>MEHQ01000456.1:92755-110556 GCA_008828725.1 Saccharina japonica
AGGGACATTTCGATGGTCACAAAATGTACAAATGCACCTAATAATCGTTACGAGAAGACCGGAGGTCGAGCGAAGACCCGAGGGCAGCGAAGGGTAGCCCGACAAGGTTGGCCGAAATCAACACAACACCACCCAGGCCACGCCAAACAAGCTGAAACTTCGAGGGTGCCCGTAACGTGATGAGTAGAGAGGGTCTGTGCGGTCGGGGGCGGGGTCAGACAAGGGATTTCGAGAATCAAATTTCCGAGGGGGTGAGCCTCTTGAGTGGGGAAAACCAAGTAAGACAGACAGACAGACAGACAGACAGACAGACAGACAGACAGACAGACAGACAGACAGACAGACAGGATTTGAATTCCCGAAACAGAGACTCAGTTTTGCAAACTGAGAATATATATATATGCTCCTTGGCACACTCCCGTCAGTGTGCCAAAGCGACAGCAGATTCCGTGGCCTCCTTCGATGTGGTCGTTAAAGTTTGAAAATGTGGTTCCAGTCTCTTGAATATGCGGCTTCTTGAACTGTATTCAAGTATTTTATTTCTGTTGTAGAACGAGCACGAGGAATTTTTGTATATTTATTGTTTCTGCTGTAGAACGAGCACGAGTTCGTTCTACGGCAGGATAACGAAATACTTGGTTACAGTACTATAATCCACAAATTCAAGCGCCTGGAACCACATTTTCAATTTTCAGCGACGAGGTCCGCATCGAAGGAGGGCGCGGAAACTGCTGTCGCTTTGGCACACTCACGGGAGTGCACCAAGGCGCGTATATCTGCCTTGCCTAATATTTGATTAATAGGAAAGTTCGGAGCTAGAGCAGAACTACGGAATGTCCTTCGTACAGGGAATCGCAAATGGGCAGGCGTGGTTCCAGTGTCTCTGTGTCAAGATACTTTGTTTTTTTTGTTTTTGTGGCCACTGCAACACAGGTGTGGTTATTTGGTTTATGTCTGTCTCTGTTTATCCTCTCCCCCCCCTTGTTTTGCGTTTGTATGGATAAAACACTGGAGATTAGGCTGGAAGAAGATTGGAATAGCAGTTGGAAAGGGTACAACGACTGAGACCCCTCCTACCTATCTATATGAATCGCCACTAAAGATACGTGGTTACAAGTAACTAAAGCACGCGAATTAAAAGCACTAATTAATTAAACCCATCCACGTGCTTTGAAATTATACCCCATAATAAACCGGAGAGCAATATGGCGTTGTTGAGTGTGTGGCGGCGCAGGCCGGCCGCAGCGGACGCGAGCGATGCGTCGATGGGTGCAAGCCGGGAAATGAAAACACGGTCGCCGGCGACGGCATCCGAGAGTCCAACGGTAAGCACCGACATAAGAGCCTGGCGCAAGAAGTCAAGCCGGTCAGCGACCATGAGCAGATGGTCGACCGCACCTTCCGCGCGAAGCCCATACGCTACCACGTCAAAGTCACTGATCGCGTGGAACTGAGTGGCCACTGTTCGTACTCGTGTGGCGTGTTGGCTTCAAGTCATTGTATTATTAGTCGTCCCACAGGGTAGGGGCAACGAGGAGTGCCCTCAGGAGTCCAGGTGCTTTCATACCCAGGCCCAAAAGACAAAAATGCGGTGTAACCTACAAAAGGTTAATAGCCCGAACCGACACCAAACTGACTCGTAACTGTCATACTGAAGACTCCAAACCAACAGCCACTACCGCCGTGACCTTGACGGCCTCGCCCACAATTGACTGAACACCTGCTGCCGACTGGCCGATGTTCGGTGGCAGGCGCCCCCTGAGCACCCAACAATGTTTTCCATAAGCTGCTGGAGAAGGACCTCGACGTGAGCGGTATTCGTCGCACCACCAGCAACCGCGTCCCGAAGGCCACCCATAAATACCACAGCACGTCATCCAACACGGATTTCATGTTAATTACCTCGCGGTCGATGCGGGAGAACTCGGAGGCAACCTGGTTTTGCCAGTGCAGGATATCAGCAGGTGTTGCAGCTTCCCCCGCATCCGCCAGTAGAGGTGGCGAAACAGCAGCCGCAGCAACAACAGCAGCAGCAGCAGCAGCAGCAGCAGCAGCAGCAGCCGGGGCCTATCGAGCTTCGGCCTCGGCTGTTGCCTGTCGAGCCTCGGCCTCAACTTGCACAGCATTCGCATCCTCAGCACGGCGTGCGTCCACCTGTCTGTGCTTGCACCACAGCTGCAGCAGCAGCATGCGCATTCTCTTCAGCTTAGGTTTGCGCAGCAGCCAAAGCCGCCTGAACATCTTGCGCAGCATCAAAACGAATAACCTCAGCCTCCGGCTACTTGCTCCCGTCGGACGTACTGGGAACTCAAAAGTATAGTATATATGACACCTTGGACCTGTAGCTCTGACTCTGCTGCACTGGGTATCACGTGCAGATCACAAAACTGCGAACTCGACCAGGTGTATATCACGGGCTACGATTCATACATTCATACTACCATGTATTTCTGCATTCATCTGATTGGCCAAACTTCTTACGTGCGTACAAAACTCACATTATCTAATTACTCCGAGACTTTTCTGCAATAACCTGTCCTCGCACACCTCTTCTTACAGAAGTATCAGCAAATCTATGGTAAATGGCACAATAAAAACGAAGATCTACGCATGATTTCATCACGATTGCCCCCTATATATACGAATACAAGATTTAAGATATAAGATAATGTATCAAAAACAAATAAGTAGGGAAACGTAAAATCCGTACTCGTAGTACGCACGATAAAAATTCATCATACAGATAGATATATAATGGCGACAGGTGGCTTACGCTATTATATTAATAGTGTGTGTGTTCTTCACATTTAACTTTATTTCTACCCGTCGACATCCAGCACACCCAGTGTCCGTGCCGATTCTTCATCCTAAAACGGTACCAACTATGTGGTCACAAAACTACGACACAGAGATCAGAGCAGACAATGCAATGCCATATACGACAGGTAAGACCTACCCTGCTAGCAATCCAGATGCATGAAAGCGAAAAACGAGAAAAAAAAAGAATAAAAAGCCAAACGGAAACATAATAAAAGCAAACATACTGAAGCAAATCAACAATCAAGCAACCAAACAAAAGCATGAACAAAAAAATAAAAGTGTCGTGCTTCTCCCAGATATGCGACATCCAACAAAAAGAAACCAAATGAAATGAAACGAGATGAAAAGGACCGAAACAATCAGCGCCAACAGAGCAAGACTACAGACGACAGGAAAGGAAAGGCAGCCGGAGCACACCAAAAGCACCTTCCAGCCAGCCGAGGCAGGTTTGTGCTCGTAGTACAGGCAGATTCTACCAGCTAGTCGGTCTGGTACCTACTCTGTTTGCCGTCTCTTTCCTGCTTTCGTCCGCCGCGGTTTCTCTACGAACCCCCAAACCCTCCGTCTCTATTCCCTTGGGCGACACCCATATAACGGGTACGTGGTACTTCCTACTCAGTTCCGTTTCGTGCTCGTGCCACATACGAGAGTCCAGGAAAGAGAAGAAGAAATAACAAGAAAACAAAAATGAATACGTACGTAGCTAAGCAACCAAAGAAAGTCCTGGGGAAATACGTAGGGGCGGAGAGACAAAGGCAAAGGCGATCACGGCAAAATAAATAAGTAAAACAAAATAAATGACTGATGCCAGGGGCTGTAGCATCGCTGTCGTGCCCCCCTTGAGAAGCTACAACAGGCAGTACACCAAGCAAAAAACAAACAAACAAACAAATAACAAACAAACAATGGGAAAGAAAGACCACCAGAAATAACCAAGGAAAAAAACAAAAACAAACAAACAAACAAACAAACAAACAAACAAAACAAAACAAAACAAAACAAAACCAAAACCAAAACCGAAACCAAAACCGAAACAAAAAAAACCCAGTTCGCCATCCACCAAGTCAGGTAGTACTTCTTCCTCATCACAGTTACAATAACGAGAGTAACAATGAAACCTTAAAAGACGAAACGAAACGAAAAAACACAAAAGGGGCGCGTTCGAAGCAGCTACAGAGGTGCGCGGCACGGGTAGTCTAGGCGGGACTTACTAGTCAGCCTGGTACCTTGCTATCTTTTCGGCTGTCTCCCTCCTGCTCTCATCAACCGCGGTTTCCTTACGACTGTTGCCCCCCCCCCCTCTCATTCCCTTGTGCACCTCCCGCGACAGATGCGTGGCGCTGTCTACTCAGTTCCGCCTCGACCTTGTGCCACCGGACCATGAACTGTTCAGCCGCTTCGAGGACCCCCCTGTACCACTTGCCCACTTTAGTTGCTGCAATGGTCCACACTGCGGTCTCTACTCCAAACACCAACTGGACCTGTGCCGTGGACCCCTTGGTGGCTTGAAACACCTTGAGGCCTTCAGCAATGCATTTCTGCCAGGACTTGGGTTGTCCGCCCGGTCTGCGTCCCCCCCCACCCGTCATGGTCCCGAACATCACTCGACTGGGTAGTCGCCCCTTGGGTTGCCGTGCCACGGCTTCCGCAAAGAACAGCCATCGTTTACGGATCGTCGTTTCGATGCTCTCGCATCGTGTCTGCTTGAGAGCCTTTGCGTACGAGAGGGTCCCTATAGTCGCCACGCTGCCGACGCTGGAAGCCAATGACACGCAGGATGATTTGGTGGTGAATCGATCGGAGCCTGGCGAAGTGTTGTGCACTGAGGGTCCACGTCACACATCCGTACAGCAGGGTCTCAATCACTTCGGCTTTCAACACGCGGACTTTCAGACTAAGTCGAGCCGTCTTCATGTCGTACAACTCTGGTCCGAACCGTTTGAAGCACGCGCCCACATGAGACGGATCCGTCGTCGATTTCGAGTGAGAGGTCAGCGTCTTCGTGGATAATGCCGCCGAGGTACAAGAACTGGCTCGTCTGTCTATACCTCTGACCAGCTGACTCCGATAACGAGCGGCGGAGAAGGGGGTGTCTGGTCCCGTGTTCGTAGGATCATCGTTTCCGTTTTCTTTTCTCAAACCGTGAGGCCTGCTGCTTCGAAGACAGTCACGATGACTGTCATCATTTTAGCGAGACCTTCCGCAGACTTTGAGACAATTCCTGCATCATCGGCGTACAGCATACCCCATACAGCCCTTCGCACGCATGCCAATGGTACCTCTTTTCCAACCACTACATCCTCCCTGAGGTGAACCAAATCCCTCATGATGTCTTCGTCTTCGCTGAAGCGTACGAGAACAACGTGTATCACAGCAGCGAAAAACACGTTGAACAGCAGTGGCGACAGCACGCAGCCTTGTCGTAGCCCCTGCGTGACATTAAACCAAGGGTTAGTGCTCACCATCATCTGTGCGTACGCAAGCGCGCATGCCGTCGTGGAACTGGCGGATGATTGTAAGCATCTTGGTTGGTATGCCAACGCGCGTAAGAACCGGCCACAGCAGCTCTCGGTCGACAGAGTCGTATGCTTTCTGCAACTCGAGGAAGCACATGTCCAAAGGGATTTTTCTGTCTCGTCCGAGTTCTTGTATTCGTCGTACTACGAACAGCATGTCGACTGTTGATCGTGTAGGACGAAGACCGCACTGTTCCTCAGGGAAGACGCCTCTGTCCTCGCAGTAGTTGCTGATACCGGATGCGACGATTTTCAGCAACACGTTTCCTGCATGGGCAACAAGCGAAATCCCTCTGTAGTTGTTGCAATCAGTTCGGTCCTTCTTTTTGCAATGTACCTTGATGATCGCGTCTTTCCACTGCTGGGGGACTTCACCCGTTATCCAAACATTGACAAGAATGTACTCGTGTAAAAGACTCGTAGTACGTAGTGCGTACTCAATTGAGTAGACGCAGGGGAGGATAATTGGTTGGATAAAATTCGGGGTATTCGACGAAATGTGTCTGCTTTTTCATTACGTGTTGAATAATGCCCTGCACTTTGTCGGAAGGCATATACCATTATGACGGTAGACTCACTCTATCACGTCAACTCGTGGGAACCTATATTATTACAGTATGCTTATTTCAGACTACTCAAGTGCAGTATAAGACACCTAATAAGAAACAGAAAATCTGGTCCAGGCTGGATTTCGTATTGGAGAGAGGGTGTTTTCTACACTAATTACAAGATAACGACTCCATAATTTCTTATTAGCCTAGTTCTTATTAGGTGTCCTGTACTGTGCTTAATTTATATTTAATTAATTTATTAATATACGAGTAAATACACAACCTACATGAGGACATACAAAATCCGTAAGTACGCGCGATCGAAGTATTACACTCAGGTAGTAAAGATGAGCTTCGACGAAATCTTCGAGCTCACAGCTGTTGTTTAAAAAAAAAATTAATTGATACTTTCCCGCACAATAGACACACGCTTCCTAAATTCTACAGTCTCAGATTGGGTCCCCCTCATACGGGATGTGCATCCTGCATGAGGACATATACAATCCGTAAGTACGGCGCGATCGAAGTATTACACCCAGCTAGCAAATATGAGTTTCGACGAAATACTCGATCTCACAGCTGTGTTTTTTTCTATTTGTTTTAATAAATAGAAACTGCTTTGTTATGAACTAAGCAGAGCAGACATTCACTGCCATGTTCGTCGTACTGGGTACGACATGCACACACATACATATTATACATAGCATGTATGTCTTCAAAAAGGGAAAACTCGATACTGTCGAAGCTAAGGAACACACATCGAACCAAAACAAAACAATACAAATATATGCGCGAGCGTCATACCCCGCCGCAGAGGGCGTGATGTGGTAGACAAGACGGGAAACAAAACGAACAAACAAAGGAATGAATGGATACCACAACATACAAACAGAGTGAATATACTGTTGTATTGGTATGCACTATGAACGGGCATTGGCTCCTTTCGTTTTCGCATTAGTGGTATAACCGGCGGTCAGCTGTGGAGTACACAGTTCTGGAGGCAAGGTCCGTTATTCCAATGTCCTTACGGCCTGCGTGGTTCCTATTTACTAACCCTAGCCCTCTGCCTGCTGTTACTCGTTTATTGCTAGTGAGCACATGTCGGAGCACCTGCTGTGGTTAATACAAGCATCAACTGAGCAGTCATCGGGACCCTGCATCTCTTTGCCATGCGTCTTCGCATACAGATTCATGTGGATACAGCGCGTTTAGGCAGCAACGGTTGAGGCCTTCAGTCTCCCTTTTAACTAGCGTGCTCTGTTTTACCTGTGTGCACGTCGGTTGTATTGTTTCTCGAAACCGTTTTCAAACTTGGACGGTCTGGAATATTGAAAATCTACGTGACCAATACAGCATCGACTTCATCAAGATGCCAGCGCTGGTGCCGTATGAAAAGTGCGCCGAACGACATGCGGCTAGCATGAATGAACCTGCCGTGGGACCTATATGCACATCATGCCGTCAGTCCGAAACACGGTTTGTCAAAACACGTGCCACCTCTATTGTAGCACTCGTCTGTCTGGTTCCGGAAAAGCCAAAACGTTGCGTCGTCCAACGCGCGAACAGTCCGGAGCAGGAGTCCATGTATCACAGACCCAACCACGTCGCCGACAGCATAATCCGGCATCGGCCGGCATTTGTATCGTCCCCCTCGATGAGGGTGTCGAGCAACACGGATATCTGCTCTGATGGTGCTTGCGTGCGAGTAGGATTTTCACGAGGGGAAGCAGTATGCACGCGTGGTATACAGGCTGCACATGTTTCGATTTGTTGAGGCTCTTCACTTAAGGAGGTGTATGCTAAATTCGCAAGACATCCTAATACTGACTCTGGCGTAGAAGCTACAATTTTTGCAACCTGATGAGAAGTCCCGTCGACTACTGTAGGGTAGATCGCCGTGTTATCCGTTAACACACAAACATGTACTTGAACGGTCGAGAACATCTTCGAGACACAAACCTACTGCGGTCGAGACATGGTAGAGCAGTACCGCTATCATCGCAGCTCCCCGCCCGAATATTAGCATGGGGGTCAGTCACTCCTGATGGCCCACGCGGCGTATAGTCGTTCGTCGGTGGGGGTAGGGCGATTAGATGGCGCTTTAATCGTTGGCGACCTTGAGGACGACGCGGTAGTCGCCGTTATGCATGGCCGCGTAAGCTTCGGGAGCCTTGTCGATGCCCTCGAACACGATCGTCTTCGGCTTGATGTTGTGTTGGTGAGCAAACTCAATCGTGTCCTGTGAAATCACGTATGTATCCGGTACGAAGGGCAATGGTGGCGAATTGCTTCGCGTCAGGACCAAAACTTGGTTGTACTGCTTTAATTGCCCTGAACCGATCGTGTGTGAACATTTCGATGGCCTAGGTCTGTAACGAAAAAAAGTGTGGGATATAACGATGCTGAACACACTTGCTACAAACCCGTGCCGCGATGAGCGTAGCACGATTAGGGTAAATTAGTTTATGGATGACTGGGTATCCTTAGCTTAAAACTTGTTTTTGCAAATTATTTCCAGTGTACACCGGACGGCACCTTATTTTTTGTTGTTGGAATCTTTCATTATTTGTGAGGCATATAGACCTCCTCAAGGGAACCACCTTCACAAACAAATGGACGCACACCTTTACCTTGGCATGCCGTCTTAAGGTGTAAAGGTGCGCCATCCATTTTAATAGCCTCCTCGACTGAGGTGCCAGCTCTCTCGTACATCATCCAAGAACCGATAGCGGAGGGGCTAACAGAGAGTGCTACGAGATTACCAATACCATGGCCTGCGTGTACAACAAAACCAGTTTCAAAACAAAAATGACATTCGAACCATTTGGGCTATACTGGACGGTGGTGGCGAGGAGGGAGGGGTGTTCTCATGCCAAGCATGGCCATCACCTGAGGGGCATCCCTATTGCCCATAGTACACTGCCGGGCTAAGGAGCTCCGTCGTTCTGCGGCTGTTTGAGCCGAAGCTTTCTACATCTACCGTACGTATATATAGCACGCGCGTCGTTTTTGAACGACGCTGGGTTTAAGTTTTACGCCGCGAAGCCCAGCCAGTCGGATATACCTTGGCCAGAAAGATGGAAACCCCTTATCGTGTGCGCGTCTTAATACAAGACCCCCCAGACGGCATGCTGCAGGAGGGAATCGTAGCACATACAGTTTCCTCCCAATTTTAGTTGTGAGGAGGTGAATGCTTCAAAGCCACAAACCTGAACCATGCGAAGAACAGACGGTCAACGAGATGAGCAATTCCACAATGGTACTATATAGTCTAGATAGATAGTGATATGCCACATGTGGTATTCCAGCGGTGTTATAGGCACGGCAAGGATATCTCAGCTGACGATCGAGGCCAAGGTAGCGGCGAAACATTTGACAGGCTTGCAACGACAAAAGCAGCCCTACGTGTTTGCACGAGCTGTGTCTAATTGCTGGGGCCCATCAGGTGAGGGATAGCTGGGTTGACGCCGTTCGTGTGTACCGATACTTGTTCGATGCATATATCTAGGCCATGGCATCGTTCACCGAGAGTTACGTGTTTCACCGTTATCAAAAGGGGAACGCATGCAACGGAAGAGGAAGACCATTTTGTTTTACCTTCTGGACCCCTCTCGTTCTATTACCCCTTTACCTGCCGTAGTCATAAACACTGAGTTTGGAGGGGAATAGAAATGAGACCCGATTAAACTATACCATGGCCTCAGTGTACGACGAATAATGTTTCTACACGATAAAGACAGTCCTACCACGACTTTAGGTTAGTGGAACCCACCTGTACTATCCAGAAAACACTGCAGACCAAAACATGCCACCTTCTGTCGTAGCACGGGGAGCGGCTACGGTAAAGGTGCACCGGGTTTTTGCCTCAAAAGGGTGGTCGCATTTAGGAGCTATATACCCCCACCCAAAACTGATCTTAAAATCAAAATGAAAGTGCTCCCCGATAAACAATCCCACGACTTCAGTGGGTAGGGAAAAGAAAAACGTACGATAGCAACACAATAATAATGAAATTCCGTCGGTCTTGGGTCAGGGAGCCCCGTCAGTCAGTCAGAAAAAAAACAGCCGAAAAAGTGACACCTCTATCATAGCACGCGTCCACGCGTTAAGGTCAGGCCACGAACGGGGTGTAGCTCTCTTGAAGTCAGCAACCCTTTGACACTCTGAGTGTAAAATTTACAGCCGCTTAAAGACACTCGGTCTGTCGTCTGCTGCGTTTCGTCATGTGCAGTCCTCGTGGCTTTCATGCCCCTTACCGACTCGCGATGGTCACAGCCATTGGATGTGTCTTGTTACGCTTGCGCCAAACAGGAATGCTTTTTTTTAGACACCGATATTGAATCATATATACAAGAGCCGCTGGCCCGAGGGGCCCCGAACGCGGTATATAGACAATGGTGCAATGCTACGGTCGAGGTGCCCAGTGTTTTGCTGGGGGTGATTTGCTCGAGAAGCGCTATATACCACGGCCAGAGACTGATTGTGAAGTAAATCAAAAGGGATACCCGATATAGAATAATGCCATGGTCTTGAGTGTATTGACGAAAATGCCTGCAACACAAGACTGATATTCCGGCGAGGTTTGGGTTAAGGAGTCGCCCTGTCAACGAAGCCACGCCATTCATATACCAAATCACGCAGAAGGGTAACTTTATCGTAGCTCGCGTCGTATGGGGTAAGACATTCGCCCCACGGTCGGGGTCGCACCACTCTTAGGGATAAAATGTTTCGCACCGCCTGGGGTCTTCACACGAGCGACTTTCCGTTAGTATTCGTGAATTTGGGACTACCAGTACATCGCTACGAATGGATGTTTCGGATCCGGTATTGAGCTCTTCGACCGTGACGAGCTCAGACAACAAACCATCATCCTTCCCGTGCCATTGCACTCGTCTGAGGGTTTCCGCCCGGCGAAGGATTTTAAACCAAACAGTGCTACCCGTGCCGTAGCACAACATCCCCCCCCCCCTCGAATGTTTCGTGCACGCCTAACCGCGCAGCGTGCAGCGCACGCATGCGATACCGTATGCGTGCGCCGAAAGGTTTGCAATACCGTCCTCGCTTTGGGCAACTCCCTACTCCGTTCAAACCACCGGAAGGTTTCTTTATACCTTCTTCGCCCCCTTACTCCGCTCCAAACGCGATGCGAGAATAAAAAAACGTTATTCCAATCCTAAAACATTAGTGATAAAGTAAAAAACAGATACTGGATAGTTCCTTTGTTCGAGGATCCCGGCTTTGCCCGGCTAGCCAAGAACAAATTAGAATCAATATTGTAACTTTGGTCGTAAAGCCCCTCCCTAACCCCCCCCCCCCCCCCCCCCCCCCGTCCCCCCCCCCCCCCCTCCCCACCTGGATGTCACGGCCTGTCCCGGTGAGAAACCCGACAATCCTTTTGCGCCCGATGATGAGCTGAAGCGGGATCAAAACGATCTTATCGTCGGATATCCCGAGAATGACAAGGGTACCCTCCCGCGATAGCCCTGGGCATAGACACGGCGGAGACAGCAAGAAACAAGCGAGGGATCGACGACGCGCCCAGACGCAGGGGAAAAGTATAATGCCATGCATGGCCGTATTCGCTTGGTCGTATTGCACATCCCTGCCTTTATTTTTCGGGACGGAGTTCGTCCGGTTTTCACCGACTAGGCAAGGGCAGGGTTTCGTGGGGAGTTGACAATCCAGAGGCAGAAGGGTCGTTTGGGACGCAGGCACGGGGGGGGGGGGGGGGGGTATACTCATGCCGTGCACGGCCGTAGTCGTATGAACATTCACCATCGCATCCCTACAATGCCAGGAGGGAGCACGTTGGGCTTTCACCAACCAGGCAGACGGTACTTCGTTTTCATGCATGGCCGTAGTCGTATGACCATAGACCCTCGCATCCCTACAATGCCGGGACGGAGCATGTCGGGTTTTCACCGACCAGGCAGACATTGCTAGCACCAAGCGCGAAGCGCCGTGAGGTGTTGGGCGAGTCGCATGAAGGGTGAGCTGCATCCTACTAAGAACCGCTTGTCAGGCGGACTTGCATATGGATGACGGCTTCAATGAGTTGATTTAATATCTGGTGTGGCTACTTCATGAGACAGCAATGGGAGCACTATGTATCTGCCTCATGAATGCCTTACCATATCACACTACGTGATACGATCATTCCCCTTGTGCGGAGTTGAGGTTCCCGACCCCGCACAAATGGTCTTCTCGACCACCAGCCTGGGTAACCGCCAAAAAAAAAAAAAAAAAACGGTACCCTGGTTGTCTAGCTCACGCAGTGAGAGGCATGTTTTACAGCGTCGTCGCCAGGCGACGCCGACCCAACCCATAGATATAATGGGAGGGAGGAGGGGGAGGGAGGGCGGTGTACTCATGTGTGCACGGCCGTAGTCGATATGGCCATAGACCCTCGCATCTCTACAATGCCGGGACGGAGCCGTTGGATTTCACCAAGACAGGCAGACATTGCTTGCACCAAGCGCGAACGCCGTGGGGTATTGGGCGAGTCGCATGGAGGGTGAGCTGCATCCTTCTAAGAAACCGCCTCTGAGGCGGACTTGCATATGGACGACAGCTTCAATGAGTTAATTTAATTTCTGGTGTGGCCACTTCCGGAGACAGCAATGGGTTTTACTATGTAACTGCCTCGCGGACGCCTTACCATATTAACACTACGTGAAACGACCATTCCCCTTGTGCGGAACAAAGGTTCTCCACCCCGCACAAATGATCTACTCGACCGCCAGCTTTGGTGACCGCCAAAACTCTAGCTCACGCAGCGAGTGGCGTGTTTTACAGCGTCGTTGCCAACCGACGCCAACCCAACCTATAAATATAATATATTTATAGGGGGGGGGGACGGGGGGGGCGACAAAGAGATAAATGCTCGCTACATGATATACGTTCGTTCGGAGATCCCGAGGTGCTCCTTCGTTTCACAAGACCGCGGCAAGGTCAGCCGTAGCAAGGACGGGGAGGCAATCGAACGGGTGTGACCCCGGGAGTGGGTTCGCCACGCAGAGGGCGTGTTGGAACCCAGGAGGTTTGGGGGATGTGGGCGTTGTGGACATACAGGGAGGACTGGCGCTACGATAGGGGGTGTAGCCCGATTTTCCCTTCCACATTTACTCCAATCAGGCGAGTGGCTCTGTACCCCACTCAAAACTGGACGCAGGAGAATCTTGGTGTCGCAGAGTAGCACGCATACCATGGTGGTGCATACCTCGACAACGTCAAGCGTCTCGTCTTCAAGGACCGCGAGGAAATGTGGTGGCTTCTGGGCGGAGCGGATCTCCTTACTGTAGCGACAGCCAGACGAGGTAGCTGTTTTAGGTTTGAAACGATGTGTTTTGTTCTGATATGTCGAGAATGGTAAGAGCGCGCTCCCGAAAAAGCGTTTCATTGCATACAAGCGGTCGGGGGAGGCCCCAGCAACAACCAAGGGGCTGAACACTCAAACAGGGGGGCCTGATCGAGAAATTGTTCACAAGGCACAGGGAGGAGGGAGGGATTTGAGGAGCGAAATGATGGGAGAGGGGATTTAGTCGCTGCACAAAAGGATAGGAAACATTTCTCGGTCACATAAAGATAACTGTTGTTTCAGATGCCGATAATGGGGATGCCGACAATGGGGAGGGTGCCGTCTTTAGAGAGTACCTCAATGAGGTAGAAGATGGTGATAACGTTAGCAGCAACAAACAGGAAGGCCGAAAGCGTAACCGAACGGGGGGCGATCCCAATAGGCTTCTATCTCGCAACGATGGGGGGGGGCGTGGGGGGTGTACTCGCACAGAAAACGCCTACTACTGCGAGGCGGCCAACATATTGCTTCCCTGTCAAAGGCAACATGACGTCGGCATACTGCAAGCAGCATGCCGAGGAAAGGATGGTGTATGCTGCGAAGTGCTGCGCTGAAGAATCCTGCACAAAGCGGGCGAGCTTCAACGTGGAGCGCAGTAAGATGGCGGTCTACTGCAAGCAGCATGCCGCCGAGGGAATGGTCGACGTTCGCAACAGGCGCTGCTTGTATGACTCGTGCACCAGGCAACCGATTTTCAACTTGGAAGTCTACGAGACAGCCTCGCACTGCAAGGAACACGCTGAGGATGGCATGATGAACGTTCGCACCAAGCGCTGCTCATACGATGCGTGCAGGACTATACCGAGCTTCAACGTTATGGGTGTCACAAGGGCTATCTACTGCAGGAAGCATGCCGAGGATGGGATGGTGGCTGTCCGAGGCAGTTTCTGCATCCAAGAATCTTGCAAGAAGAGACCGCGCTTCAATGTCGAGGCTAACAAGACCGCTGCGTACTGCGAGGACCACGCGGACGGCGACATGGTTAGCGTCCATACGAAGCGTTGCTCGTATCCCCCGTGCACAAAAGTTGCATATTTCAATGTCGCGGGCAGCACGGTGGCACTATACTGCGAGCAACATGCTGGGGACGGAATGGTAGACGTTCGCTCCAAGCGTTGCCTCCAGGACTCCTGCGTTAAGCGGCCGGGGTGGGGTCTACTGACTGATGGCGAGGCCTCTGTTTGCCCCGAACATAGATGGGATCTCTCGGGCGGCCCGGTGGTCAACTTCAGAGCGAAATGCAAAGTCGACGGTTGTTGGAAATCATCGTGGTGGGGGCACGATGGGGAGAAGCCTACCCACTGCCCCGACCACGGTCCGCTTCAGACTGGGCTAGTTTGTACTGTTGGGGCCGGTCGCACTACGTGAGGTCGTCACAGACAATTCCACCGTGAATTAGGGGTCCCCTCGTGTCAGGGAAAATATTTTTCCCAGTTTGCAAGCATTTGGTAGTGCCCAATATTTCGTGGTTGCAATTTAGATAATTCGTGGGACGCCCTGTTCCTTTACGGTATACGTGGGCCGTAGCTTAAAGGGGGGGGTATTTATCGGTTTGGGTTCATTAATGATCTGA
Source organism: Saccharina japonica (assembly GCA_008828725.1). NCBI lineage: Eukaryota > Phaeophyceae > Laminariales > Laminariaceae > Saccharina > Saccharina japonica. Next base: position 107,573 of record MEHQ01000456.1, read on the forward strand.
TTGTAGACTGTGAGCCGGCCGGTATCCTCATGTGCCAGTATTAACGAGTGTATTCTACCTATAGATCTGGTTAAAATCCACTATCGAGGCCCAATGCCAGACATCGAATGACTTTAGTAGTCTCTCGTCAAATCCTGAGCTCTCAACTTTCCCTTTCTTGCATTCACGGTATACCTGGCATGTGTGTGTGTTTTTTAGTGCGTCTCGATACGGTCGGACCCACGACGAGGACACGCTTATAGTCGCATGCGAATTTCGCACGCTGATAACTGTACCCCAACTTAGGTGGCATGAATGTGTAGGCGCTCTTACTCTCGTCTGCGGTGGGGTGGTTGCGAATGAAAACCCACCATGATGCAGGTGCTCACGTGTACCCCCATGCCTTTCATGGTAACCCCTTGCAGAACAACGGCTTTACCAGAGCACATCTTTGACAAGCCTCTCTGGTAGGGCGCAGTGTTGGCGTTGTTACTGTCTTGCACGGCGAAACCGAACAAGTCAACGGAACGATTCCTAAGCCAGTTCGTTAGAAAACCTCAAGAATACTGTAAAGGGTGGTGCGAGAGGGTGCTTGGACCCTGGGCTAAGCGTGAACGCCAGCTAGACCGTGGACACCGTTGGGCCCCAGACCAGGGCGAGTATTCAACACAATCATATCGGGGACCTTCCGAGGGTGACATTCTTACACAGGTGGGCGCACGCGAGCGTGGTGTTCTCCGCGTTGTAGTTGGTCGATCTGGCCTCTTCGCCCATTCGAGTAAAAAAGCACGTCGACTTGTATTGGGTCGTTCTTATCGAGCAACCTTTTTCAAAAAAATCCAATATTTGTTTCAAAAACAATACAGGAAAAATCAAGAAAAAACAGGATTTATCTGGAAATTTGGAGTTTTAACAGAGGGCAAAATATTTTGAAGGCAATATTTGGAAATTATTTTTGGAAAAATTGGAAGTCCTAAGACCAAAGATTATGGTACCACTTTGTGGCTCGTTCAGTGCCAAAGAAAATGGGTGTACCCCTCGTATGGAGCATAACGTTGGCCACTATGTTCCCCAAGATTGAAAAATCCAACAAAAAGGGGTGTCTCGTCATTGTCATGGTATTCATGATATCCCCGTTTCCCCTCTATTGTTGAGGTGGCGTATTTCCGATGAAACACCCATCGACAAATAATTGTTTGCCGCCCCTCTATGCCAGAAGTATTTCGGCATGGGATCAGCGTGATAAGAAATTAAGACATCGAACATCAAACTGTGAGTAACTGAGTTGCGTCTCGTCTCAAACCTGCACGGTAGTCGGGCTTGCCCCATACCGTATTTGTAGCTACGTACCTAACCTCCCAAGGGCAGTAATACGTTTATACATGGCGTCGTCGAGCCTGTTGAAGTTGAAGTGGTGGCCCGCCCAGTAACGGAGAACATGTTGTCGAAAGTGTTGGAGGTCCATCTCCCGCTCCCAGATGGGTGGAGGAGACCTTTCCAGTGGGTTTCGTAGAGGACGGCGACGACGCCGCCCCGACCGCGAACTGACCGGTGGCTGGTGATTTTGTCGACCTCCAGACGTTCGATGGGCACAGTGACATCGTCCTCGGTGACGTGGTAAGGGGGGGACTTGGAAGTGTAGTTGTTGAGAACGTATGGTGTGAGGCCAGCTGGGAGAAACCGCGGGAGATCTGAGCTGTCGTGGGGGTTTGCGCAAGGCTTGCAGCGAACCACTGATACGCGGCAGGGCGCGTCCGCGCCCGGCATGTCGTTTGGGAGATCGAGGTAGAGAAGCTTGGCGGTCAGAGGGCGACCGTCAGGCGTAGCTTCTGCCGGGGAGGGACCGACGGCTAAGATCTTGAACGGTCCTGTCCAATTGAGCGAGAGTTTCCTTTGAGGACCTTGGCGTGGTGCCTGCTTGGGTCCTTGCCGGATGGTAGAGGCGGTGTTGTAGATCCACACCCAACCACCGACGGCGTAGATAGGAGTTGTTTGAGCCCGTCGGAAAGCGCAAATTGCGGCGTTCGACGCGGGCCACATTCAGGGCGTGTTGTTCGCGAAACGAGGGCGAACGAGCGCCGTTGGCGGTCGGTGGCCAGGTCGACATAGTCGAGTGGTCCGAGCCAGGTTTGGTGTCCACGAGCGTACGGGTGCTCGAAACGGTGAGGGGTAGGCGAGGGAGGCGGTTCATGTGCACCTCGTTCGGGGCTAGCCCTGTGGCGGCACTGACGGAATGTTATAAGCAAATTCCACGTGCGGCAGATGGGCATCCCAATCATTTTGTTGCTCATTGACGACCATGGCGAGCATCTGAGCCATGGTATGATTCACGCGCTCGACGCCGCGTTGCCGTTTGGATGTAGGAGCTTGTCGCAGTTTTGCGAATGCCTTGCAGTTTGTAGATAGCGTGAGAGAGCTTGGAGCAAAACTGGAGGCCGTTGTCAGAGTGGAGACTAACGGGGCATCCCTACAAGGGGATGTACTGGTTGACCAGAATGTCCGCGGTGCCCTCGGCAGTAAATTCGGCTGCCGCGACGGCGTACATGTCTGCGCGCCGGCTGAAGCGGTCGGTAAAAAGGACAATGTAGGAGTTTCCTTTGGCCGTAACTGGGTGGGGGCCGAAATAGTCGACGCTAATCGCAATGCCAGGTCCCGACGGCAAGGGGAACGACATGATGGGCCATCGAACTGTTTGTCTGGACGACTTGCGAGCTTGGCACTGAAGGCAGTGCCGAAGCCACCATCGTGTGCTCACGTTCATGCCGATCCACCAGTAAAAGCGCTCGAGCATGGAAAGTGTACGGGAGACTCCAAGGTGGCAGGACGCTTTGGCGTGGCAGGCTTGCATAATCCACGGCCGCATGAGAAACGGCACGTAAATTCGCGTGGGCTCGTCGTTGAGCAGGCGAGCGGCGCGCCCGGCAGGCGCGCCGGGACCGGTTGCCGGGGCAGGAGTTGGTTTCCGTACCAACAGAAGGGTCCCATCGTCGTCCTTGTGGAGGCGT
>MEHQ01000456.1:110566-185586 GCA_008828725.1 Saccharina japonica
GCCCATCGAACGTCTGGAGGTCGACAAAATCACCAGCCACCGGTCGGTTCGCGGTCGGGGCGGCGTCGTCGCCGTCCTCTACGAAACCCACTGGAAAGGTCTCCTCCACCCATCATGGGAGCGGGAGATGGACCTCCAACACTTTCGACAACATGTTCTCCGTTACTGGGCGGGCGCACCACTTCAACTTCAACAGGCAAATCGGTTGTACCGTCGCATGCGCGTCGGTGCTGCCCAGCGAGAACTCTCACGAGATCAGGGCGCCCGATTTTTGTCTCCCGGCTACCTCCTCGTCACGCACCAAGCATGGATCAAAAGCTTCAGCGGCTCTATCCTTCCCGTCGGCGCCCACTTCTGGTACAAGGCCCGCGATCATCATTGGTGGCTCGGCAAAATCTCCGCGCACACCACATCAACCGCCGTCTACATCGTCCGCTTCTTGGACGACCCCGGGCCTGTCAAGCTCAAGCTCTCTTCTTCTAATTACTCTACAGCCATCGGAGCGGAGCGTAGTTCGTGGTGCCTTCAAACTCGTCAAGGTAGAGCCCTTCAGCATGGAATCTTGCGTAACGTAGATGAGTCCCGCGGCGTCGGACTTGCCGACCCCGCCGCGACCAACTAATTTTGCTGTAATGGTGGTAGTGGATTCAGAGTTCTTCTTTTTGTTTTTGCCCCCCTAACTCAATAGATGTCTGCAAGTATAACGTTTCGTAGATAGTCTGGGTTTTGTTGTCCGTGAAATATCGGTACTCCTTCTCGACGATTTCTTTATGTCATCTCTCGCATGATTTTTTTTCTCATGCCTGAGACCTGAAACGTTTGTTGAGATTGGACTATTTGTACCGCACGTCGCTCGCTCTTGTATCCAACATGGGTGTCGCGTCAGCCGCAATATTTCCTCCTTTCGTTTGCCTTGGTGTCCCCCTCCTTGCCCGGCCTATTAGGCGAACCCATTGGCCACTTTGCCATCTCGGAAAATATTTTGTTTTTGTGTTTAGCTTCTACGACACCCCCGGTTGACATTTTCGTTCTGTCTGTCGATACCCGGCGCGTCACATATAATGGTTTTATGCACCACCCCCAGACGCTTGCTCCTGTTTTAGTTTCAGTTGCCGCGTCTCCTGCTTGACCGTCTGTCTGTGTACTCACATTTCCCGCGCGCGACCGCTGTGATCACTTTCGTTCAGACAAGTAACGTCTTTTTGACCGTTCATTAGCTTCGCTGCCTCCCTTATCTATAGGTTTAGGCACCACGTCGCTGCCTTTTGTCATCATAGGTCTCATTTTCTTACGGCACCCCTGCATTCTCGCTACTAAGTGAGGCAGGCCACGCATGCCCTATTTTTCCGGTTGCCACTGAAACTTTGTTTCTGCCTCCCCTCGAGCGTTTTGGGAGTGCCGTTCTCCTGTTTCCCTTTAATTTGTTTTTTCTTTCCTTCCCTGCGCCGTCATTTTTGCGACTAAATACGTGCCATCGTACGCCCCCGAATTTTCTCGCGCGGTACCGTATGAGCGATTATCACGTATTTGTTTTCGTCCCCAATGTGTCTCTTTCGCTCCCCCTCTTTCAGCTTGAGCGTGAAACACCATTTTTGCATTTTTTCGGATTTGGTTTTTGGGATTTCCGCGCTGCTCTTCATGAGTGTGCTGCAAGTCGTTCCCACAAACCGCATGGCGACCTCGACTATCGAGCGCCTTCACTTTTGTTTTTTCGGATTTGGTTTTTGGGATTTCCGCGCTGCTCTTCTTGAGTGTGCTGCAAGTCGTTCCCACAAACCGCATGGTCACCTCGACTATCGAGCGCCTTCCTCTTTTCCCACTTGGGGCGTTCACTTTGCACCGCTCCACCAGACCACTTCGTTTTAAGATCGCTCACCGCGTATCATCCTTGGGTCTGTGGACTACCGTGCCCTGTTTTCCGTTTTGCCTCTGTTTCCCCTTTTGGCATTCTGCATGCATATCTCGTATTTTTGTTCCTCCCTCCTATAGCATAGGCCGGGAGTCATACGTGGTAGCGCTCATTACGACACTTAAATTCGTGCCGTCTAGTATTACAGTATATTACTCTCTGGAACCTTTTTCTTGCCAACACTGCGTGCCGGTGTATCTTTCGTTCCCTTGACTATCCTTCTGTAAAAAGTTGCAGATTATTTTTTTTTTTCCTTCGGATTTACCAGGCTTTCGCCTTACAAGTTATAGAGGTGTGGGAGGGGGTTGTGAAGCACAGTATCTTCGATCCATTTCTCAGAATTTTCTGGATGGATTTTGTACCCTCCTGATTTCTATGCATCTGCATATACTGCCCTTCAGGGTGGGCTTGTGTCATGGTATTCATGATATCCCCGTTTCCCCTCTATTGTTGAGGTGGCGTGTTTCCGATGAAACACGCATCGGCAAATAATTGTTTGCCGCCCCTCTATGCCAGAAGTCTTTCGGCATAGGATCAGCGTGATAATAAAATAAGACATCGAACATCAAACTGTGAGTAACTGAGTTGCGTCTCGTCTCAAACCTGCACGGTAGTCGGGCTTGCCCCATACCGCATTTGTAGCTACGTACCTAACCTCCCCAGGGCAGTAATACGTTTATATCATCATCTGACCCCTGAGATGATGCCAGGTACAATACGCCATTATCTGGGTTGGCTCTTTTATTGTTCCGCAAATATATACGATAATATATGCCTTGCACTATATACGAGAACGATCCGTATAATATGTACGTATGACATACACCGAGCATGTACACGAAAACGATACGTGCCATATTTTGAATACATACGAGTATTATGTTGCTTTGGCCATAGGCACTGCTGCTGAACAGCCTTTATCTTTGTTTGCCGAACTAAAAGTAGGGAAGAAAAAAGAGCCACAAAGTGGTACGATAATAACGTTTGGTCTAAAAATTGCGTATTTTGTTTTTGGAATGTTTACTCCGGTCCAGCTGGACTGGAGACTCAGCAAGCATAATCCCAAAAGCGAAGCCCGATTTTCAAGATAATAGGCGTGACAAACGTGGCCCCAGTTTTCAAGTTACTCAGCGTGACAGAAAAGTGACCCCCGAAATCGAGTTGATAAGCGTGACAGAAAAGTGACCCCTCAAACCACACCACGGGTACCCCCTTGTCCCCTCGACCCTTAAAGCTCGTTCTTGGCGCACAGCAGCGGTGTCACGACAGTTTTCGCACGCCTCGACAGCCAAGCACAGACCATGGGCCTCGGCCGAGTATCGGCATCTTGGTGAGCGCATGCCGAGCACAGCAGCACGCTCGCCGAGCACCCCTCCAGCAGACCCTGAGAAAAAACTGAGACCACTGGGAGTTCCACATTTATTACTACTATTTTTGAATAGGGGGTGGGGGTTCCTGATGGCTGTGGTGACATGAAAGCAGCACCCACCTGTGTTGCAGTGCCCACAAAAAAAAGAAAAAAAACTCTCGACACAGAGACACTGGAACCATACCTGCCCAGTTTTTTTTTCCCTGTAGGACATTCCGTAGTTCTGCTCTAGCTCCGAACTTTCCCATTAATCCAATATTTGGCAAGGCAGATATAACCTCCTTGGTGCACTCCCGTGAGTGTGCCAAAGCGACAGCAGTTTCCGCGCCCTCCTTCGATGCGGACCTCGTCGCTGAGAATTGAAATTGTGGTTCCAGGCGCTTGAAATTGTGGATTCCAGTACTGTAGCCAAGTATTTTTTTTCCCTGCCGTAGAACGAGCTCGTGCTCATTCTGCAGCAGATTTTTGTTTCGAAAAGTACCTCGTGCTCGTTTTTCTGCAAGAAAAAAAACACTTGAATACAGTACGAGAAACCGCATATTCAAGCGACTGGAACCACATTTTCAAACTTCAACGACGAGGTCCGCATCGAAGAAGGCCACGGAATCTGCTGCCGCTTTGACACACTGACGGGGGTGTACCAAGGAGCTCATATCTGCCTTGCCAAGTTTTGTATTAATGGGAAAGTTTGGAGCTAGGGCAGAATTACGAAAAGTCCTACAGGAAAAACACGTGGGGTAAATGTGGTTCCAGAATCTCTTTGTCAAGAGATTTGATAAAATCGTGTTTTTTTCGTGGGCACTGCAGAACAGGTGCACCCCAGGCCACGACGGTTGCATGACATGAAAGCAAGCCACGACGCCTCGCCACCACGTGTATGAGTACATGCCACGCCAAGACCAACTGCTGTTGTTGTGGTCTGTCGCCGCGAAGAGACGCGACGAGTGCGCTGTACTGGGCGTAGAACCCAAGCGTCCGAAGCCACGCTGGCTGCCTCTGGTCTGGCGGCGACGCGCCGGGTGCGCTCGACTCAACCTGTCTTGGTATTTTGTATTTTGACACAACGAAGCATCCGAGCGTTGACTGACTACTGCTGCTGTACTGCTGCTGCTGCTGCTGCTGCTGCTGCTGTAAAGTCTACGAGTACGGAGAAGCGCGCGCTGAGTGCACTTCCCTTCGCGTCTAGGCCCGAGCCCTCGCCAGCCGACTGTAGTTTGGCGACGGAGAGACGCACCGATCGTCGGCTGGTCGTCGGACGCGAAGCAACGTCGCTGTGTCACCATCCAACTCATCAATTGTGCTGCTGCTGCTGTTGTTGATGCTGCTGCTTGCTTGCTGCGTGAATAACATCTTGAATTTAGAGACCATGCCGTTCCTCGAACGACTACCCGCGAAAAACATCGGATATCCGTCGAGTAGGTAGCATTCGCCCACGGACGAATAATCGTCCACGTTTTCGAGATACTATTCGTCCACAGACGAATATTCGTCCACACTTTCGAGATACTATCCGTTCACGGACGAATATTCGTCCCACGTTTTCGAGATACTATTCGTCCACGGACGAATATTCGCCCCCACGTTTTAGAGAAAGCACTCGTCCATGGACGAATATTTGCCTCACGTTTTTCAGAGACTATTCGTACACAGACGAATCGTATTCGTGCGGGGTGTGCAACATTGAAGACAACGAGGAACTACCCCTGAGCCCGCGGGAAAAACGCAGGACGAAGACTTCCAAATTTGTTCAGGACTGGGGACTAGCAACGCGAATCATACTCATTCGATTGCGATACTACTGCAACACTTGGACAAAACTCAAACTTGCTCGATAATAATGGCCCTTTCTCAACACCATATTTTTTTGTAAGACCGGAGACTAGCAACGCGAATGTTACTCATTCGATTGCGATACTAACACAATGGAACCAAATCGCGCGAAAAAAACGACCCTTACTACAGAAACAAGTCGATACTCAATCCGGTTGAGACCTCCGTCGGGAGATGGTTGAGCCATAGTGGGGAGAAGTTCTATGCTGGTATTTATCTCCCCTGCTGTGCCTCGACGACCGTTCCCTAATCGCATTACACGCAACGAGATTAACAGGCAAGCGGTGTCCCAACTGCCCAAGCATCGGCGTGTAACGGCCGGATAGGGAAGACGTGTGCTACGATAAAAGAAGCACGTTTTTATATGAAACGGTTTCTGAACGATCGGCCTCCTTAACGCAAAGTTGTCGGACGTTCAGTCTTGTGTTGAAATACAGATTTAGTAGTATACTTAGGTTAGATAGGGTTGTTCATCCGGTAGCACTTTCAATTTCCTCCCAAATCATTTTTCAGGGAGGCGCCTCGGTAGGAGCATGCGTCGGAAGTGTTCTACCTGGTGAAGAGACACAACCACAGCATGGACGTGGGGCTAGGGAAGCGCACAACACATCCTCTGCGCGGAACTTTGCAGCGAGTAACGCGCGACGAAACTATGGACGCACGTCAAATGCACGAGCCCGAGCGGATGCAAGCAGATGCCCTCGCAGGTCGCTGTGGGAGAGAGACCTTTCGACGGTTTACACAAAAAAGGGGGTGAGGCGTTCTCGGCATTCCGACGTGCGAGCAATGATGGGAGTACCCACGAATCTGTAGTGTGTTTGAGCCGTAGATGCTGTGCGGGAATCTACATACGCATTCACCGCGCTCGTTGTTTGTTTCCCCCCCGAGACAGTCAGCGACGCATGTAACCCTCACCCTTACTGTTATATCGGAAGTAACGGTCTCTACGAGTGGCGTCCAGACATTGACCCCACGTGTATAGTTCAGTTGCGGCTGCGGAACGCGGGAATCGTGGCTTTCGGCCACTAGTATCTTGTGGCATACAACCCCCAACACGTCCGGGAGGGTGCTGAGGGGGCTTGCGTCGACCGCGATTACTTCGGAAAGGGCGGCATAATCGACGCGTCGGCTGAAGAGGCTGGTACAGAAGTTTTGCAATATGGAGCAAGTTAGAGTGACTCACAACCCAAGTGTTTGTGAACGGCGACAGAGTTCGACGCTGGATTGTTCGTATCTTCCTTGACACTTGATGCTGCTATCGTCGACGACCCATTATTAAACTTATGCTTGGGCAACCCGCTTTTGGTCATCGTTATTCACGCACTGGGGGTGTTATTCTCGGAGAAAAGTGCCCCGGCAACGTTGTGGGTGAAAAGTCATATTTCGCCAGTAGGCCGGCTACATCGATAGGCAGTACGCCGTTTGGGCCCGCCGCAGTGCCGTCAATGAGCTGAGGACGGGAAAGGGGTGGCGCGAGAGCTGGGTGAGGACCACTGTCTATGACTGAGCCAAGTGCGGGGGCTGGCGTTAGCTCGAGAAGTAGATTCACAACCAGGTTGGAGACGAGTGTCGAACTTGACAGGGGGTAGAAATGGCGTCGGCAGAAGCAGGACGACCAACACACCCCGTACAAAGCGCATGTGTTGTGTATCAGGCATATCACAGCAAACGGAGTATGTTCCGATCGGTGACTTGTGGGGAAATGATACAAGGCATTTAACGCTTAAATGCGTATCACGGGCTTCTATGGGTATTTGTAGAACACAGCGTTTGCTTTACGAACGGAACTTGACCAGCATCTGTTAGCTTTTCCTTCCCCGCATGTTCTTCCTGTGGCTGGGTTTCACAATCACCTTGTTGCGTGTCGCGACTTCCTTGAATTGTATGGGCTTCCTTCAGTCCGCTTATATTCGATTCGTGAAGTGGTCCCCTATACGCGCAAACAGCTGCCGACGTCCACCAGTGCTGCTACGACCAATCCTCCTGTTGGTAGCCACAGTGGATGGACTCCCAAACAAAGGAGGACAAACCTGATAACCTTAACCATCGACACATTCGACGATCACTCCCGTTGAGGCGAAGCACGGCTCGTGTGGCTGCTAACTCCGACAGTTTTGGAGCCCAACACCTGATCGCCATCGCCTACGACTGCAACACAGCGGTCCGCTATAACCTGCACACCGGTGATCACGATGATGTGACGACGCTTCATCTCAGGTGGACGCTCATTCCGATCCAACTGAACATGCACCCGGCTAATATGCTAGGCGAAACCACAGTGGCACATTTCTGTACAGCGGAGGTTGTTCGCAGTCGCGGTCGGGGTACAAGGGGGGAGTGCGGAGCTGGTAAGTGAAGGGGGTGCAACGCAAGGAGGTGGGGGCGCGGAGGAAAGGGGGGTGGCGGTGCAGGGAAGTGTAGCGGCGCCGCGGGGGCTAATGGTCCCCGATCGGCGATACATCCATCGTAGGGGGCGGAAGGGACGGGGTGGGTCAAATTTGCTTATATTACAGACGGAGCCATCGATAGCCTGGGCGCTATGGAGTTCAAGCGTGTGTTGCGTGGTTCGTTTGTAAGGCGGAGGTTGGGTGTGCAGGGAAACCTACGAAGCTGATCACCTTTAAACGTTTTCAACGGGAGGGGGGGGCGTACTCATATGTTGATTGCCTTAGTCACTCGACCATTGACTACGCATCCCTTTGAAGACGGAGCACCGTTCCTACTATTAATAGGGGCACCTCCAACAATTGTTCGCTCATTGCATGGTTTCAATCTATCACAAGACAATCGTTTGGCGAATCGTATCCCCTTCCGGTTTCGCCTCCTTTGGCCACGATATATCTCCTAGGATACCGATTGTTTTCTCGCTACTATCTACAGTAGTGTACCAGACTTTTCCGTGTCACATTCGTCGATTTTGTGTATTTCCTCTTGTAACCCATCCCGTACCTTCTTGCGGATTTCACATTCTCCCACAATGTGAATTACACACTCTACTGCTGTGCCTCATAGGCACATCTGTGCATCTCTTTCCTCCTCCTCACGGCTAATGGCGTGCCTCTTTCTTCTTTTTGACAGGGCCAGGTCCCTAACATAAAAGTATTCCCATTGGGCCGTACGAATAATTTTCCCTATCCCTTCTCTTAACCCTCAGTATATCTCCAAGTGTCCCTCCCCTCCCACTATATTTCCTAGCGCTAGCCTTTCCCTTTATGCTATTCCATATTTTACTGCTGTCTTGTGCCTCCCAAACTTCTGTATGACCAGCGTATCGTTTGGGATTTTTATACCCATCCATACTTTCTCGAACACGCTATTCCACCTAGTTCTAGCTCGCCATTTCAGTATTTTCTTCCAGACGGTTTCAGCGACTATGGCTGTCAACTTCTTATGGGTGGATGGGCTGATGAAGTGTGTAGGAATGAAGTACGAACTGTAAAAACGCATGCTTTATGTAAAAGGGGGGAGCAAAGGCACTATGTATTGCAGGTACATTGGTACTGTTAGGTGGTAAGGTTTTGTCAACCCTGGTATGTCTATCCTTTGTTTTCTCTGGCAGTTGTGATCCTATGGTGTCGGGCATAGCGAAATGTTATAGTTAGGGCATCATAGAGCACGCCCGGGGGAGTCTCAGGTGTCGATGCCCCCGAAGGCTCTCTAGCTCGCTGTTCGCCCGGAATCGAGGATACACTAAGCTAACGCGCCTGCCAGAAAATAAAGGTTCAGCTACGGCACGTAATGACAGCAACCGCAGCATACCAGACCTTCGCGAGGGTTGCCTTCAAACAAACACGTATTGCAGCGATGCGTGCAATAGTGCCGCTGATATTCACTCATTGCCCGGTACATAAACTAGTATATGTTCCTGCACCAGAAGACGCCGTAGACAACCTCCAGACAGGGCTGCTATCCTACGGTGATCGTGATCACTGGTGATATCGTCCCTAGTGTTGTAAATTTTCGAGGCACGTTTAGCTTGGTCAACCCCATACAAAAGCTGGGATATATCGTGTCACTCTTGTGTCAACATACATTTATGTATCATTTGGCCGCATGAACGGCGTAAGGAGTAATGCGCACCCTGTCACTCAATAATTAGATAGACCGGACGTCGGAGGCGTGCTACGTACGATAGACTAAGTACGGAGGACCATAGTCGACAGGACCAAATATTGTTATTAGTGGTAAAAACAGGGAAATACGTAGCAGGGATGTTTCGTGAATCGTAGGTCCCATTTACTGGAGTTCCCGCAAAAGCATTTTGTTTGTTGTGCCTTATGAGGCAATTTTGTCTGACAGCACAGAGCGCAGGCCGCGAACGCGCCTGCATGAAGTTCGAGTCCAAAGCTGCTAGAGCTGTATACGGATACAAGAAGATTAATAAACCTGCCTACCAGTGGCCCAGCGCCCACTGTTTCTCCATATAGTTGCCGAACTTTGCTCCGACTCACGGAGGGGCTTGACTAAAAACATGGCAGGCTACAATCACTCAGAGGCTTAACCAAAAGGAGAAAGATATGCTACAAGCCTATCGCGGGTGGGCCGGTAGCCACTCTGCCCCCCCCCCCCTTGCCTGACGATCAAACATTTGCGTCGTCTTGGCAAAACGGCGGGGTGCGCTATTGCTAAGTACAGGTAATGTTTCCACCTTGGAAGTATGCCGAATCACCCAGGACTTGCCCTCCGATATCTACACCACACACAGGTTACTTTTGGTCTCGTGACGCAGGTATACATAATTCATCACAGCCCACTAGTACTACCGTGTGTGTGTCATACCAGGAACTTACCTCGTACTATGGGCAGCGCAAAGCTAGCGGCATGGGCGGAGCCGTGGCCGTACGGCTAGTACACATATATATATCCGTAATTACACGCGGTCGTCTCTGTTTTATCGTTATTTTCACTTTATAGTTTCTCAATTTATCGTTCACGCAGCTTGATTGCTAGCAGGGTAGGTCGTGCCTGTCGTATATGTCATTGTCTGCTCAGCATACTTCATTGCAGTGTAGTATCTCTGTGTCGCAGCTTTGCCACCAGAGGATAACTGGTATCTCTGTAGGATGGAGACTTGGAACGCCCACTGGGTGTGCGGCGTCGTTGCAAAATAAGAATAACGGGTAGATTGCCATCAGCAGTATCAAATGCTCACAGGTGTCGTTTCGATGGTGAACGAGTGCTGCCAGCCTTGCCAATTGTTCGTCGCCTCGTGTTAGGTTTGGCTCCTCGTGCCCCCTGCAGTACTGATAGACCCCAAGGGGGTTACCCTAACGTTTCCTTTTGTTTTTAGTCTTCCTCTGTATGCGTTGTTTTCACTTTTATGTTATTTTCAATCGTCTGTCATGTCTCCTCCGGGGGAAGCACGACAGCAAGACACTATATTAATTTGTATTTTGTTATGTTTTTGTTCTGCCTGATCTATCATTCGGTTTTAAACTTATTTTGTGCTCTTTTTTCTCTGTCATGCACCTGGATTGCTAGCAGGGTAGGTCGTGTCTGACGTATACTGTATGGCATTGCATGGTCTTCTCTGCTCACTGAAATGCAGCGTAGTATCTATGTGTGGTAGTTGTGTGACCACATAACTGTTACCTCTCTAGGATGAAGAATCGACACGGACACTGGGTGTGCTGGGTGTCGACGGGTAGAACAGAAAGTGTAATGTGACGAACACACACCATATGGCCTGCCACGTTTTGGCGTTATTATCAGTTTTCGGTTTGCAATGTCGAGTCTCTATTTTGGGAATGCAAATTCTGTATGTTTGTCTGTCTGTCTGTTTGTCTGTCTGTTGTCTGTCTGTCTGTCTGTCTTACTTGTTTTACTCCCCACAGGAGGCTCGCCCCCTCGAATGTTTTATTCTCGAAATCCCTTGTCTGACCCCGCCCCCGCCCGCACAAACCCTCTCAATTGATCACATTACGGGCGCCCTCGAAGTATTAGCTCGTTTGGCGTGCCCTGGGTGATGTTGTGCTGGTGGGTTACCCTGGGCTTTCCTCTTCGCTCATTTGTCCTCTTCCAGCATGAGTATAGTCATGCTCTGATATCAGTTTGTTGCTCTGACGATACACGTAAATAGTCAATCGTTTTTTGGTTTAAACTCAGGTGCTCTGTTCGCCCGTGACGGTATAATGGACCGCAAGGTAATTCCGCTTGAGTTTAGTATATGATGTTGAAAAAACTACACCGCAGCTTCTTTGTGGAAGACAAGGTGGTAGATACCTATCGTAGGTCTCGCACCCTCGTGCGCGAGAAAAAACGTTACCGGTCAGGCAATATACGATCCCGAATCGCGATCGGTGTTACCTGTCATAGACGACGTTGACTCGTCCCCGGATAATCAGCCACCGAGAGATAATCCCGCCACATCGACCTGGGGCATAGCTCACCACGGTAACTCTAGCTTCTAGCTTATCCTTGCTACATTTTAGAAAAAAACAAAGTCTCAGCGTGTGTCCGCTGTACCGACGATCGTCAATGCACCTCAGCACCGCGACGACCTCTCCGCTTCGACTTCAGCTCCGCAACATCCTCTCCGCTTCAACGCCAGCTCCGAGACGAGTACCAGACCTCCGGGACCGTACCAAGTACCGTGTGAGACGTTAGAGTGGTGCACATACAAATAACTAGCACAATTAACCACGGGTCACGGAGCATTTGATGTCAGAGCGCCTCGCAACTAGAACGGGTGGGTGAATGCCTTCACAAACTTGTTTAGTTCAGTGAACCGTATCGCTCTGCTTGCTCGCACCGTCTTTATTATACAGCAAGGCAGTGGTAGATCCGTCGACTCGTACGGACGGCGTGTAACTCAAGCATACGCGAGCCAACTCACCGAAGCCAAACGCACAGTCCCCACCAACGTCACGCGGTACAAGCACGCGTGACAAACATAACTCATGGCCACGTTCGAGGCCGGGTTAATTCACCACTAACGTCTTGAACTCATTCGCGAAGACCCTTCCCTCACGTTCCAATCCTCACGTACCCGAGTCGAAAGGCACGAGGTAACGGGCTTACGCGCAGTCCCCACTTCCCCCCTGACCACGTACGCAACGTCCGTCACTGGCGCATCCCCTGCCCCCGGCCGACAGTTAATCACCTCCATGGCCAACATCGAATAAAAGCCTTCGTGACCAAACTGACGGCGGTGCGAGGTCGTGGGAAAAGCACGACCTTCGACTCCACAGCGTATGGCCCCTCCGACAAACAAACGCGGCAGGTGGCCGAGTGACGACGCTGGAAACAACTTCAAAGCCAAGGTATCATTCGACAAGCAATGCGTTATGCGATGTGTCGCCACCGCGACTCTCACTCGAGGCCTGACTGTAGTTTGGCTATAACGCATGACCGCGAGGGGATTGTAGCCACGAAAGAAACCGTGATGCGGTCCGTGCCGGTTGCCTCAAACCGGTTCGGGGAGTAGGCATACAAGGATCACCAAACACCCGTGGTAGAAACGATAGAGCGATCAGCTAGCGTAGCCGTGGCAAGTGTAGGTAGACCTAGTAGTAAGAGGAAGGATAAGTGTGACCAGACAAAGAGCACCACCCCTGTGGCGAGTACCCGTGCGAAACAAGTACATGCAGACAACCAGTCGAATACTGTAACAGACTTAGCAAATAAGCAGCAGGTTACGAGCGTTATAGCAGTACCGCGTGGAGTTCGACCAGCCGCAGGAACAGCAAGCAGCTTCGAGAACAGTAGTCAGTCTCCGAAGGATACGTTTTCACATTCCGTGGTACCATAAGCTTTGTATTTTTCTGTTGCGTCCCGCAAACTAAACAAGAAAACTAAACGTTAATATGTGTTAATATGCGACGCTAACCGTGAAACGCACCTCGATGCTTTCCAAGCGTCCGCCATGTGTGTGTATCCTATATATCCCACAGCTGTCAACTCGACGTCGAAGCGAGTACGAGTAAACGCCAGAGTCAGTGATTATCCGGCACACAATGTCGAGATTGACACCGCGACCGATGTACCATGCATATCTGTTCACTTTTTACAGACACATGCCACAATGAAAGACACGTAACTTATTGCAGTGCCCCCGGGAGCGATCAACCCCAGCAGTGCTGATGGGTCGCCTCTCGAAACTTGAGGATACGTTCGTTGTCAACTCACACTAGGATACATTTCCCTACCGGTCAAAGCGCTTGTATTGCCTCTTTAGGGCCAGAGATTATGCTCCTCGACAACACCATCATGTGCACCTTCGGAGGCGTCTATGACTTGGGTACAGGGCATTTGTCATCCAAACCCTCTCGGGTGACGATCAAAGCATCTCATCATAGAGTAGACTTTACAGCACACCCGGAGCACACTGCGACAGCTCAGTGCTCCGAGGTCACAGTCAACACTTATATAGTGTCGGTACCTTTCTTTTTGCGACACAAGAACACTGAATGCCCCCTCAGAGTGAGTTGGCATTACAGAAAGAGCCAACGACAGCACCCACAGAAACCACTGTTGCATTCCTTGAACCACTCATCGTCACGTTGGAGAAAATCGGTTCGACCACCGTACCTGAAGCCTTTTTAAAAAATGATAGTTTCTCGTACAGTGAGCTACACTGGTCTGCCGCTGATAAAACAACAGTAGTCCAGATTGCACACCCGTTCCACCAATACGTATATTAGAAATGGAACACCTTACTAGGACACATTTCGCCCGTATCAGTAGCCCTGACCAAATCGACGAGTGCAATTCGAATAGACATTGAGACTACCGAATCCACGCCCAACGAGCTTCGCGCAGCACTTACTAGAGCATTTGATCAAACCACGTTTACACCTGGCGAATGAAAACACGTACTGAATCTATGCACGAAATATCGAGGCGTCTTTTCCCTGTTACCTCAAGAGCTAGGTGGATGTACCCTAGCCAAAGCAACGCTTCCTCTTGAACCAGGAACACGACCTGTAAATAGAACCCCGTACCGTGCGAACCCACGCGTACAGGAGACTATAGACATGTGTGTGAACCACATGGAACAAGATAGAATCATTGAACAGCGACCTAATCCTTGGGGCTCCGCAGAAACTGTTGTCCCAAAATCAGACGGCACACTTCGGTTCTGCGTAGATTACAGGTTGAACATAAACAAAAATCTGATAAAAAAGTCCTGGCCTATGCCTATAACTAAGGGTCCGTTTTAACGAAGAAGAAAAAAATCAATTTGGAAAAACAATGTTCAAATCCGCTTTTCATTGGTCAACACACGCACCAGCACCAAAGTTTAGGATCTTGGGGCATAATATTTGGTGCTGGTGCGTGTGTTGATCAATGAAAAGCGTATTTGAATTTTATTTTTTCCAAATTGAATTTATTCCATACTCGTTAAAACGGTCCCTAAGAAAGCCACCTTGACACGGTCGGAGGACGCTATGTAACTATGTGTCATGTAAAAAATGCTTACCAACAAATACCAGTAGCAGCCAGCGAACAAGATAAAACTGCTTTTGTCACGCAGAACGCGAAGTGGGTTTTAAAACGCTAACTTTCCGCTATAGCTAACGCGCCGTTTCTGTTCTCGCCAATCATGTCACTAGTTTTTGCATATTTTAGTCCGAAACGTGGTCTCTTGGTTTATATGGACGACTGTATATGTTGTTCATCAGCCTGGGCAGGCCATCTACCACACTAGAAAGCATGTCTAGAGCCTTGCAAGCAACCGGCCTTACCCTGAAACCATCGAAAGTACAGTTTGGACCTCGATAAGTTAAATACGGGGGACACATACTAACTACCGACGGTATCCGGATCGGTGAGGATTGCATAAACGCTATAGTTGACTTGCCGACTCCTAGAACCGTCATGGAGTTGCGGTCAGTAATAGGAATGGTTAACTTTGTACGCAAGTATATACCTAACTTAGCCGACCCCAGGGAACTCTCACGAAAGCAGAGGCCGCCAAAGAAGTCGCTAAACGGCGAAGACCAGAACACGACCAGGTATACGCAACACTGAAACAATGGTTGACCCACAATTGCTCGCCCAGGCGCCCGTGCATACAATCCCTGATTTTTCTGAAGACTTTGCGATTCACGTCGACCGCCTCAAAAGCAGGCGCAGAAGCATTCCTCGCCCAGGAGGAAGGCGACGACCTCGTAATAATGGCATACTCTATTCAACATTTTAG
Source organism: Saccharina japonica (assembly GCA_008828725.1). NCBI lineage: Eukaryota > Phaeophyceae > Laminariales > Laminariaceae > Saccharina > Saccharina japonica. The sequence continues at coordinate 125,819 of MEHQ01000456.1, forward strand.
CGACAGCCAGCACCACTACTCTGCTACGCTCAAATAATGTTATGGTGTGTTGCCTTTTAATTTCCAGTACTTTGTTCAAGCGCAAAAGAAACACAAAACAGTTGTGTCTAACCAGCGCGCCACGGGCTGAACCCATGATTGTTTATTTGATGGGCGTTGTAGGAAACAAACTATCAGAGCACTCCTTTTTTTCGCAGTTGCAAAACTATTTCGGGTATAATTTCCACCTTTCCATGACTCCCTACGGACCAAAACATTTCCTCGCTTTTAATACTCATACCTGCTCACGATAAGTGGGTGTAAAGAGCGTCGGTCATGGTCACTATTTGTGTCTCAGGAGCCGGATCGACCCGTCGACGTTTCCATCACGAAACGTGCCTTTTACTCAAAAACGACTCGCCATACCCCTGGTACCCAAAGACCCTTTGAAAAATGGCAGTTTAGTGAGATTGTAATGCCATCATTGTCCGGTTTGCAGAACTGCATTGCATCTATCTATGTAGAGCTCCAGTGTCTGGCATATCCCTTTGATTATTGCTCTATAGCTCGTACGATCTACTCGTACGGAGGTTCTGTTTGCGGATGTTCCGCGGGCCGACATTCCCATATCATTGTTGTACAATACATATCAATGTCATGGATGTGGGCCTTGTGTGGTATTTGCGTAACATTGGGATACCGCTTTCCATGGATCGGCAGGCAGTGGATGTTCTCATACGTACGTATAGGAAGAGTGATTTGCGGTACCATAGGGCAGGGCGGATATTTATAGCCTTGCCGCGTGAATGTATTTTGGCCTACGATAAGGAAATAGGACTCGGTGGAAGGTGAAGAGAGCGCTCGAAAAATAGAAAACTCGAGATATTGAAGTGCCGATATTCCGATACTGAGGCCGACACAGAAAAAAAATATTTCACAATGCATGGCTTAAGAGCGTCCGAACAGTATTTCCTATATATGTATAAATATATATTCGATTTTGCTGTTGTTTTGTTTCTGATTAAGTACATCAAGCCCTCAGAGACGGCCCAACGTGGTAGCTTGAGTTGCTCGGCACATTCGGATGGCGTCAAACTGCGTGCGCTAGGACGCCCGCCTGATGACATCGACTCCCCGGAGCTTTTGACGTATCGGCGTATGACTTTACTATAGCCTCCAAAATGATTAGAGTCGCAAAACAATAGCCAACGATTTGATAAAAAAAACACTTTTTGGGTTGCGGTGACTTGCTGAAATATATTGCTTCGTACTATCTTCTCCGCGTAAGTTAAGCAGAACCAATATCAGCATCTGTGTTCGACAAACATAACACGGAGACGTGTGTACGTATTTATGATGTTGATCTCTATTTATAAACCAGTAATACCAGGCACGGACTATTTTCTAGTAGTGACAAAGTTTCATGCAAGCCCCATATATTGTTCACAGATATAGACACTCCCTGAGGTATTAATCTATACATTTGGTTATCATATGCAGGAAGTGCATCCCGTATGAGAACTTGGACAATGCGTAAATTCACGCGATAGAGGTATAACAAACAGCTGCAAAAATGAGCCTCGACGAATTTCTCAATCCCAAAGCTGTTGTTTGAAAAACAAATTTAATACACCTGTTTTATGCGTTCCAGAAACAAACGTGTGCTATTATGGCACACGGCATAAGCTCCCTATGCGAATACGTAGGACACACACAACGGGGTGATGCAGACACGCCGTACGTACAACGATTTTAGCTCAAGCATTCCTGTACGAGAATGCCCACGCAGCACGCCGCCCTCTAGTCTCCTCCTCCCCCCATAATAAATAATGCAGTATCAATTCGTCGAGCATGGAACACGTTCGTGCATCTACTGTACGCGGCACAGCAACTAAGGGTGAACACGGCCCCTCGCCAACGACTGCCAGGGACAACGCACATTTCACGCACATCGACAAATTGCCGTGCCGCAGTCCATCAAGTCTTCGTCCGTACGCGTTCACCCTTGCTTGCCCGGCCAGCCATTTATTCATGAAGCAATGCAATAATAAATAGAAGGGAGAAGATCGAGTGACCCTAAACCAATGTTATCACACAATGCAAAGAAATACACGCCAGGGAAATTGTTGTGCGATAGGCAATCAATCTCCCTTCTAAACACAATCGCATAGGGCAGTATATATGTGTATGCCAGCAGTGCCTTACCGCATGTCGAGAGCAAGAGTTCATCTCAACAAACAACTTTGTGATACAAACCTGGCGGTTCTACATCCTGCTTGACCATGCGTCGATGAAACCCATGAAGGGGAGCTAGATGGGACACTCTGTGCATGTCCCTTATGTCTAACGGCCACAGCGTTTCCCCTCGAGTTGTCAAATCTCAACGGCAGGCCCTCTTTACTCTCCGCCCCTACATCTCACAGATATTCAGGATTGCAAACCTCGGCCATGACAAAGTAGGACGACCGAGTTTTGACCTTTGAATGTGACCGTCATTACCGCCATTATTCTCAAACAGTAGAGCTACCCATCCGAATCTAGTGGTAGTTTCAACCTATATACGTGAAAAATAAACTCCTCCTACGATGTACATTCCTACACCATGGTGAACGGGTTTGCAGGATGCGGATAATCAATCATGTCAGACATTGTCGCGGTATAGAGCTCAAGGTGGCAATGACCCTGCAACAAAACGTTGGTCCTCTTCTATTCTTAACAAGGTGCTGGACATCAGAGGGCCTACACCGAAACCAAACGTATTACCCAACCATTGGCTAGAAGGACACATACCGCCCCAACACGTGTTTGGACACATGCTCCTGTGATACCTCAACCATCTGTTCGCGTTGCACGTCCACGGTATATCCTGCAGTCAACGAAAACTTCGTCACAAAACGAAGACTTACGAACGGAGACACCGTGTGAGATGCTTCAGGGGTGCAGAAGTACCGGCACGAGTTGGACAATACCGTGTACGTTTAATCAGCCCTTTGGAAATGCCCATACCAGTGACGAAATAAGGTATTCGCGGCATGCACATTTGAAGAACCAACTATCCCAACTAAACTATGTGTCAACTGTATAGTGAGATTGAGGCGGGGAGGGGGGTTGACAGCAGGGTGTGGACGACTGGAAGGGACACCGGTATATCTAGACTGCTAAATAGTCATGCTCTCCTCGACAACAGGCTTTCCCTCTGCCTCCTTGTTCCCCTTCACCTTTTCCTATGAATGAACCTCTCAGTAAAGCTCCCTCTGCTTCTTTCGCCCACTCCCACCCTCCTTTCGGTCGTTCATATATGTGAAAAACAATCGAAATGCTAAAGAAAAAAGCCTACTCCACCGCGACCGATGAACTAGGAGTACGTGTGCTCCTCAAAACCAGCGACCACCAATTGCATGATACATGATGCATGGCGTCATGGTCTGTATATGGGGATGTAGGTGCCGTACGCCCCACCCTTACTTGCGGTATTCTTCTTTGTCCAGAAGGGCGAAGTTGGTTCCCAGAGGCCCGGACACACGATAGTCCTCTACAGTTCCGCGGAATGCGTCAAACCCTTCCATCACCTCGCGACCCTCCTTGTTCAGCACAGGGCGGGATGTTTCGCCAAGAATACCGGAAAGAGACTCGTTTTCGAGGGACAGTCCGTCCAGGCCCACGTCCATCTGCCAGAACTCCAGATCAGGCAAGACACGCCCGTCCCAGTCCAGCTCGCCGTCCCCTTGGTAGTTGACACCGGCGTTAAGGCGCACAGTCACGGCAGGGGTGACTATTTTGAAGATGGCGTGAATGGACTGCACATCCGTGAGGTCGTTATGTTCGATGTACTGCGCACACCAATCGGGAGCAGCCATATGGTCGAACCGCAGTATCCAGTCTTCGAAGCTTTCGTCGGTTTTCAGCTGGCGTTTGCCCTGCAGCATTTCGTCGTACATGCGGGCCCATATCTGGTGCGCGCCAAACTGCCGGCACTCGACCGGTAGATTGGATGCCGACAGTTCAATGCCATCCGCGACACGCTCGTCCCTCAAGGAAGTGAGGAGGCCATCATCCAGCTCCCCGTCAACGGTAACTCGCAGACCGCCGTTGGCGAGGCAAGGCGACACGCCGTGGGGGCATCCGTCAGTGGCTGTGTCGTACGGGTTATTCACTTCGATCAGGACAGAGTGATCCCCAGTCAAAATGCTGAGGCCTGTTATCAATTGGCGGTCGGGGAACTCTTCTGGCAGCGGAGCAGTGAGGCGGACGTTGATCTCGAGCTCCATACTGTCGTCCTTGACTAGTGAATACCATCCACCGTCGACTCCAGACCAATCAATCTTCTGACCTCGGAGGCCCTTCATGTGTGGGTCATCGCACATGTTGTCTCCGGACGCGCACGCCTCTGTTTTTGTTCGTACGTTGGGGGGGGGTTAATGAGAATGATCAACCGAAGGCAACCAAGGTGATTCGAATAAGCAGCGTTGCTTAATTGCAGGTGGTGACGATACTGATGTCCAACAAACTTGCAGAATCAACCACATGTTTCGCTGCTCACGAGCGACGCTTTAACTGGTAGCCACGGTTTTTCTGAAGTATCGAATCTGTTTTCCGGCCTCACATAAACATCGACAAAGGATATATACTATTTCCTTTGGTTTTTGCGTGTTATGTGATCCCCAGACACACAATAAGGACATTTAATGATGTTAGAACAAGTTCAAACAACGCGCTCCCTATCTGCTATCTCACGACCACGGCTAGTTTGATAGACCGACCAGAACCATCGTGATCCCATGCACCCCAAAGTCTGAGGCTAAGTTGCTTCGTTGGATGCCAACACCAGTCGATGTTTTTACATGATACTACTTATACATACTTTCTGAAACGCGTTTCCTGTAACAAAACGTGTGTAGCTTGCGGTGAATCTGCCGGTCCAGGTCAAGCCATGAAGCGGTGCGTGGCGAATACGGAACGTGCGGGTTTCGGCCATGGCGGGGATGCCTGGAACAACTCACGACGACAAGGAGCACCAGGTTGATTGTTTTACAATACTCCACACTTTCGTCGTTGTTGGTCGTGCCATCGTCTCTTCCCGACTAATGCTTTGCCGCGGTTTAGGGACTACCCTATAATGGACTCAGCACATATGTCCGGAAATGCTTGTAGTTTGGGCAACATACGACTACGTATTAAAACTGGTTGAGGTAGGCCCTGACCGTAGAGGAGGGCCGACGCAACTGCCTGTGCGTTGCTGTCTGGTATACTCGAGTACCTATCACGCTGTTACGTGTTAACCACGTAAGTCAACGAAACATAAACCGGTAAGACCGTAAAGCTAAACTATGTTAATGTGCTTGGCACCCCAACGCCTCGTAATCGGGTGCAAAACCCGAAAAAGATGGGAAAATAATTGGAAGTGGTACGATGCCTAGAATAAGGCCACACCGGTCCAGCTGCTCATGTGTTATATCGGACAGGTTTATGAACATACCATGACTGAAAGCGTGTGTCGATAAATCGGGGTACACATACCGTGTACAAGCATCGCAAATGTATGTCGCAACGTTTCAGAGGTATCGTCATGTGGATTACTGAGGGACGTGATTCACATCATGTCCGTAAACCAAATACGGCAGAACTCCATGGACCTACGCTCTCAGCTAGTTCAATACTCAACCTGACCGAGCATTGTGCGGTGTCCCCGCCAGCATCTGTGACAGTGTATGTGACCACTTCGAAAGTTCCGGGTTCACCGGTAACGCTTATGGCTGTGTTGGCGTCGGGATCAATAGTGAGAGGAAAATCCCCGTCGATACCAATAGCGACAGGCCCCTCCAATGTGGCTGTCCCAGTCATGCCTGAAGCCACGTTAACAACCACGTCAGGCTTGCACACGATGCTGACCGCTGCCAAAACAAGGAACAACCGGTTACAAACGAGTATCGGAGATTTTTTCAAATTAACGTACAAGTAGGTAGCGTTCTTTGGTAACCGTTGACAGCGGTTTTTGTTACAGACCACATGTGCAGTTAGTGTAGATGTTTGTCGCCTGTGACAACGGATAGGCAAGGTTAACCAAAATCACTCTGTATTTTAGGGCCTGTTTTCACGACGGCAAAAAACAAACCTCATACCCGTTCGCATATATTGGAACACTCTTACCAAACAAATGGGTCTTGTCTGGGATCTGCGCAACTTGTTCGGAAATTCGAAATCATGATAACGTCTTGGAACACGCGTTGGCGGCCGACGATTCACTGACGAGCCTCCGCTGGCGGCTCAGTGCTTTCGCCGGAACCGGTGATGGACCAGATGTTGCTTTTAGAAATATCCAAGTTCAAAAGCAACAGCCCAAACTCCCGACGGGGGGAAGAATACACAGGAATGCAGCTCTCGAAACTATAAGTAAAGTCGTGATCTTGGTGTAACTCGTTTGAAACATAGGACGAGAACCAGCGGAGTGCGCAATGCTCCTGGTTTTTAAGCTCTGCTGATTAAACGGGCCTTCCGAGGTGATGCTGTGGCTGGCCTCGTGGTTCTAATTGGGCCGGTGGAGACTTGCCTGCCCTGAAGCAGCTGACAAAAAGGTCAAACGTGTGTGCCGCCTGCTTCTCGTTTGTACAACAGACATAAACCATCCATATGCCAGGGATGCGTATTTCCCGGTAGCGGTAATTACCCGAAATTAATAGGGCTCGAGGTAATATTTTTTTTCAGAGGAAATTATGTTTGCGTCCCCTATCCCCGGGAAAATAACGCCTCCATAGAGAATGGAAACCCCCGTTTTTTCATTTTTTTTTCACATTTGTTTTCAAACGCTGCTACGAGTAAGCTGTGCAGCTGAGCAGAGCGCCACGTAGGCGCCCACAGCCCCCTGCTATGTCACACAGATATCATACAGAGGAATTGGATGTTATGGCGAGCGGAATCATCGAAGGAATGTACTATACATATTATAAAATATAATCATATATATGAGCTAGCATATTCGAATGGAAAGGGTAAACTTGGCGCAGATGCAGCTGGGACGCTGGGATTTCGTTGAGGCGTCCCGCGTCCATGTTTTCAGTTTGTGGTCGCGGAAAAGGTCGCGATCGCTACACGCGCACGAAGCAGCGCACTGCTTTAAATGCTCACGTCCTGCTTTGCGCCTTGTGCTGCTGATTTACCTCGCGGCATAAGTATATTCCCTATCAGCACTACGGCATAGTAGTCCTATTATTCCAGTATCAAATGGCTGCGGCTGCAGGACGAAATCAACGAGGACACGAACAAGTGAAAAATCAACTCAAACCGATGCACATTCATTTACTCAACAAGAAGTACTTGCATTGTGCGCAACTGCTACTACTACTATTTAATACTGGGGCTTGTGTACCTGGTGCAGGTAGAGTGTAGTGAAAATTATCGAAAATGACTGTCCGAAGGCCTGAACGCATCTTATACTTGTGCTTCATGTAGTGCATTGGCCACCCGGGGATGATAATTTTTGTCCCCCCCAAAAAATCACGCCTTTTTCCCCTCGAATGAGAGGAAATAGGGGAAATTTTTCCGAAAAGCTGAAAAAGGCTGTTTCCCGGAAATTTTTGGGTTCCGGGCGAGGAAATACGCATCCCTGATTGATATAATATGTACGTGTATATCCTAGGTGGGTATCAAATGAAGATATGTGTCGAAACACGGCCATATGAAAACGAACGCCCCTGCTCATTCAATATGATTTCGACGAATTACAAAGCAGAACACCAGCGACAACCGCATCACTATGTTGTTGCAAATTCGACTTTCGGGTCGAAAACAGGCCGTGTAGACAAAACCAAAATCGAACAGAATGCCTGAACGAGACGGAGCAAAAATGCGTACTCGTGATTAAGAACATGTGCAAATGTCGAAGAGGACGAGATAAATCAATCATCGCGTACGCCATATTGAGTAAAGAGAGCAATGTCATCAATTAAAGGCAATTCCACTGTAAGGGTGGCGCCTTACCTTCTGGCCTCGTGAGACGAGGAGTTCAACATCTCGCTGGAAACGTGAGCTCGAAGAAGTTATTGGCCCTAGACTCGACCAAGATTCCAGTTACCTACATACCAGGTAGTTCGAAAAACAATCTACTGCATTGAAAGTATACGTGTCATACTAACCGATAGTTGGCCGGCTAAGGAACGCAATCGTTCAGAATCATTTGAGCCTCAACGTCGAACTCCCACCACTTGACACGTATTCCCGTTTCTGCTGCGTGGTCGGGGCGGCGCCTTCGCCCCACAATCGAACATTTCACGGCTTCTCTCATGGGCAACGGCAGAGTATGCCAACGTCGCTCGTGTCGTAAGCCCCTCCGAGGCGCAATGCGAAGGTCCACTCACCTTAAACGACGCCACAACTCTGAGCAACGAGCTAATCACGCTTAATATGACTACGCCCCACGACTGAAACCGTTTCCCAAATACTGATGTAAATACGAGTATGTTCATCTAGAGCGTACGTTTTAGCCCCCCGAAAGCAGAGACATCGAGCAGGAGATTTTGAACCTCCAGAGTAGCTGGGTATGAAGTGACTCCCGGACGGAGGGTCTTACCACTGCTACTGCTCCGTTTAGTGCTATATCAGCCTGGTGTACGAACGTGCCTTATTGAACGAGCGCTGTTCGACAAGCTGGTCTACCGGTACCGTGGACAAACATCGTCGCCAGCGACAGTCATGTCTCGGTCGCGAGTAATATGGAAGGATGTATTTCATGCCAGTTTGGTGTAGTACTGTCCTAGCCGAGTGCTTTTTTACCAGCTGGCCTACCGGTACCGTGGACGAACATCGTCACAACCGACAGAGGTGTCTCGGTTGTGTAATTGACGGGACATGTGTAATTCATTACCTTTGCTGAACGAAATAAAGCACGTGAGGAATCAAGATATCCGTTTCTCACCTCGACTAATGGTAACGTCGACCGAGCAAGTGGCAAATCCCCGTGCACTGTCTCGCACCGAAAAAAACATATTCCGAAATGTCGGGGCTGTACCAGTTACCACTATGGGCGTATCGGCGTCTGGCGATATAGTGTATGGAGGTACCCCCCCGCTCGGTTGGACGACAGGTGCCTCCACTGTGACTGTCACCTCTTCTCCCGGAGCGACAAACACATCGCTTCTGCTGCAGGTCGCGACGAGGGCTGGCCAATACACGAACAACAGGTGACACACGGGGTTCGACGGTGTTTCAAGCCACGGGGAGAATCGACTTACCGAGCAATCATCTTGTTTATAGTTTAAAGACAACCGCCCAGAGCGTTCTGGATGCATAATACCGGCAGCGTGCACGGTGTTGGGAATATATCATTCCATCATGTTGCTTTCGGGTGCGGTTCTGAGCCGCTTGTTGTATGGTGAACCTCAGGTATTTCAAGATCCACCATACATCAAGCACTATTTTATACCAACTTGGACAACACATGAAATACTCCCGTGGATACTACTGACAAAGCAGCCCTAATGTTTCCTCAAACATCGCTTCTGCTGCAGGTCGCGACGAGGGCTGGCCAATACACGAACAACAGGCGACACGGGGTTCGACGGTGTTTCAAGCCACGGGGAGAATCGACTTACCGAGCAATCATCTTGTTTATAGTTTAAAGACAACCGCCCAGAGCGTTCTGGATGCATAATACCGGCAGCGTGCACGGTGTTGGGAATGTATCATTCCATCATGTTGCTTTCGGGTGCGGTTCTGAGCCGCTTGTTGTATGGTGAACCTCAGGTATTTCAAGATCCACCATACACCAAGCACTATTTTATACCAACTTGGACAACACATGAAATACTCCCGTGGATACTACTGACAAAGCAGCCCTAATGTTTCCTCAAATACACTTTGATGTTGAATGGTTGCAATGCGTGGCGATACTCCCGCCTATACAGGTCACTAACCCTCTTCTTCCGAACGCACCGGAAACATTCCACGCTACCCTAGCCCTCTTTGACACCACTTTGGGCACGGACTAGCTTCGGGTATTGTACACGGACTAGCTTCGGGTATTGTACAATCGAATTGATCCCTTCGTTTTTATTAAATGTCCTAATGGTTGGGTGCTTCCATTGCGTCATGCTTCTCGCGCCTAAAACCTCCATGACACTTCTGCGAAAGTAGAATTGTCGACTAAATATTGTTTCAGAAGCCCGACTTCATCAGATTATTCTCTAGCCTGCCCCAAACATTATCACTACGCGCGTACATGGTTAGGGCATCAGGCAAACGATGGTGAGTTATGTCCAAGGTAAACAGAGGGAGGCAAAAGTGGATTACAAGTCTGGAATGTTCAAATTGACCATGGTCGTGATAACCTTGCCCGCCGCAGAAAAAGGCGAACCATCAAGTTTATACGCGTAGCTAGCGATGATTTTTGTAAACCGTTAATTTCAGCTATCTAAAGTCCCAACCAACTGAACTTTATATGTTCACTCATGAAATATCTTTGGTTGGCCGTCCGTGAAGCTACTGGGAGACCAACAAGCCCGACTACTCGCAAGTTCTTGATGTTCCGCCCCGTGGCCTATTCGGGCTGTAGGGCAGTGACGTGGATACGCACACTCTAGTCGTTTTAGAGCCTCACACGTGGTCAAAAGGGGGTATCGTTTCAGTCAAACGGGGTGAAAATAGTGGTCAATTGGGGGGAGTAAATACGTAGTAGATGCGTGGGGTTATCCCTCCCCAATATGTGGTCAAAGGGGGGCTTCGTTTGCCCCCTCATGCGCCGCTGTTCCGTTAGGCCCAAAACCGTGCCCAAAAAAACACCAGTTGTGTGCGTGCTCGGAATGGCCTTGGGGCATCTCGCCAGGGCTACGAAATTTCGTTTGAGGCCTGTTTGGGCCCGCGGGAGCGCGTTCCGCGGGCATGTTATTCCTATACCGGAAAGCTAGGGCGTATACCCCCAAATGACCATTTCCCTTTATTATAATATGACTCGGTCGAGTTTTGACGAATGAACAAGGGTTGGAATACTCTAGTATAGTATATTCTACTTCGTGTATCACGTGTGCTTGTACTCGGCAAAAAACATTGGTTGGTTATAGTAAAAACGGACAAACATCCTACTCCCCACCTTGAGCCCGGACAGTGCCGACAAAGCAGGATAATACCACCGCCAGAAACATCCCGGCCGCCGTAGGGTTCGAGAGGCGCATTGTTGCGAGCCGCCAAAATTATCTGAAACGCAGCGGTTGAAACAGAGTTAGCAGCTTTGACCATTAGAGAAATGATGAGTGACCTACGAGTACAAAGTTTGTATTCTCAACCAAGGCACCGACCGCCAAAAGCACCTTTCCCCCTAACGCCATGTCTGGTGGCTTGGTAGTTCCCAAGGACAGGCTTTCATCAAAACCAAATATTTCGCCAATCGTCGGGAATGTTGCGAGCATGACCGACGGACGTTCTGGTGTCAAAATTAGTTGCGATATGGCAGCAGATAAAGCGCGAATATTATATCCAACAAAGTCAAGATTTTGTTTAAGAGGCACGAAAATTAGGGTTTTTCAGGCCACAACTACACTACGTAGGTTCTACCTACAAATTACAAACGTGATTCTACGCGCATTCGTCTAGGCCATCGCGTGGGTACGCATACGCGACAGGAAGGACGGGAGTGTCGGCGTTGGCTGGGACGGCTGCACCCTGTCAATGGAAACCAAGGCGCGAACCGGACTAGGACAGAGAGAAGAGCCAGTATAGCAATAGAGAGGGAAAAAATGCAAAAGAAGAAACAAAGGAGGAGGGGACTGGCCTCACGTCGGCGGGCGAGGAAGTCAGCACGCGAGGCTCGTACGAGGCAGACGGAGGCACTTGTAGCGGTGGCGACCGACAACGTGCGCACCCTGGCTGTAAAGAGGAAGAACGGGTATAGATATGAGGAGCGCATGCTGACGAAGGTGCAACAACTTGGCTGTGACTTCGTCGGCCTGCAGGAAACTCGACGAGCCGACAGGACGACATTCCGCGCTGCTGGATATCAAGTTTTTTGTTCAGGTCAGGAGGAAACAGCAGCCAGACCGGCCAGAAAGGGGTTGTACGGGGTTGGACTGGCAGTCAAGGAGTCTATATTCCGTAAGTCTGTGTATACCCATCAATTCATAGCCGAACGGCTTATGTCGATGCGTTTCGAGTTGGCTGTAAATTCGAGGCAGTGAATTTCGTCGTTGCGTATGCCCCAACAGAGTGTACCAAAGACGCTCGTGTTTCCTGGCAAAAGCTATAGGACCTAGTCGGACAGATCCCAACTAGAGAGTGTTTGTTCGTACTGCTGGATGCTAATGCACGAGCTGGGCAGAGACTAGGGTGCGATGATAATGAAGACAAGAGTTCTGGGGGCATACGGGCGCGATTTGATCAACGATAATGGCAAACGACTCCTGCCGTTTGCTACTAATTGCAAGCTAGCTCCCACCAGCATTTGTTTCAGCACACGCAAGGGTGGAATCTCGCATACTCACGACGGCACTGGCCCGAATGACCGTAAGCGCATTGATTACCTCCTAACCCGACAAGTTAATCGGCCTAGAGTACACGATGTTGATGTTGTCCCTCAGCCTCTTCCAACAGCTAAGGCTGATTCAGAGACCAATGGGTGATGACAACCAAAAAATACCACATACTTCGTACACTTGAACGTTCGTCTCTCTGGACATTTTGCATCGAACCGACAAGCACGCAAGACGCCAAAAGGCCGACCGTTTGACCGCAAGGTGTTTATGTCCGACGGAATATGTCGTGAGCGAGTAGTTGCGAGAGACGTTTCCACTTCCAACCAACCTTTCCAACCACACAACATTGCTGGTATGGTTACTATGTTCACACCAACCATCATCGATGCGTTAGAAGCCGAGGTACCACCCACATCGCACCAGCCACGCAAGCGTGGATGGTGTGAGTCGGCCAAAACCTCGAATGCCTTCAAAATAGCATGGTCTGCGAGGGAAGATGCGCGACAGCACCTACGCACCACCCCCCGAGATAGTACCGCGTGGAAGGATCTGAGGACCGCGTGTGCGAATCTTAGGGAGGTGGTCGCTGTAGGGGTACATGCGTATTTCGAAGAATACATATCTGAAACCGAGAGACTTCTATCTGATAATGACCAGCGAGGCTTTTGCAGGCACCTGAAGGGTACTGAAGGGTTGGAGGGCAAGAAATCGCGAAACGAGCAGTTCATTAGGGACGAGGGTGGCACGCTGCACGGGATAAAGTGCTTATTCGTGAACGGTGGATGAGGGCCTTCCACAAACTCTTGAACACGAAATCACTTCAACTTGATCCCACTATCATCGATCCATTGCCACCACGACCGCTAGAACAATCACTTGGCGATGAGCCATCCGTGGACGAGATGATGGCAGCCGTTAAGACAATGCCGAACTGGAAAGCGGTAGGACCAGACGACCTGCCCGCCGAGCTACTGAAAATCGATCACCCCGATTTCATCCAATGCTTCCACCACATTCTTGTCAACGTTTGGATAACGGGTGAAGTCCCCCAGCAGTGGAAAGACGCGATCATCAAGGTACCTTACAAAAAGAAGGACCGAACTGATTGCAACAACTACAGAGGGATTTCGCTTGTTGCTCATGCAGGAAAAGTGTTGCTGAAAATCGTCCCATCCCGTCTCAGCAACTACTGCGAGGACCGAGGCATCCTCCCTGAGGAACAGTGCGGTGTTCGTCCAACACGATCAACAGTCGACATGCTGTTCGTAGTACGACGATTACAAGAACTCGGACGAGACAGGAAAATCCCTTTGTACATGTGCTTCATCGAGTTGCAGAAAGCATACGACTCTGTCGACCGAGAGCTGCTGTGGCAGGTTCTTACGCGCGTTGGCATACCAACCAAGATGCTTACAATCATCCGCCAGTTCCACGACGGCATGCGCGCTTGCGTACGCACAGATGATGGTGAGCACTATGATTGGTTCAATGTCACGCAGGGGCTACGACAAAGCTGCGCGCTGTCGCCACTGCTGTTCAACGTGTTTTTCGCTGCTGTGATACACGTTGTTCTCGTACGCTTCAGCGAAGACGAAGACATCATGAGGGATTTGGTTCACCTCAAGGAGGATGTAGTCGTTGGAAAAGAGGTACCATTGGCATGCGTGCGAAAGGCTGTATGGGGTATGCTGTACGCCGATGATGCAGGAATTGTCTCAAAGTCTGCGGAAGGTCTCGCTAAAATGATGACATCATCGTGACTGTCTTCGAAGCAGCAGGCCTCACCGTTTCAGAAAAGAAAACGGAAACGATGATCCTACGAACACGGGACCAGACACCGCCTCCTCCGCCGCTCGTTATCAAAACAGCTGGTCAGAGGTATAGGCAGACGAACCAGTTCTTGTACCTTGGCGGCAGTATCCACGAAGACGCTGACCTCTCACTCGAAATCGAACGACGGGTCCGTCTCATGTGGGCGTGCTTCAAACGGTTCGGACCAGAGTTGTACGACATGCAGACGGCTCGACTCAGTCTGAAAGTCCGCATGTTGAAGGCCGAGGTGATTGAGACCCTGCTATACGGATGTGTGACGTGGACCCTCAGTGCACAACACTTCGCCAGGCTCCGATCGGTACACCACCAAATCCTCCTGCGTGTTATTGGCTTCAAGCGTCGGCAGAGTGGCGACTATAGGACCCTCTCGTACGCAAAGGCTCTCAAGCGGACACGATGCGAGAGCATCGAAACGACGATCCGTAAACGACGGCTATTCTTTGAGGGAGCCGTGGCACGGCAACCCAAGGGGCGACTACCAAGTCGGGTGATGTTCGGGACCATGACGGGTGAGGAGGGACGCGGACCGGGCGGACAACCAAAGTCCTGGCAGAAATGCCTTGCTGAAGACCTCAAGGTGTTTCAAGCCACCAAGGGGTCCACGGCACAGGTCCCGTTGGTGTTTGGAGTAGAGACCGCAGCGTACCGTTGCAGCATCTAAAGTGGGCAAGTGGTACAGAGGGATCCTCGAAGCGGCTGAACAGTTCATGGTCCGGTGGCACAATGTCGAGGCGGAACTGAGTAGACAGCGCCACGCATCCGTCGCGGGGGGTGCACAAGGGAATGGGAAGGGAGGGGGCAACCATCGTACAGAAACCGCGGTTGATGAAAGCAGGAGGGAGACAGCCGACAGGATAGCAAGATACAAGGCTGACTAGTAAGTCCCGCCTAGACTACCCGTGCCGCGCACCTCTGTAGCTGCTGCGAACGCGGCTCTGTTGTGTTTTTTCGTTTCGTTTCTTCTTATCACTGTGATGAAGAAGTACTACCTGGCTGGGTGGATGGCGAACTGGGTGTTGTTTTCCTTGGTTATTTCTGGTGATATTTCTCCCTTTGTTTGTTTTATTTTTTATTGTTATTGTTTCTTTATTTTTTGCTTGGTGTGCTGCCTGTTGTAGCGGGCACGACAGCGATGCTAAAATCCCTCGCATCATTCATTTTGTTTTTTAAATTATATTTCCGTGCTCGCTTTTGCCTTTGTCTCTCCGCCCCCCCGTATTTTCCTAGGACTTTCTTTGGCTGCTTAGCTACGTACGTACACATGTTTTTTTTTTTTTCCTCTTCTCTTTCTTGGACTCTCGTGTGTAGCACGAGGACGAAACAGAACTGAGTACGTAGGAAGTGCCACGTATCCGTTGTATGGGTGGCGCCTAAGGGAATGGAGACAGAGGGTGTGGGGGTTCGTAGGGAAACCGCGGCGGACGAAAGCAGGGAAGATACGGCAAACAGAGTAGGTACCAGTACCAGACCGACTAGCTGGTAGAACCTGTCTGTACTACCGGCCCAAACCTTCCTCAGCTGACTGGAAGGTACTTTTGGTGTGCTCTGGCTGCCTGTCTTTTCCTGTCGTTCTTAGTCTTGCTCTGTTGGCACTGTTTTTTCGGTTTATTTCATTTCATTTCGTTTCATTATATTTGGTTTCTTTTTAACGGGATGTCGCATCTCCTCTGGGACAAGCACGACACTTTTTTCTTCTTATTTTGTCATGCTTTTGTTTGGTTGCTTGATTGTCGATTGGCTTCAGTATGTTTACTTTCTATTGTTTTTCCTTGCGCTTTTCGCTTTTTTCTTTATTTTCTCTTTTTCTCTTGCATGCACCTGGATTGCTAGCAGGGTAGGTCTTGCCTGGCGTATATGGCATTGCTATGTCTGCTCTGCCTACTGCACTGAGCGTAGTATATCTGTGTCGTAGTTTTGTGACCACAGAACTGGTACCTTTTTAGGATGATGAATCGGCACGGACACTGGGTGTGCTGGATGTCGACGGGTAGAAAGGAAGGTTTAATGTGAAGAACACACACACACTTGGCCAGGCTCCGATCGGTACACCACCATCTCCTCCTGCGTGTTGTTGGCATCCAGAGCCGGCAGCGTATAGGACCCTCTCGTACGCGAAGGCTCTCAAGCAGACACGATGCGAGAGCATCGAAACGACGATCCGTAAACAGCGGCTGTTCTTTGCGGGGGCCATGGCACGCCAACACAAGGGTCGACTACCCAGTCGAGTGATGTTCGGGACAATGGCGGGTGGGGAGGGGCGCAGACCGGGCGGACAACCAAAGACTTGGCAGAAATGCCTTGCGGAAGACCTCAAGGTGTTTCGAGCCACCGAGGGATCGACGGCACAGTTGCCGTTGGTGTATGGAGTGAAGACCGCAGTGTGGACCGTTGCAGCAACTAAGAAGGTGAGCAAGTGGTACAGGGGGGTCCTCGAAGCCGCTGATCGGTTCTTGGTTCGGTGGCACAAGGACGAGGCGGAACCGAGTAGACAGCGCCACGCATCCGTTCCGGGTGGTGCACACGGGAATGGGAAGGGGGGCGCAACAGTCGTGAGGAAACCGCGGTTGATGAGAGCAGGAAGGAGACAGCCGACAGGGTGGCAAGGTACCAGGCGGACTAGTAGGTCCCGTCTATACTACCCGTACTGCGCACCCCTGTAGCTGCTTCGAACGCGGCCCTGTTATGTGTTTCGTTTCGTTTTAGTTTTATTGTTGCTCCCGTTCTTATCCCTGTGATACGGACTCATCCGTACGTACGTGTTCCGGATGTCGACTGGTAGAAAGGGCGGTTTTGTACGAAGAACACACACAAATGTTTGGGTTCTTCACGGTTTGGCGTCGTTACCGGTAGTGAAACACTGATTCGCTATGAAGCCAGTACTATTAATAGAACGAAGTGGGACAGACAAAAACGGGACAGATCAAAGAGGGGCATACGACCAGGGAATCCAACCAACGATCTTGTGTTCCGACATCCATCGTCTAACCTGCTCAGTTGCGATTTCAATATTTCGGCATTTTCGATAAAACCAAATAAACCGCCATATGTTAATTGTAGCTCAGCAGGTGATCGTGACCTGTTCTAACAGAGAAAGTCCCAGTTCGATTCTCCCTGCACACATCTCCCTATTTTAACCTTTGTTTTCGAAGTTCGTTACAGTACTGATTGTACAGGCTGTGCACCGTACATAACCGTAAAATAAACGGTGTGCGGACGGTTAACCGTAAAGAACCCAAACATTGACAATATAATTATATTCGAAAACAAATTGGTCACCGCGATGATGTTCGGGTGCCCTCCAATGCTACTAAGAGTAGGTTTCCTGGGTTCGAAGCTCACGTGGGTTGTAGTTTATTTTCCAAAGTACAGAAAAAAACGGAATCAACTGCTGAGAGTGCCATGTGTGTGTGTGTGTGTGTTCTTCACATTAAACCTTCCTTTCTACCCGTCGACATCCAGCACACCCAGTGTCCGTGCCGATTCATCATCCTAAAAAGGTACCAGTTCATAATGATGTGGTCACAAAACTACGACACAGAGATACTACGCTCAGTGCAGAAAGCAGAGCAGACAATGCAACGCCATATACGACCGGCAAGACCTACCCTGCTAGCAATCCAGGTGCATGCAAGAGAAAAAAAGAGAAAAAGAAGAAAGCGAAAAGAAAAAATAATAAAAGTAAATATACTGAAGCAAATCAACAATCAAGCAACCAAATAAAAAGCATGACAAAAAAAGAAAAAAAGTGTCGTGCTTCTCCCAGAGGAGATGCGACCTCCAATAAAAAACCAAATGAAATGAAAGAAAATGAAATGGACCTAAACAGCGCCAACAGAGCTAGACTGAGAACGACAGGATAGGGCAGCCAGCCGGAGCACACCAAAGGCCAGCCGAGGCAGGTTTGTGCCCGTAGTACAGGCAGGTTCTACCAGCTAGTCGGTCTGGCACCTACTCTGTTTGCCGTCTCTTTCCTGCTTTCGTCCGTCCTGGTTTCCCTATGACCCCCCCCCACCCTCCGTCTCCCTTCCCTTGGGCGCCACCCATACAACGGGTACGTGGCACTTCCAACTCAATTCCGTTTCGTTCTCGTGTAATACACGAGAGTCCCGGAAAGAGAACGGGGAATGACAAAAACAAAATGAATACGTACGTAGCTAAGCCACCAAAGAAAGTCCGAGGAAAAATACGGAAGGCGGAGAAACAAAGGCAAAAGCGATCACGGCAACATAAATAAGTGAAACAAAGTAAACGAAGCAAATGGTGCAAGGGGTTGTAGCATCGCTGTCGTGCCCCCCTTGAGAAGCAACAACAGGCAATACAACAAGCAAAAAAGAAAAATGAAAAAAAGAAAAATTAGAAAAAATGTAGCGCGGGTCGGCGCCATTCGACGACAGTCGACGATGAAACAAATAGTGGAAGTCTTCTCGCGATCCAAATAAAGGGGAGAGGGGTGGTGGGTGGGGGGAAGAAGAGCCTACTTGGTGACTCCGGATCTGATGTACGACTATTCATAATAAAAAGGAGGAAATAAGAAAATAAGACTATGTGTGTGTGTGTTCTTCACATTAAACCTTCCTTTCTACCCGTCGACATCCAGCACACCCAGTGTCCGTGCCGATTCATCATCCTAAAAAGGTACCAGTTCTGTGGTCACAAAACTACGACACAGAGATACTACGCTCAGTACAGTAAGCAGAGCAGACAATGCAATGTCATACCTGGTATACCATAGGCAAGACCTACCCTGCTAGCAATCCAGGTGCATGCAAGAGAAAACAAAGAGAAAAGAAAGGAAAAAAGTGAAAAGGAAAAACAAAAAAAGTTAATATACTGAAGCATATCAACAATCAAGCAACTAAATACAAAGCATGACAAAAAAAGAAAGAAGGTGTCGTGCTTCTCCCAGAGGAGATGCGACCTCAAAAAAAAAACCAAACGAACGTTTGGTGTGGTACGGTTGCCTGTCCTCTGTCGTTCATATTCTTACTCTGTTTACGTTGTTGTTTTCATTCCATTTCATTTCGCTTCATATAATTTTTTTTTATTATCTGTCGCATCTCCTTTGAGAAAAGCACGACACGTTCTTTCTTTTTTTGCCATGTTTTTGTTTGGTTGTTTGATTGTTTGTTGATTTGCTTCATCTCTTGTTTTTATATTTCATGTACCTGGATTGCTAGCAGGGTAGGTCTTGCCTGTCGTATATGGCGTTGCATGTGCTTACTGAACTGAGCGTCTTATCTATGTGTCGTAGTTTTGTGGTCACAGAACTGATACCTATTTAGGACGAAGAATCGGCACGGACACTGGGCGTGCTGGATGTCGACGGGAAGAAAGGAACGTTTAATGTGAACAACACACACGCGTACGAGCTGGTTCCACGAAAACGCGTACCATTCCACCTTCGGGAACTAACAAACGGAATACACTAATTTTTTCAACACTCAACATGTCCACGCGACCGCATGAACAAGGGGAACACATCGCTGAAACTATTTGTGTCGTGCGAGTTGTAGTTCGCGAGATATGGACATTGTCGTACTACTTGGGGAGGCGCTATTTCACATGGGGATGGTATTCCAAAAGTAAAATCAAGATATTTTGAAACCAGGTCATATATCGGTCAGTACGTCGACATATTCGACACTAAACATGTTGACATGATCGCATCAACAAGAGGAAAACGTTCGTGACACTTGTTTCGATTTGCAAGCCGTGAGGGGCTGTTATAAGAAACGCCTCCCAAAATACTGGAACAATATTTGGAGCAATTTTGGCACCTAAGGGGAATATTTACTCTTCACGGAAATCATTTTTGCGCTTTGGGTTTTTAGAGTTTAAGACGAGATTTGGCAGGGTTGTGGATTACAACAAAACAAAAAAACATGCAGCCTAGACTTTTTTTCTAAACTGAATATTTCGTGCGCGAGGGGAGTTCAAAGTTGACGAACAAATCAGCAAAAAAACAATGTCGCTGAAGAACGGAAAAAATAAATAAAAATGTCCAGGCGTCAGTTGTTTCGTAGTGTTATGACGCAGAACCCTGCCAAGTTTCGTTGTCCAACTCTCGAAAACCAAAGCGCAAAGTTGCGAAGGGTTAATGCTCTGGCTGTCGCTGGAACTAGCTCGTATAGGATTTGGAACAAGGACTACATACAGCAGGACGACACTGCTATGTATGGGTGTACTGATGATCTAGGAGTGGGCAGAAAAAACGGTTTAATGTGAACCCAACCCACATGAACTGTGGTCCTGAGAAAGGTGCCCGCTTTGTGTCTACATGCCTTGGAATGCGTGATGCACATCATATTCCAAGTACGTATGATATTATATGATCTATGTCAACATGTTCAAACTCAAAGCACGAGAAGAGATTGCATAGATTGTTAACACTCCCCCGAACATCTCGATTACAGGTGTATATTACAGGTGTATTTGTGAATATCGTAATGCGTTTGTCTAGTATTCAGGGTTGATTGATGATGGTGTTGGTTTGGTTTTTCCGTCTCATTTATTATCTTCGCACTTCTTCTGTCTTTCTCCTTCTATTAATAGTCGAAACTCATATCCGGGTTCACAACGTAGGTTCCTCTCCCTCCTCCCCCACTACGGTTCTTGCCTTCATATATATCGCGCAGAGGGTTCATCCTTCCCAGCGATCGTCGATCTTCATCGAATTGTGCTAAGTCACGCTCTCGCGCTTTCCGCTAGTCACGATATTTGTTTTGCGACAAAAAATACCCACGAGCATGCAATCCGGGGGGCTAGAACTCACGACCTTGACGCTTACATGCTTCGTTATTACCTGCTAGCAGGGGGCGATATATACTACTATACGTATAGGTGTATCTGAATTGTATGGCTGCAATAAATGTTGCGCATTGTCAGATGCCAAAAAACGCAATAATAATGAGGATCTATTGATGCGAGAAGGGCGCAATGGGTTGGGTATCTGCCCGTGGGGCTGTACCCCCCTGGTCGCGAACGGACACAAACGGACAAAAAACAGTTCTGAAAGCTGCCACAGCGTGCCTTTATTTAAAGAATCCTTAATATTGAGGTTTGTCCCTCGCACGTCCCTCGTTCGCTTTGCTTTCGCCGTGCGACGCGTACACCGAACCGATGCAGACGCGCTCGGGACTGATAGACGCCCGCTATTTACGCTTAAAGTTTAGGACTGCTCGTGTCGAAAGCGGTGCCGAGATCGCAGAGCTAGGCCGAATAATGACTGCCCTAGCTAACTCTTACCAGTGGCAATTGTCACTGGGATGTTGAGGCAGTAGCAGAGGAAGAGCATGATCACACACACACAGATTTGCAACCACCACCACTACCACCACCACCACCAAACACCATCACCACCCGCACCGCCACTACCACCTAGTAGCTATAGGGAAGATACGCAGTCGTGCAATAGCTCTGTCCTGGTGGTGTTGGTGTGGTGGCAGCATGTGGTGTGGTGGTGTGATGGTGTGGCTTGCCTTGTTGTGCTCTCCTTTCTCGGGAACGCAGGTACCACCAGCAGCAACACGGAAAAACGACAGTAGTACCAGCAACCATCCCCACCACCACGAACACCACAAACACCACCGCCACCAGCCGAGCAACAGGAGCACGAGAAGCTTGTTGCTTGTGGTGGCTGGTGAACGTGGTTTTAAGATGGCTAAGCTTGGTCGTATAGTTCGTGCTCCCAGCCTCCTCGATGCATGGTATAGGTGATAAGTCACACCAGACCACCGCTGGGCTCATATTCCTGGTACGTACTCGTACAGCAGCAGCAGCAGCAGCATTTATTTTTTTTTGTCCATCCCATTTATTATCTGCTGCTGCTGCTGTTGATACCTGTACGGTTTTTGCAAACATTTTTTTTTCTTCTTTAATTTTGTTTCATTTTTTTACGATAACTTGATCTTGGAACCATTCTACCATTTTTTTTGTTTTCGTACGTAACAGAAAGACAATAAAACAGAACGAGTTATGAAATAATGCAGAAAAATACAAACCAAACACAAACGTACGTATTTGACCTGCTGAGTACACAAATATGATGCCCTACGTTTCCGGCCGCTGCTGCTGCTTTCCTTCTTAATTTTGTTTCATTTTTTTACGATAACTTGATCTTGGAACCATTGTACCATTTTTCTTTTTATTATTATACCTGCACCTACGTACGTATTTGACCTGCCCAGTACACAGCATTGTAGTAGTACACATACATACATGATGCCCTGCCAGTTTTCGTCGTTTCCATATAATAATGCACCAACACACACAGCCCAGCGATCCACTTAATAACCACTGTACAAGGTTGTTGCGCTGACACGCATCGCTTAACAAGAAATGTTGGTGGGTGGTGTTGGCGATGGTGGGACTACCAGCCCAGGGACCAACCAACCCACCCAGTAACTCTCTCACCCACCACGCACACCCATCAACTACTTGCCGGTCACTAAAAAAAAGGTTTCTGTGCTGACACAAATCGCTTAAAAAAAAACGATCCAATCAATCACGATTGATTATTGTAGGAACACAGCAAAAAGAGAAGAACCGCCAACGCAGTAGCTTAATGCAGTTAGGAGTTTGACCACTTGAAGGCGTCTGTCACGCTCCTCATTCCACCCGTTCTTGTAATAGTAAACAGGACCAACGGTGTAGAAACCATCCCTATACGTATATTTACCCTTTTTTACAAACAACATTCACACCTGTATACTATTTGCAGAACATGTGTACGGGTATTTAAACCAATTTCGGGAAATCGTGGAGGATTTCCGAAGGATCTCTGCTCTTGTCCTAGATATGCCAGGTACCAGGTATAGCTTTGTGAGGCACTTTGTTGAAATACCAGGCAGTAGATTGTATGGCACTGCGGTTTACAGCGAGTCTTATTACGTTTATTGTGTAAGAAATGACCGAGGGGGCCCGTAAAACGATTTTTCGACACCTCACGTCGAATTGTTAAACTTCGACCCTCCCGACAGGGGGGGGGCTACTTGACACCGCCCCCCCCCACTCTACGCCTTATCAATAACTATATATAACTGAAAACAGGGGACGGTAGAGAGCCGCCCCCCCCTTCCCCTGCTTGATACAAGGCCTTCCATGGTACTGCAATACTGCTGGGCGGCACTGCGACCTATATGGGCCGCAGCTGCGTAATGTGACAGCGATTGTAGCAGTAGGAAACTGTACAAAGGAGCTATGAACTCGCTCTAAGGTGGCCCAGAGGGCCTTGAAGAGCCGTGGGATCGGCAGGCTTATCTGGATAAATACTGCCTAAAGAAGGTCGTGAGAGAGGGGGATATCTCCTGGGTTTGTCGCTGCTGTGGGAACGACTTTGGCGGCGGCAAGGTTCTTAATAATGGGTTTGCCAGACAGCAATGAAGAGCATCAAACCTGAGTGTCACTATTCCGAGCAACGGCATGAGCACCATATTATAGAGTACTGCAGTAGTAGCATCGTTTGTAACCCTTGCGATTCAGCGTACGGACCTGCACGGACTGTTGTTTGTTGTACATAGCCGTGGTACCCTCATTATTCAGTCAGTCAATTAATATTAATAGTGGTCAAAGCCTTGACACCCTACGAATATACGAGATCTTAGATACAAGCACCTTACCTGTCATTTGGCACAATCATACTCGTACGTACGTGCGCACCTGTCGTACGGTATCTGATATATCTGTGTTTCCTGGCCTTGCCACCGAGGTGCAGCAGTATCCTTGCTCGCACAGATACATATTAGCACTACAGCAGCGTAGCGCTTCCCGCGGCTACAGCTGTCGAACACTGCAAGGAGTTGCTTTCTGTGTGTTTCTGCTGCCTCTGTAGGGGGGCTTGGATGTCGTACTCAGACGACGCGCCTATTGATACTGCCAACGTCACGGTGGTATTGTACTCGATGTGAGGGTTTGCGCCTCTCCCGTATTGTCACACAAATCACGTACCTGGTACACCGATACACACAAACACAAAACGTGCAAAAACAAAAATCGAGTCCCCCGGGGGGGGGGGTTAGGTGTATGTTATCCGAATCCTGGGCCCCCCCTGGTATGACTAGTATTATTTTCCACGGTATATTGCACCCCCATTTTTTGCTGACAATTATTTCGTTTTTTCCCCTGAATTTTGTTGTTGGGTCTGTGTGGATGACGTCACTGGTTTTGTAGAGAGACGCGGCAGAGAAGGCGCGGACACCCCGGGTGCCTTCGTTGTGTGCCTGATCGTGGAAGACCCCTTCAATGTGAAACGATTATAATCATTGTCGATTTTTTAATGCTGTGCCTAACACACAGACGTTCAGGATAGATTCGGGCAATTGTCAATTGACGTGATGGCTTTGGTTGGCTGTTCTTTTTCACTGTGTGCCCGTGGACTGTCATTCCGGCAGCACTTCAGACAGCTGCTGCGTGCCCCATCTTGTTCCCACGCCTACCGTGTGTTTTTGTACAGACAGCACTTCAGACAGTAGTTACGCTGTTATCGGCAAACTCATTGGTAAAGAGTGAGAGGGGAGGGGGGGGGGGGCGATGCTGCTGTAGTCGAATGGAGATTGCGGGCGTGTAGTTCAGTTTTGGACATGCATAACATGCTGTAGGGATTTCGGGTGTACCTCTTCGGACTTGTGTACGAGTATCCTTTCCCTGCTAAGTGTGCGTGTTCTTTAGCATTCTCTGATGGCTCCAGCACTTTGGTGACCACGGGCTGTGATCTTGCTAGATCAGACTATAGGGATTAGCAACTGAAACGAGTTTAATGTGAAGACAACAACAACAACAATTCTCCGAACAGTCGCCATGTCATGCTTTTAACCCCGTCCGATATCTGGTTTGTCGAATCTACCATTCACGATGTGTCGCTGTATTAAACATACGAATGCCCAAGGGTGTACACGGGTCTGAGTCCCAGGCACCATACGTACTACCGCGCACAGCCCCGTTCTGTCACAGTGGCCACAGTGGAGGCCCGACAACACACCGTTACACTTCTCCCCCCTTGTGTTGTGTTGTCTCAAGCTGGTACTGCGAGAATACTTCTAAGGGGTCATCGTACAGCGATTATTGCGTGGTTTTGATACCCATTAATTTTTATTATCGTCTATTTGCAAGTGTTCACAATATTTTCCGGCTCATCTCGTGTTGTCGGAGTGGGGGAAATGTTTGGACTTCGGCGACCTTCTTGGCTTCCGTTTTCGTCACCGTCTCCCTCCCTCGTGTGTTTCTGCCCCCGTTTTTGTCGCCAACAGATGCTGTACACGTGTCATCCGATTTTTGCCGCTGCAAGCTGTTGGCGCTTGTTTATCAATACAACCAAGCTACATTCGCGAAACGTACACAGGGTGTTTGTTTGGAACCTTCCACTACATATTGAATTACGGTCATCATACCCTACATAGATAGAGAGCTGACATATAACGCGTTGAGATACACATCGGGTATGTCATACGTGTCTTGAGACATAAATACCATAATAAATGGATGTGGTCTACAAGTACACAGAGTTGAATTACAATTTAGAACATGCATTTTATATACACGAGAACATTTTTTTCCAGAGATCAAAACCCAGCCCGCTTGCACGCGAAGCGCGTCGCGTGGTCACCTCTACACCATGTCACAGCCGCCAGCGATATTATATTTACTAAAACCACCAGACACATCGGACACTCTTTGGGAGACCTTCGCGTACGTACATTGCGATTCAACAAATCGGGCAAAACCCAGCTGAGGTGGTAGCCGAGGTACCCTGAGAGCCCCCGGTTGCCCCCACTAGAGCGTCGTACACGATTCAGACTCAACGTACAAGACACTAAAACCCGCTCCTCGAACGAAACGTAGGGGTTCGCGACATTTCTCTGTCTGCCACGGCCAAGTGCATGCACATCGCACGGGATTCCCCCCAGTTTGTTGATTGCTGTGGATTGTTGGGATGGGGCTCGTCCGACTATTTCACAACTGCCCTAAACAAACCTGGTACGTACTACTGTACGAGTTGTTACAGTAGACTCGTGCATGAGCTCGCCCGCTCCCTACGACCATACACGACAACAGCCCCCCTCCAGGTAGGGTGGTGTACGCCCCTATGCATTTTTTTTAGTATTCTGGACGTTCGCTGGGTCTCACCTGCACCTTACTATCCTGTATCGGCGGTCGTATTATGTAGTACCAGCCGAGAAGCCTCTGCTGCGTTGAGTGTGTATGTAAGTGGGGCTTGACAGTGTTGACAACCAAGACTGAAAGTGTGGGGCAGGCAAGCGAACGCATTTCACTGCATATCGCAATAACGCTGAACCCCACGTCCGTTTAGGGGTCCTGCCTACGTACGTTTTACGGTTACAATCCCTGTGATGTGGCAGACACGAAAAAAAGGGGATAATACCACGACATATGCACATATTCGAAGCATAGGGCAGTAAGCAAAGCAAGCATATACTGCCATGCATGTTCATCGTACTGGGTACGACAGGCACAACACATTAAAGTATGAATGAGTTGAACAAGAGAAAACTCGAAACAAAACAAGGAAATATATTCTCAAAACCAAAACCAAAAACGAAACAACTAAGTGTCATGCCCCGCCGCAGGGGATGTTATGTTGCCAGATGGTGTGAAACGAACAAAAATATCAAAGAATAGAGTGTTTGCGTTTTTGTTTCTTACCAGGGAAACCAATCGCTGGCCGCGCCTGGTGTCATTGGCGTCTTGCTCTGCCACATGCTTCTGTACACGTCGTGTACGTCACTGTCGGAGACATCGCGATACATGTTCGACACTCAAATATGGCATCGTGGAATGCCTGGCTAAGCCGTATAACGGTAAGACTACGCTTACGAGTACATGCCAGTATTATTGTATGCCCATTTAGTACATGACCATATGACCATGCACTACTATACCACCAAGCCTCGACGAAACAGCGAAGCAGAACACTCATACCAGGTGTAATATGTCGCAAGAGGGATGTGTGGTGTCATATTACGTTATTTGACTCGATGTGAGGGTTTTCACCTCTCGGGTACTCTGTCACACGAATCACATACACCGATACACCCTGGATTGAATGAAATAAACACCGATACACCCTGGATACACTGAAATAAAATCGTTGTTAAAACAATATGTGTCGCGCCCTCCGGGGAGGGGGGGGGTTAGCTGTCGTATGTGGTATGACATCGAAATCCACGGCCGCCCCTGCTGGTCAAAATATGTTTTGAGGGGTGGACGAACCTTCTTGAAAGTATATTTCTACGGGGGGTTCGTGCTTAGCGCCTGAAGCCAACTCTCCGACCCGAACCCTTACCCTAATCCGAACCCGAACCCGAACCCTATGGCAGTGGTCAGTGCTGGGATGCTGTGCTTGGTAAGACTCTACATTGACTCGGCCGGCGTGGATGCTGAGCTTGGAAGAACTCTAGGGTGACTCGAGATGCTGCGGCTGGGAAATACTCCAAGTTGATTGAGCCGCGTAAAACATACCCTTAGCCAATCAAAGGGCATAAATACCTACCTTAGGAAGATCTACGATAATGCTTTGTCCATACTGTGTTTGCGAGAAAGAGAAATTGGCTCTAACAAGCTTGGTGGTCACCTGCTGTTTAACGCCGGTCGCTCCGGTAGCCTAGTGGTCAGCTTTAAGGGGCCCCTTCGGTCATGATGAAACACAGGTACTCGAGAGTTGAAAAAAATATACATTTCTCGTTTTTAATACAGCAGCAATATTATTTCTGGTATAATAACACCATATCAGTACTCCTTACGGAAAACCACATAGCTCCAATTCCAATGCTTAGATTTTTTCCTATTGAGCAATTGCAAAGAGACTAGATCGTGCACAACATTTGTGTCTCGGGAGGCATATCGATCAGACGCCTTGTTCGTCACGAAAAGACCTCTAAAGAGGCACATTTTGTAAGCTCCAGTTCCAATGGTCAGATTTTTTCCCAGTGAGTAGTTGCAAAGAGTCTAGATCATGGTCAACACTTGTGTCTCGGAAAGAATATCGATCAGACGCCTTGTTCGTCACGAAACGTGCCTCTGAAGAGAAACATTTCGCATCATGGTCAATATTTGTGTCTCGGGAAGCATATCGATCAGACGCCTTGTTCGTCACGAAACGTGCCTCTGAAGAGGAACATTTCGCATTTGTGTCTCGGGGAGCATATCGATCAGACGCCTTTTTCGTCACGAAACGTGCCTCTGAAGAGCAACATTTCGCAAGTGTTGACCATGATCTACTGCTGTAGGCTCTTTGCAACTACTCATTGAGAAAAACTCTGAGCATTGGAACTGAAGCTATGCTGTTTTCCGTAAGGAGTACTGATATGGTGTTGATACACCAGAAATAATATTGCTGCTGTAGAAAAAACGAAACATATATCATTTTCAACTCTCAAGTGCTCGTGTTTCATCATGACCGAAGGGGCCCCCTTAAAGAGTACTGGCATTGGTGTGTGTGTTCTTCACATTAAACCTTCCTTTCTACCCGTCGACATCCAGCACAACCAGTGTTCGTGCCGATTCTTCATCCTAAAAAGGTACCAGTTCTGTGGTCACAAAACTACGACACAGAGATACAGTAAGCAGATCAGACAATGCAATGCCATATACGACAGGCAAGACCTACCCTGCTAGCAATCCAGGTGCATGCAAGAGAAAAAAAGAGAAGAAAGAAAAAAGCTAAAATAAAAAAAAGAAGTAAATATACTGAAGCAAATCAACAATTAAGCAACCAAAAAAAAGCATGACAAAATAAAAGAAAGAAAGTGTCGTGCTTCTCCCAGAAGAGATGCGACATCCAAAAAAAAAACGAATGAAATGAAACGAAATGAAATGGAATGGACCAAAAACAGCGCCAACAGAGCAAGGCGAAGAGCGGCAGGAAAGGACAGCTAGCAGGAGCACACCAAAAGCACCTTTCAGCCAGCCGAGGCAGGTTTGTGTCCGTAGTACGGGCAGGTTCTACCAGCGAGTCGATCTGGTACCTACTCAATTTGCCGTCTCTTTCCTGCTTCCGTTCGCCGTGGCTTCCCAAGTTTGAATCCCACCGTACCGTGGTGAAACGCTTACTTTCTTTTCAAATAAAAAGGAATCAATTGCTGAGAGCGCCTTCGTGGCGTGGGTAGGCGGAATCCGACGCAACTCGACGAGGGAAAAAAGTGCTCAAATATTCTCGGGATAAAAATGCAAGGCAAGTACCGCAGTGGGGAGGGGCAAGAAGAGCCTACTTAGTGACCCCGTATCTGAGTTATGACTAAAGAGGGGGAGAGAGAAAAGAAGGGCGAAGATAATCAATGGGATGGACGAAAAAAAAAAAATATATATATATATATATATAGCCCACCAGGGGGACCGGTACTTTTTATTTTAGTAGTCTAGAAACTGTATTGTTATGCACTAAGCAGAGCAGAAATTCACTGCCATGTTGGTCGTACTGGGTACGACAGGCACAACATTTGTATTATAGCATGTATGTCTTGAAAAAAAGGGAAAACTCGATAGAAGTTAAGGCACACAAAGTGAACCAATACAAGTCAATGCTATTATGTATACGAGTACGCGTAAATAGTGTCATGCCCCGCCGCAGAGGGTGTGATGTGGCAGACAATACGAGAGAAGCAAAACGAACAAAGGAATGGATACCACGACACATCATTTTCATTCTGTTTCGTTTCAGAATTGGTTTTTATTTTGTCGTTTTGTTCTTATGTTCCGGTTCGGCTTGTTCGTGTCGCTGTGTTCTCGTACCCGGTACGTTAGCATCTCACTTGCATTGCCCTTTTAATTTGCGTTTATTTTGTTTTGATTTTTCTCTGCTTCACACACTACTGTGACCACGTAATTTGTATCTCTCTAGGATTAGGAATCAGAAAACACACTGGGTGTACTGATTGATGTGGTCGGGTAGAAAGAGCGGGTTTAATGTGAGCACAACACACACGATACGTCTTTTATTACGGCATCGGGCATAAATATAAATATAGCGCCCCCCTACGTATAGTACGTGGTAAACAGGTATTAATATTTAAAGTAGACGAGGAGTTTTTGATCAGGTATATATTTGTTTTTTACAAAAAAAACAGCTGTGAGCTCGAGGATTTCGTCGAAACTCATCTTTGCTAGCTGAGTGTAATTCTTCGATCGCGCGTACTTACGGATTTTATATGTCCTCATAATTTATATGGTATGTATATATATATATATACATCCTCTCGAGTCCCTTGGCATCGTAAACTGCCTGTTTTATTGGGGGACTTATATTGACCGTGAAATCAAGTCAACGGAAGCTAGTGCTTGGGTTGGCATGCAGTAGGTAGGGGATGCACCAGTTGCACAAGTGGATGGTGGGTGAGGGATTTTGGCGCGCGGGAGATAGGTATGGATATGATCGGAAAACCGGTGCATGGGTCAAAGACGTTGGAAGATTATCCTCGGTGCCGCCATCGGCGCGTGCAGAAGACGTTGAAAGTGTGTATTATTATTGCTGATGGGAGGAGGGGGAAAAAGGGAGTGACCAAGAGAGGGCCCCTCCTCGCCCAAGCTCGCCTCGTCCCCGAACCATATAATAGCGGCAAGCGCCCTCAAACCATACTTGGATAATTCTATCATACCATACAAGATGCTCATGCGGCTGATCCATAAATACTGACCCTACCTCACATACCATACTTCAGTCTTCCAATACGTGCGTATGAGAGCATATATGCAGACGTGCATATTACGCTATGTATTGTACCATAAAAGATAACGATGTATGTGGCACACGAGCAACTGTTCTTACGTGCATCATACAGTAACAAGTCATATCACGCACCAGTAAATATTGCTACTGGTGGCTTCATAGGTCGCGTACGTACCACACAAATAAGTATAGGGATATTTCCCCACGGATTATCCCCCTGATGAAATGCCCATGCATTTATAACTTAACATGCCACATACTGCAATTCAGTAATAACAAATTCCTCTCATGAACCACACTTCTCCTTAGGCGGCGAATTGCCCCGACCACAATACCCCATCATATATATTATAGATGAAATGCGATTCTACAAATCGAACCATGGTATCATAATTTCTCATATCCCCCCTTATGATGCCATTGTCGTTTTGACGCGCATCTCGCCCTTCTTAGATCTAGGAACATGAAGGACCCAACACCTCCTATCACTATATACCACTGCATGCCATCCAAGACCCGAAACAACCAAGATCTCATTATAAATTCATGGAAATATTACGGTGGAACTCAAAAGACTCCTTAGAAATAGCCTTGGTTAAGAAATCCGCATGCTGGAAACCGGAAGGCACATGCGTAACGGAGATTTCTTTCCTCCCAGCCAGTTCCCTAAGAAAGTGGTGCCGTACGTCGATGTGCTTAGAGTTCGAGTTGGTAATAGGGTTCTGCGCGAGTTGCACGGCACCCTCGTTATCCTCGAACACTGGAATGCACGGAATTCCGACTTCAGGCAGCATGAATCGCCAAACCTGCCTCAAGAACAGCACTTCCTTAATGACGTCTGCAAGTGCTACGTATTCGGCCTCCGTCGTGGAGAGTGTCACACACTTCTGTGTCCTAGATAACCAAGACACAGAAGCACCCCCGCACATCACTAGTCCCCCCGACACCGTCCTCCTGTCAGTCGCCTTACTTGCGTAGTCTGCGTCTGCAAACACCTGCATGCTCAATCCTCCTACTGTACCTCTCTGAAAAGTAATTCCGAATGAACTCGTCCGTCTCACGTACCCTAAAATACTAAGTGCTGCTTTCCAGTGCACGTACTTAGGCGCAGCGCAGTATCGGGCCACTGCTCTTACTGCGTTGGAAATGTCCGGCCGTGTTTGGGTTGACAGCCACATCAGTGAACCGACCAACTCGCGAAACGGCCAGTTCTCCGATGCTTCATTCTTGTCGAAATCCGCAAGCTTAGTACCAAAAGAAAGCGGAACACTCCTACCATACTCTATCCCGTATTCATCCGCCAATTGTTCGGCGAATGTTTGTTGGGAAATCTTCAGTATACCCTTCTCCCAATCCCTCTCATAGAAACATCCCGAATACCAACGTAGCTCCCCAAGGTTTTTGACCGGAACCATTCCGTTCAAATTCCTACCAAACTCGTCACACCTAGCCTTCTCTCCTACCGCAAATATATCGTCCACATGCACTACTATAGTTATTACTATACTCCCCCTTTCCATCAAACGGAACACGCATGCATCAGCGAGGCACTGCACAAATCCCAAAGTCAGTAAACACCTAGTAAGGTGCGCATGCCATTGTCTCGATGCTTGCTTCAATCCGTATAGGCTCTTGTTTAGCCTCACTACCTTCCCAGACAACCTACCACAACCCTGGGGCAAACGCATGTAGACGTTCTCCTCCAGATCAGATTGGACGAAGGCCTGCTCAATGTCAAAGTGGCACAAGTCAAGGTCCAACTCGCATGCCATCGCTGTTAACAACCGAACACTCGAAACAGCAACAGTGGGCGCAAACGATTCTCCAAAGTCAATGTTAACTCTCTGCTGATCCCCCCGCGCTACCAGTCTCGCCTTAGTCTTGGTGGGCCAACCGTATTCGTCGGCCTTCCAATCGAAAACCCACTTCGCAGAAATAAAGTTGTCCACTGGTTGCTAGATCGGCTCGAACGTCCCCGTATCCAGCAGTCCATAGAACTCCCGCCCCGTCGAGTCCCCCCAAAGATGTGCATGTTCTGACCGCATAGCCTCCTTGTGGCTCTTGGGGACCTTGAGATCAGACGCGTAGCAGTGCGGCAAATCCGGGGGCCTGTGCGGCGGCCGCTGGTCGTCCAGCGTGGCGTCAATGTCCTCCTGGGTTGCCAGCATTGCCGCGAAAGCCCACGGTGTCCCCCCAGTCCCCCCGGCATAATTCGGCGGCTGCCCGCGGCCCCCAACAGGCGGCGGCTCCTTGCGGCGACTGGCGTCGACGGCCCCACGCGTATTCAGCATTGACACCAGTGCTGATTTTTCCATCATCGACAGGAGTCCGGTGCTGTGGTCAACGGCCTGACCGCCTTCTCCTGGCGATGGTGGCGGCTGCGTCTCCCTGGCGGCTAAGGGCTGGACCGTCGGCTTAGCGGAGAACCTGACCGTCTTCGATCGCGTCCTCGCCGACACCCGCTGCTGCTGCGGCTTCGTGTGCGGCCGTGGCAGGGCGGCGGCGGGCAGCGGCGCAGTTGACGGTTGCGGCGATGATGGCGGCGACGGCGACAGTGGCGATCGGGCCGACGGCGACGGGTAGAGCGGCGGTGATGGCGACGGCGACGGTGACGGCGGCGACGGGTGGAGCGGCGGTGACGGCTGCGACGGTTGAAGCGGCGGTGACGGCGGCGACGGTTGAGGCGGCGGTGACGGCGGCGACGGTTGAGGCGGCGGTGACGGCGGCGACGGTTGAGGCGGCGGTGACGGCGGCGACGGTTGAAGCGGCGGTGACGGCGGCGACGGTGGGAGCGGCGGTGACGGTATGTAGGTGATGTCAAGTCCTGTCGACGTTGTCGGCGCGGCGGCGTATACAGGACCCCCCACGACGTCCGGCGCCGGCAATGGCAGCAGGGGCGTGCGGCGAACCGTCCATACTACATCGCTGGTATAGCAGATGCCCTCAAATTCTCATATGGATATACCCAGGAAATTGGATGGGGAAGCGATACGACCCCCTTGAGCGAAAGGTCACAAGCCGACCAAGCTTCACACCGGTACTGCACGCAACGAAGAAACGAGGCCATCGCTGAGCTAGCTGCAGAGGACATCATCCGACATTATCATGCAATCACCCGCCGTGAACGAGAAGAGTATTCCAGAGCAGTCGAGGAGGGGACGGACGCAGAGAGGAGCGACGCCCACCCGACGCCTGATGACGAACTCGTCACAGTGCAGGAAGAGATATTGGACCAACTGGCCCAGCAGGGATATTATGGATTGAACGTCAAGCAGCGTGCACTCGTCGGCGTTTGGGTAGAGATTACCACCCGACAGGATAAACAGCAGCTTCGTCAACAGCAGCAGGAACGTAAGGAGAAGCAGCAGGAGAAGCAGGACGCGAAGGGGGTGAGTGCAGAGGCGGAGGAGTCGATGCCGCCGCCGACACCACCGCCGCTGTGGAGTGATGAACCAGATTGGTGGCTAGACCGAGTTTGGGCGAGCAGGGGGCAGGTGGGACTCTAATGCTCGTGTCCACGCCCTTCAGCCTTATCTCTGAGCAGTACTGCATGGTATACACCATGCTAAAAGCAACTGAAACATTTCCAGGAAGTAGCTACGCGTACGTACGTACAAGAGAGTAGACCAACAGTTACCTGGTATTAAATTCCAGTGAAACAAATATGGCTATAAAATATGTGTAATCCAGACTGCCTGATTTTAGTCTCACATGCAATGTTGTTACGTATGATAGGACTTTTCGTTCTCGAAATGTTGGCTGGTTGAAATACCACTGTGTGGAACCTCAGCTGTTGAGCACATGTGGTATTCAATTAACGCAGTGGAATTTGGGTAATAATATTGCTGGCAGTTGTTTAGTGTCGTATGGGTATTAAAAGTTCAGGTTGTTTGGTATTTCGTTCTGATGCAAGGCATATTTGTCGGGATTTGGTTTGCAGTTTTTTTTGTTTGTTTGTTTTTTTTTTGTCCATCCCATTTATTATCTTCGCCCTTCCTTTCTCTCTCCTCCCTAGTCGTAACTCAGATCCGGGGTCACAAAGTAGGCTCCTCTCCCTCCTCCCCCACTACGGTGCTTGCCTTGCATTTTTATCGCGAGAAGACTTCAGCCTTTCCTTCCCTCGTCGACTCGCATCGAATTGTGCCTACCCACGCTACTATTAATTGGCGCTCTCAGCAGTTGATTCCGTTTTTTTATTTATTTTTGCAAATAAACTCAAAAGTCCGACCCACGTGAGATTCGAACTCCAGACATCAACGTTCAGAAGCGTTCGAGGTTACCTCTAGACCATCGGGGCGACCGACGGACGTGTAGGACTACAGTATTAGTAATAGTAGCTGATGGCCCCGTTTCGATCTACTATACTAGAATATACTGTTAACCCCCCTTCCTGTCCCATCTTGCGATTATTGTTTGTGCGCGTAATTTCGATAATGGGAGCTTGTTCAGTCTGGCAGGAACTATTTGAAGGATTTGTTTCTTGAATGCACTGATGTGCAGGTAACCCGAAGCCGACAGCCCCCGTGCGCGTATATGTACAGGTTGCCCGTTGAAACTGCAGGGAGGCCATATGCCCATACCCCCCATACCCCCGGGGCCTCCCGGTAGGCCTGATGATGTATTTTGCTCTTCTTGTTACTGAATGGGTCGCCCAGCAAAACAAGATTATTGGTTATACTGTACAACCATTGGCTCAAGTACGATAGTTGGCCCTGGCGGTTGCTTTGTGTCCTGACCCTTTCAGAAATGAGCGTGTAGTTGTGGTATAATAGGCAGTAAGACGGACGATAGTTTGCGGTGTCTCTGGTACAATTATCGGTAAACTGTAATATGATATCCCGAGACATGAGTTTGGATATCTTGTTTTTTAGTGAAAACATATATTTCCTCTAATGAGGATTTGACATTGCAGACGTATAGTATCTGAGTAGTTTTCATTTGGTTCTTGTTTTTCGCGGTTGTTTATCTTGGAATATGAAGGAGCTTGGTGTCTCCACAGCAGGGAGGTGGCTGTTAGGTACCATACGTAGGTGGGTTATGCAATGCTTGTTTTTGAAGTGATAGCAACAATCTATATTGTCCAGTATCTGATTGTTTCTGAGATTTCGCTATCATCTTTGGTGCGTTCCTGGTACTCGCCAACTAGTTTTGAAATTTGGGGGGACATTTTGGGTTAATGCTCTTCAAGAATATTGGGGAATAGTTAGTCACATATCATTGGACGTACACTTCAGAGTACAGTGAACAGTCATACACGTATCGCGTAAGTTCGGGTATTTTGATTTGGATGGTTTTGCCTCTAGGATGCAACGCACATCATAGCGACAGTATTGCCCTCAGGGGGGATACGAGATTATAAGGCCATCACTGTCGTATGATATAGGGAAGATCATTGCATCTATTTAGGTTTGGGAGTGGCAGGAATATTCTCTTGGGTATATCTCTATACCTGGTATTTTCTACCCTATTTGGCGGATGTTCCGTGGGCCGACACTCCCATATCATTGTGGTACAATATGCACCAATGCCATGGATGTGAGTCCTCTTGTGTGGTAAATATGTGTATACAACGGTGAAATACCCTTTTCCATAATAGGTCGGTAGTCAATGGATATTCTCATACGTACGTATTGGAACACTAATATGTGGTACCGTAAAGTAGCGCCAGAATGTATGGCTCAGTCGCGTGAGTGTTTTGTATGGTACGAAATAGTTATGACAAGGTATGGGATGAGAGCGCTTGTCGCTATTTATGGTTCGGGGACGAGGCGATCTTGGGGGAGAAGGGGCCCTCTCTTGGTCACTTCGGATTTGACTTCCTTTTCCCCCTCCCTCCTCCCATCATCCTCTCCGGAGGTGGGAATAATAATACACACTTTCAACGTCTTCTGCACGCGCCGATGGCGGCACCGAGGATAATCTTCCAACGTCTTTGACCCATGCACCGGTTTTCCGATCAACTTATTCCTCCCTGCTTAGCTTCACCGGCGGCCTGGGCCTTTTACAGAGAATTTCCCGTAGATTTCCCGTAGATTTCCCGATTTCCTGTAAAATAATATAAAAAGCGTGCGCAGATAGAAAGAAAAAAAGGCTTCATCTGGCAAGTAACTACTGTACGCTACAGCACTACGAGGCTGACGGTCTATGATGTGCACAGCAGCAGCAACGTAGCAGTATGAACGCATACGAGCACGCAATACAGTAGTTCTATCCAGTAACTCATAAGTAGTAGCAGAGCAGCAACAAGCAATACAAAGCGGCAGCCTATTTTCTGTGCCCGAGCTCCTAAAATGAATAATTAACTCTAATTCCCGAAAGTGCCAAAAACACAATCCATTCACCGGGTAAGAAACTACTGTACGCTACTACACTTCCCTTTTTCCCCTCGCTGCCTCGGCAAGGTTTTTGCTTTGGCATGGCCCATAGCGAAGGGGGGGGTCTTTCTAGCGAGCAAGGCTAGACTCACCCTCAAGCGGACCGATACCTTCTTGCTGCTGCGCACCCGCCGCGAAGCGTGTGCAGCGGTAGAGTTGGATCGGCACTGGTGCGTCAGGCGCAAACGTCCAGATGCACGGGCCTTTTTGGCCGTCGGTGTAGACAGCAATGTCCATCTCACTTTTGTGCGCGGAGGCAGACGCCATCAGAAAGGTGGACGGACACTACGTACACAGCCCTAGGTATGTTTGCTAGAGGGAGCTGTACTGTCTCAGTAACCTGGCTTCGCCATCAAAGGGGGAGGGAGCGTGTGGCGACGAGCTGTTGTTGGACTGGTCAATCCCTTCAGCGCGAGAATTTGTATTTTTCAGACCAAGCACCCTGAGTGCAACGAGAGAGAAAGCGAGGAGCCGACTGGGAAGGACAGCAACGAGAGCGTGTACGGACGGAGCGGGTCGAGTGTGGTCGTGCTAGGACTGGCCGAGCGGCAGCGGAGCGGCGCGCCTGAGCAGCAGCACAGCAGCGCGCCGGCGCAGCAGCACAGCAGCGCACAGGAGAAGCGATCCGGAGCACGGACGACATCGACCCGTGACGGACGAACATTATTGTTTTTCTGTTTTCTGTTGACAAATTCTTCGCTTTTTCCCCCGAATGTTGTTGTTGGGTCGGTGTGGATGACGTCACTGGTTTTGTAGAGAGACGCGGCAGAGATGGCGCGGACACCCCGGGTGCCTTCATTGTGTGCCTGATCGTGGAAGACCCCTTCAATGTGGAACGATTCCTAATCAGTGTCGATGTTTATAATGATGTGCCTAACACAGACCGTTCAGGATAGATTCGGGTAATTGTCAATGGACATGATGGCTTTGGTTGGCTGTTCTTTTTCACTTTGTGCCCGCGGACTGTCATTCTGGCAGCACTTCAGACAGCAGCTGCGTGCTCCATCTTGTTCCCACGCCTACCGTTTGTTTTTGTACAGACAGCACTTCAGACAGCAGTTACGCTGTAATCGGCAAATTCATTGGTAAAGAGTGGGGGGGGGGGGGGGGGGACGATGCTGCTGTAGTCGAATGGAGATTGCGGGCGTGTAGTTCAGTTTTGGACACGCATAACATGCTGTAGGGATTTTAGGTGTATCTCTTCGGACTTGTGTATCCTTTCCCTGCTAAGTGTACGTGTTCTTTAGGATTCTCTGATGGCTCTAGCACTTTTGTGACCACGGGCCGTGATCTTGCTAGATCAGACTATAGGGATTAGCAACTGAAACGAGTTTAATGTGAAGAAAAACAACAATAACAACACCAAAATCTGATGATCTGTGATTTGTACCGCAACAGCGCAGTAATAAACGCATACTCGTATGATCTTCCGCTTGAGCTACCGTCGTCGCAGGAGTTGGTTGAATACTGGTGCTTGCTGTGCTGCAGTACAGCAGCAGCAGCAGCAGCAGCTTCCGTTTTTGCTTTTTTCGATTTTGCGCCCGACTATTCTTGTCGTCGTGTGCTGCTCCTGCTGCTGCCCTCGACCTACGCGCGACGCCGCGCCGGCAAGCTCTGCTCCAAGCCCGCCCGGCGCCCGACATGTATAGACCGTAGCGGCGCGCCGCCGCTGGTGCTAGTGCTGCTAGTGCTGCTACCGCAGTGTGGTGAAATTGAAATAATACACGACGATCTGTCATACTCTACAAGCAAGGCGGTACGAGTTACTCGTACTCGTATGAGTACTTTTTTCTGAACGGCACATCCTCCACGACACCAATCCGGCGAGAGCGTACCGTAGCGGGCCGCCAGCAGTCCGCCGGCGCCCCGTTAGCAAACTCCAGCACCGCTCGTCCGCATCATACTCTAGCTACACATCTCGACCCTCTGTGCTCCCACCGATTGTTGTGTTGTGTAGAGCAAGCAGCAAGGTTGGGGCCTATGGGAAACATCCCCCATAATTTGCGGCGTTCTGCGTCGGTAGAATGCTCGGTGCGTGTAGGCCAATAAAACTGAGACACAAAAGTTACCTTAACTTTAAATCAAAAACATACTTCTCTAAAGTACATTTTTGCCGTTTTTTCAAACATTTACCTCAAATCCTCCCTTCGGGAGAATTTTTAGAGAAGTAAAATAAAATAAAAAACTCAAACACTCCAGGTATTTCAATTATTCTCTCCCCCCACAAATAGACACACACTTCCTGAATTCTACAGCTTCAGATTGTGCCCCCCTCATGCGGGATGTGCATCCTACATGAGGACACAAAACACCCGTAAGTACGCGCGATCGAAGTATTACACTCAGCTAGCAAAGATGAGTTGCGTCGAATTCTTCGAGCACAGCTGTTGTTTGTTCAAAAAAATTTACAATATATATAAACAGAGTGTAAAAACCATATTGATACAAGGTCTCTGCGCCTGACGTCGTATCGCTTCAATGGAAGCGGTCTCAAGACCGCTTAAACCGGTTACCGTAAAAAAAACGGAATAAGAAAGAACCTTAATATCCATATCCATTTTTTTTACAATATTTTTATGCATCCATTTATATCACTAATACATTATCCTGGTCACCGTAAAGGAACGGAGTAAAAACGCGGCTTAATATCCATATCCATTTATATCCATCATATCAATTTACATTCCAATATCCATATACATACCCATCTAATTATAATTCAAAACAATAGTGTTGCTGCAGAGTACCACCAGCAAACAATGAGATGCCATACACGACAGGCAAGACCTACCCTGCTAGCAATCCAGGTGCTTTGAAAGTGAAAAGAGTAAAACAAACAGAGTGTTTGCGTTTTATTTTTTTTTACTTTTACTTCTCTAAAAATTCTGCCGAAGGAAGTATTTGAGGTAAATGTTTGAAAAAACGGCAAAAATTTACTTTAGAGAAGTATGTTTTTGATCAAAAAGTAGAGTGTTTGCGATAGAAGTAAAAAAATATATATACTTTCCTTCCGCTCAAAAAAGTGAATTTCCTTCCCCTCATGGTTTCGGTGTGTTTGCGATAGAGGTAAACAAAATCCTGCAGGCGACGCCTCCGAAAATAATAAGGGAAGTGGGGTGAGGCAATGCGGCAAACCAAAGAAACAACGAAAACGAAAAGTAGCGTACGAGAGGAACGGCAGCCCAGCAACGGTGGCGGCGACAGGGGTATGACCGCAGTGCCGCAGCTGCAATCCCACGACCGCAAGCAGCAGCACCGGTGGCTGCAGCTACGTGGCGGTAGCCCCAGCAGCAGCGGCAGCCCCAGCAGCAGCAGCAGCAGCAGAAGCAACAGCAGCAGAGCAGCAGCAGAGCAGCAGAAGCAACAGCTTCCGTTCTTTCTTTTTTCGATTTTGCGTCCAACTATTCTTGTCGTCGTGTGCTGCTCCTGCTGCTGCCCACGACCTACGCGCGACACCGCGCCGGCACGCTCCGCTCAAAGCCAACCCGGCGCCCGACATATATAGACCGTGGCGGCACGCCGCCGCTGCTGCTAGTGCTGCTAGTGCTGCTACCGCAGTGTGGTGAAATTGAATTGATAAACGGCGATCTCTCATCCTGTCGCGCTCTACAAGCAAGGCGGTACGAGTACGTCTCCATACGACTCGTACGAGTAACTCGTACGAGTACGTAGTTCTTCTGAGCAGCGCATCCTCCACGACACCAAGCCGGCGAGAGCGTACCGTAGGGGGCCGCCAGCAGTCCGCCAGCGCCCCGTTAGCAAAATCCAGCACCGCTTGTCCGTATCATACTGTAGCACACCTCCCGAGCCTCTGTGCTCCCACCGGTTGGTGTGTTGTGTAGAGCAAGCAGCAAGGTTGGGGCCTATGGGAGACATCTCTCCCATAATTTGGGGCGTTCTGCGTCGGTAGAATGCTCGGTGCGTGTAGGCCAATCAAACTGAGAGACAAAAGTTACCGTTACTTTTGATCAAAAACATACTTCTCTAAAGTATTTTTTTGCCGTTTTTTAAAAACATTACCTCAAATCCTCCCTTCAGCAGAATTTTTAGAGAAGTAAAAGTAAAAAAAAAACAAACGCAAACACTCTAGTTACGGTAACTTTTGTCTCTCAGTTTGATTGGCCTACATGCACCGACCATTCTACCGACGCAGAACGCCCCAAATTATGGGAGATGTCTCCAAGATGTCTCCCATAGGCCCCAACCTTGCTGCTTGCTCTACACAACACAACAACCGGTGGGAGCACAGAGGCTCGGGAGGTGTGCTACAGGATGATACAGACAAGCGGTGCTGGGTTTTGCTAACGGGGCGCCGGCGGACTGCTGGCGGCCCGCTACGGTACGCTCTCGCCGGCTTGGTGTCGTGGAGGATGCGCTGTTCAGAAGAACTACTCGTACGAGTTACTCGTACGAGGCGTATGGAGACGTACTCGTACCGCCTTGCTTGTACAGCGCGACAGGATGACAGATCGCCGTGTATCATTTCAATTTCACCACACTGCGGTAGCAGCACTAGCAGCACTAGCAGCACCGGCGGCGCGCCGCCACGGTCTGTATATGTCGGGCGCCGGGCGGGCTTGGAGCGGAGCGTGCCGGCGCGGTGTCGCGCGTAGGTCGTGGGCAGCAGGAGCAGGAGCAGCACACGACGACAAGAATAGTTGGACGCAAAATCGAAAAAAGAAAAAACGGAAGCTGTTGCTTCTGCTGCTCTGCTGCTGCTCTGCTGCTGCTGCTGCTGCTGTTGCTGCTGCTGCTGCTGCCGCTGCTGCCGCTGCCGCTGCTGCTGGGGCTGCCGCTGCTGCTGGGGCTGCCGCCACGTAGCTGCAGCCACCGGTGCTGCTGCTTGCGGTTGTGGGATTGCAGCGGCGGCACTGCGGTCATACCCCTGCCGCCGCCACCGTTGCTGGGCTGCCGTTCTTCTCGGATGATACTTTTTTGTTTATTTTGTTTGCCGCATTGCCTCACCCCATTTCCCTTCTTATTTTCGGAGGCGTCGCCCGCAGGATTTTGTTTACTTCTATCGCAAACACACCGAAACCATGAGGGGAAGGGAATTCACTTTTTTGAGCGTAAGGAAAGTATTTTTTTTTTACTTCTATCGCAAACACTCATAAAAGAAGATACAAATTCAGAAGGAAAACATACTCGTGAATAAAAATAAAAGACGTAATAAGAATGAAGCAAATCAGCAGACAATCAAACACCCAAACGAAAACATGACAAAATATAAAGGAAAGTGTCGTGCTTCTCCCAGAGGAGATGCGACAGAAAACAAACATTAAATAAAATGAAACGAAATGAAATGGAATGCAAAACTAAGAATGACAGGAAATGACAGGCAACCGGAGCACACCAAATATACCTTCCAGGCAGCCGAGGCAGGTTTGTACCCGTAGTAAAGACAAATTCTACCAGCTAGTCGGTCTGGTACCTTGCCATAAGCTCTAGCGGCTAAGCCATGTCTTAAAGAATGTCTTAGAGCCCCTTCTCAGCAGGGGCTTGTCTTAGACGCTGTTTCGTCCCTTAAGTGTCTTATTTTCGTAAAGCAACGTCCCTGCGCTCGAAAAGGGGCAATAAGGCAGTTTTTGAGCACCAAAATAACGCCGTTAGATAATAAATCCTTTAAAACGGGGCCCGGGGCGGCTAAGATGTGGCTTAAATAATGTCTTAGAGCCCTTTTTTAGCAGGGGCTTGTCTTAGACGCTGTTTCGTCCCTTACGTGTCTTATTTTCGTAGCGCAGCATCCCTGCACTCGAAAAGATGCAATATTGTTTCGCACCAAAATTACCCGTGACCCCAAGCCAAACAGTGTAATTCTAGATTTCACTGAATGTGAGCACAAATTACCTTGGTTTTGCTTGAGCTGAGAGGAGAGAGCGGTTATATTACACATATATATATCTACAACCACGAATATCTTACGATCGATCACAACACAGCGATATACTGCTGTACACTGAATATATGCAGTCCGCTGTTATTGTACTGCTGTTGATGTTCCTTCCTGCTGGTGCATGCACGCACCCGCACTGCTGCTTGTGTATGCTGAGCTGTTTCACCGCTTGCTATCGTCAGGTGGAGGTGTTAACATACAAGATTTGATATTGAATTGTGATGTACAATCTGTACAATGCTACAGTAGTATGTACGAGCTGGGCCAGCCACTATGAAGTGCACTTTTCAATTGCCTCCCCGCTTTCTCACACCGTTTTTCCTGTGTGAGATACGAGAATAGGCACATATGCTTCGTCCAAGACTCCCAAAGCCATTCATAACTGCTTTTATTTTCATATTTGTTTCGTGGACTAGGCACATTTTGAGGGTTTTTATTGTTGTTTTTGGCCAAAACCGACGGGGGAAAAAAACAAAAAAAAGGGAGCAGTGATCAATCCCTTGGTTTGCCCTTCGAGAACACGTGGGCAAACCCCAAGCCAAAAACATCAATCGGCGTGAGAATCCCAGATTTTGTGTTTTATCATCGTACTATTTTTATTGTGTGTAGGGGATCGTATGCACACCATAAATAAGTAGTAAACATAAAACCAGAGTACGCACGATAAAAATACGCCATACAGATATATAACGAACGACAGGTGGCTTGCGCTACTAATAGTAGTCCCACTCTATCACGTCAACTCGTCGGAACACTACGTATAGTATACCTGGTATGTTTATTTCAGACTGTTCAATTTTAATTTATTTTACGAGGAATTATTTCTCCTCCCACAAATAGACACACACTTCCTGAATTCTACAGCCTCAGTTTGGGTCCCCCTCATACGGGATGTATATTCTACACGAGGACATATCAAATCCGTAAGTACGCGCGATCGAAGTATTACACTCAGGTAGCAAAGATGAGCTTCGACGAAATCCTCGAGCTCGCAGCTTTTGTTTTTTATTTTTCTAAATACGTATGTATATATATATATATCTCTTTATGAACGACGAATTAGGCAATGGTGAGGATATCCGTCGTTATGTATTGCCTCAAGGATAG
The DNA here is from genome assembly GCA_008828725.1 of Saccharina japonica. NCBI lineage: Eukaryota > Phaeophyceae > Laminariales > Laminariaceae > Saccharina > Saccharina japonica. The sequence continues at coordinate 170,132 of MEHQ01000456.1, forward strand.
TAGCACACCGATTTCGAGCGAAATCCGCTTGACAAAGGTTGTGGATTTTAGTATACCTGATAGAAACGCCTGCTAGGGCGAGAAAACGCATTAAGACACGTCTAAGACATTTTTTTAAGGGAAATGCCTTATCCAAGTAAGACATTTATGACAGTAAAAGGCGCCTAAGACAAATGTCTTAAAGCGTGTCTCACCCCAATGTTTTTCGCCTGCGGCGAGCCTTAGGGTACTTGTCTTAGCCCGTTTTTGGCGTGTCTTAGCCGCTAGAGCTTACCTTGCCACCCTGTCTGCCGTTTCCTTCCTGCTTTCGTCCGCCGCGGTTTCCCTACGAGCCGCCCCTCGCCCTGGTCTCTATTCCCTTGGGCGCCATCCATACGACAGAATCGTGACTCTTCCTACTACTCAGTTCCGTTTCGTTTTCGTGCCACACACGAAAGTCAAGGAAAGAGAAGAGAAAGTAATAAAAATAAATAAATAAATACGTATATACGTAGCTGAGGCCGTTTACTATGCGGTTCGATTTCGAGCTTCATATTTGTATTTCTCGATCTCCAAAATGAAAGCACCGTCCTATGCAGTCCGATCATTATGCAAAATCTGACCGAAAAAAAATCGATTTGAGAATCCGATAACCCACGTCGTCGGATTTTGGGCCAAAATCCGACGACTTGGGTCATCACATTTTCAAATCGAAAAATGGCATGGTCTCTAAATTCAAAATGTTGTATACGCAGCAAGCAAGCAGCAGCAGCAGCACGATCGATTAGTTGGATGGTGGAACAGCGACGTTGCATCGCGCCCGACGCGCAGCCGACGATCGGTGGGCCTCTCCGTCGCCAAACTACAGTCGGCTGGCGCGGGCTCGGGCCTAGAGACGAAGGGAAGGGCACTCGGCGCGCGCTTCTCCGTACTCCTATTTTGTACAGCAGCAGCTGCAGCAGCAGCAGCAGCAGCAGCAGTACAGTACACAGTCAACGCTCGAATGCTTCGTTGTGTCAAAACACAAAAAAAAAACAAGACAGGTCTACTCGAGCGCACTCGGCGCGTTGCCGCCAGACCAGAGGCAGCCAGCGTGGCTTCGAACGCTTGGGTTCTACGCCCAGTACAGCGCACTCGCCGCGTCTCTTCGCGGCGCCAGACCACAACAACGACAGCAGTTGGTCTTGCCGTTTGCTCAACTATCTGCACGTATGATGCAACAAATCCGTGTTTTCTCGCCTAAGACTGTTTCGATTTTCGAACTAGTCCGCTGAAAAATCGATCAGACCATATTCTGAAGCTCAAAAATCGAACCGCATAGGAAACGGCCTAAGCAAGAAACAAGCGCTTTTGTTCTAAATCATGCAGCGATCACAGTGCTTCGGTTGTTTTTCCATTCTCCATTCTGACCATTTTAGATAGTTAGGTGTCGAAAAAGTACTGTTCGGGCGCCCTCGACTAGACTATAAACTGTAAGCAAGTGGTTAATGCGCCGGGAAATAAAGATGGTCTAGTGTAGCTTGCGCAACCAGCGCTTCTCTGTGTGTGGTAATGAAGGTATAGACCATAATCATCCAACGTCCAACGTGCTGTCGTTGCCGCTCGTACTGCTGTCGCACGCGCTCGTTATATACCAGGTGGGCAGAAAGAGGTCGTAGCCATTCCAACGTGAAGTTAATTTGCTTCAATTGTTTACCTTTTAATATTTTATCCTTTTCGTTTGTTCTTTCTTTTTGTTCTCTGTTTTTATTTCATGCCCCTGGATTGCTAGCAGGGTAGGTCTTGCCTGTCGTATATGGCATTGCATTGTCTGCTCTGCTTACTGCACTGAGCGTAGTATCTCTGTGTCGTAGTTTTGTGACCACAGAACTGGTACCTTTTTAGGATGAAGAATCGGCACGGACACTGGATGTGCTGGGTGTCGACGGGTAGAAAGGAAGGTATAATGTGAAGAACACACACACACACACTTTTTTTCTGAGGGTGATCGCTTTTGAGGAGCGAGCACTCGATACCGATTTCGAAGGACAACTAAATAAAAACTTGTAACCCGATGAAAAACCCCATCCATGGTGGCTTTAGCTACGTACGTATCCATTTTGTTTTTGTTATTCTCCGTTCTCTTTCCGAGACTCTCGTGTGTTACACGAGAACGAAACGGAATTGAGTAGGAAGTGCCACGCACCCCTTGGATGGGTGGCGGCCAAGGGAATGGAGACGGAGGGTGGGGGGCGTCGTGGGGAAACCACGGGGGGCGAAAGCAGGAAAGAGACGGCAAACAGAGTACCGTAATCATGCGAGAGTTGGCACCCATCGGAAGGTTGGCACCCATCGGAGAGATAGCACCGGAGTTCGATAAAAAACACAACGTAGAAACATTTAATCGTGTTTTCGCACCCCCATCGGAGAGATCGCACCCCGGTGTGATCTCTCCGACATAAATAGAAATTTGAGGGCCACCGCAGCGGGTCTGTAGTAGGTAATATTCTCATTTATTTCATTTTCCGATGAGATATCACCAGTGCGCCACTCCTCTCAAACGTTATTTACCAACGCATGGTAGGTCAAGTCGTTTTAGGTAGCTTTGAGTCATTTACGCAGCACCGTTGCCCCAGTACGGCCCGGTGTATTTCGATTCAGCATCGCACCCATCGGAGAGATCGCACCGGGGGTGCGCCAAAATTGAAGAACGGCATGATTTAATTGTATTTCCGCACCCCCATCGGGAAGTTGGCACCCATCGGAGAGATAGCACCGGGGTGCGATAAAAACCACAACTTAGAAACATTTAAAAATCGATCGCACCCCGGTGCCAACTCTCGCATGATTACGGGAGGTGCCAGACCGACTAGCTGGTAGAACCTGCCTGTACTACGGGCACAAACCTGCCTCGGCTGGCCTTTGGTGTGCTCCGGCTGGCTGTCCTATCCTGTCGTTCTCAGTCTTGCTCTGTTGGCGCTGTTTAGGTCCATTTCATTTTCTTTCATTTCATTTGGTTTTTTATTGGAGGTCGCATCTCCTCTGGGAGAAGCACGACACTTTCTTTTTTTGTCATGCTTTTTATTTGGTTGCTTGATTGTTGATTTGCTTCAGTATATTTACTTTTATTATTTTTTCTTTTCGCTTTTTTATTTTTCTCTTTTTTTCTCTTGCATGCACCTGGATTGCTAGCAGGGTAGGTCTTGCCTGTCGTATATGGCATTGCATTGTCTGCTCTGCTTACTGCACTGAGCGTAGTATCTCTGTGTCGTAGTTTTGCGACCACAGAACTGGTACCTTTTTAGGATGAAGAATCGGCACGGTGAACCTTCCTTTCTACCCGTCGACATCCAGCACACCCAGTGTCCGTGCCGATTCTTCATCCTACAAAGGTACCAGTTATGTGGTCACAAAACTACGACACAGAGATACTACGCTCAGTGCAGTAAGCAGAGCAGTGTCCGCGCCGATTCTTCATCCTAAAAAGGTACCAGTTCTGTGGTCACAAAACTACGACACAGAGATACTACGCTCAGTGCAGTAAGCAGAGCAGACGATGCAATATACAAGTATACGACAGGCAAGACCTACCCTGCTAGTAATCCAGATGCATGCAAGAGAAAAAAAGAGAAAATAAGGAAAAAAGCGAAAAGGAAAAAATAATAAAAAATAACTATTCTGAAGCAAATCAACAATCAAGTAACGAAACAAAAAGCATGACAAAATAAAAGAAAGTGTCGTGCTTCTCCCAGAGGAGATGCGACCTCCAATAAAAAAACAAATGAAATGAAACGAAATGAAAAGAAATGAACTGAAATGAACCGAAACAGCGCCAACAGAGCAAGACTAAGAACGACAGGAAAGGACAGCCAGCCGGAGCACACCAAAAGCACCTTCCAGCCAGCCGAGGCAGGTTTGTGCCCGTAGTACAGGCAGGTTCTACCAGCTAGTCGGTCTGGTACCTACTCTGTTTGCCGTCTCTCTCCTGCTTCCGTCCCCCGTGGTTTCCCTACGACCCCCCCCACCCTCCGTCTCCATTCCCTTGGGCGCCACCCATACAAGGGGTACGTGGCACTTCCTACTCAGTTCCGTTTCGTTCTGGTGTAACACACGAGAGTCCCGGAAAGAAAACGGGGAATAACAAAAACAAAATGTGTACGTACGTAGCTAAGCAACCAAAGAAAGTTCTTGAAAAAAAAACGGAAGGCGGAGAAACAAAGGCAAAAGCGATCACGGTAACATATATAAGAAAAACAAAGTATGTGAAGCAAATGAGGGTGTGCTGGATGTCGACGGGTAGAAAGGAAGGTTTAATGTGAAGAACACACACACACTGTCGAAAATACGCTTCGCTCACAGGGTTCGAAATACGACACAGATAAGAATGTGAACTGTCTTCTGATAACGGTCAAGAATAGCTCCTCGTCAAATGGTAACTCGTATAGTAAAGGATATTGTTAAGGTCTTAGTCCGTTGGGCTATACTGGTAAAAGGTTAACCGATCGCCTACCCGAACTAAGCCTTATAACACTCTCCCCCCCTGGACCGGCGGGATATTCAGGACAGACCGGATATACGGGTCGTCGTGTCAAAGCCAATTGGCCTCGCGGTTCCAATGTTATGGGGACCCAGAGAGTATTTTTCAGGTTCATGACATGAGGAAATTCACTTTTCTTTAAAAAGTGGTTTCATGGTGGAGGTGAGATTCGAACTCACGGCCAGCAACTCATGTCCTGCCGACGACGCCATTTGTTAAGGTCTTAGTCCGTTGGGCTATACTGGTAAAAGGTTAACCGATTATATATATATATGTACTACACCCCGGGTGCCTTCATTGTGTGTCTGATCGTGGAAGACCCCTTCAATGTGGAACATTTCCTAATCAGTGTCGATGTTTATAATGCTGTGCCTAACACAGACGTTCAGGATAGATTCGGGTAATTGTCAATTGACGTGATGGCTTTGGTTGGCTGTTCTTTTTCACTGTGTGCCCGTGGACTGTCATCCTGCCAGCACTTCAGACAGCAGCTGCGTGCTCCATCTTGCTCCCACGCCTACCGTGTGTTTTTGTACAGACAGCACTTCAGACAGTAGTTACGCTGTAGTCGGCAAATTCATTGCTAAAGAGTGGGAGGGGGGGGGGGGGGGCGATGCTGCTGTAGTCAAATGGAGCTTGCGGGCGTGTAGTTCAGTTTTGGACACGCATAACATGCTGTAGGGATTTTAGGTGTACGAACCTCTTCGGACTTGTGTATCCTTTCCCTGCTAAGTGTGCGTGTTCGTTAGGATTCTCTGATGGCTCTAGCACTTTTGTGACCACGGGCTGTGATCTTGCTAGATCAGACTATAGGGATTAGCAACTGAAACGAGTATAATGTGAAGACAACAACAACAACAACAACAACAACAACAACAACAACAACACAGCGCCCACGGTAAAGGACAGGTGAATCTCGCCCCTGTTCGAGTCGAGGCCGTGGGTTCAAGCACGCCCCGAGTGCATACTCGTGGGGACTATTTCTCGGGAAGAATATCGTGACTAGCGGAACGCGCGAGAGCTTGAGTTTGCTAAATTCGACGAAAATCGACGAGCATTGAGAATGCTGATCCCTTTGCGAGATAAAAAGCAAGCCAATAATCGTAGTGGGGGAGGAGGGAGAGGAGCCTGCTTTGTGACCCCGGATCTGAGTTACGCCTATGGAAGAAGAGGGGCAGGTGTGCGAAGACTCTAAATAGGATGGAAAACAACACGCACACACACAGCGGGTCGCCCCGATAGACTACAGTAGTACGTATTGGTACCCGAGTTCAAATCCCACGGTGGTGAGAGTTTTACTCTTTTTGAAAACAAATAAAAGGAACCAGTTAATTGCTGATAGAGCCTTCGTGGCGTGGATAGGCGGAAACCAACGCAAAGCACGTCCCGCTACAGTACGCGACAGCACTTCAGAATAAGGCAGTTGAGAATGTCAGGCTGGGATTCATGGAAAATTAAGAATTTACAGGTAAGCATTTGTGCTGAACTCGAGGAGGAAATAAGAATAAGAAATTGGGAAGTGCAAGCGGGTGGGCATGGAAGAATCTGGCTGAATACACTGCACCCATGACAAATAAGAAACTGCCCAAGCATCCCTCCAACGCCACATCAGGCCCCCACCCAAGCCGCCTCCGCGCTCCAAAACGGTCCTAAGCGGAGACGTATTTATATGTTTTGTTTATTGGGTTTCGCCAAACAAAACCCATTATTTCCCCACCAAACAAAATCCTTTCCCCTCTGCAAACATGCAACATCAAATATAGCAACACTACATTCCCCCCCATTTTGTTCGGTGCGGATAGAAGCAAGCAAAGATGTCAGGAGACGGGCAATCGTCAGGCAGTCAGTCAGCCAAGGACGTCCGTCAAGGCATTTCCATCCGTCTAGACCGATTTTCCCGATCCTCGCTAGAAAAACGCCTCATTATCTCTGTGGAAACCCCTTTCTTTTTTGTGCTGCTAGTTCCAAAAAATCGTGAATGAGCGAGGAGATCCGAGGATATTGCTGTGTTGCTCGTTGCTCGTGATATACCACTACACTGCTGTAGATCTGGAACCCGAACGATAAAAATAAATGGCAGAAAAAAAAACGGCGGACAAAACTCCCAACAGAAAATACAGATTTTCAAAAATTTGGTCAGGGTTTTACGAAAAACGGGGACTTTTACTTGGTTGTCCCCGGGATTTGCCGTCAAGGCACGTCCATCAAGGCATTTGCCTTGACCCCGCCCGTCAAGGGGTAAAAGTGCCGTCTCCTGACATATTTGCGGATAGAAGCTGTGCGGTGGTAGATGGTATACTGCTTGCTTCTAGACTAGAGTACCTGCAGGCCCTTGAAGTAGTGCTTAACCGCTTAAGGGGCCCCTTTGGGCAAAAAACTACAAGAGCGAATAAAAAACTAATCACTTTTTTTCAGTTAAGATACTATTTCTGGTATAATTTCCACTTTTTTTTCATGACTCCCTACGGAAATCGATATTTTTTTCAAGTTATAACGCTAAGAATGGTAACCGTTAAATATTTGTAAAGAGCCTAGGTCATGTTCAACATTTATGTCTCGGATGGCGTATCGATCAGTCGCTTTGTTCATCCCGAAAAGTGCCTTGTACTCAAAAACGACTCGCTACACCCCTGGTACCCAAGACGAATTTGAAAAATGGCAGTTTCTCCGGCTGCCGATACTGTTTGAACTAAGATTCTCGACGAGGACGCCGAGCACTAGTAGTCGAACTTACCGTATCTGTGCCTCTAGTTCGACCGTCTGTAGCGTCGTACGTGACGACAGCAGAGTTTATAAACCAAACAGGAGCTCCGAAACGATCAAAATCTTGCTGCGGAGCACTTTCGTTTCGTGATGCAAACACTGCAGCAATACTTTCCCTCCCTTGCAGATCCAAGAGCTCGAATACCTCCTAGAGACTATAACGGGCAAGCTATACGTTGGTCGGTCGCAGATGTGAGCATTCGAACTGGAGCTCTGTCGTTTTCCGTAAGGAGTACTGATATGGTGTCATTATACCAGAAATAGTATTGCAGCTGTAAGAAAACGAAATACATACATACGAGCTGGTTCCACGAAAAAGCGTATAATTATAATCCCACCTTCGGGAAATAACAAACGGAATACACTGTTATTTGCAACACTAAAGATATCTACACGACCGCGTGAACATAGGGAACACATCGGTGAAGCGGTTTGTGTCGTGCGAGTTGTAGTTCGCGAGATATGGACATTGTCGTGCTACTTGGGGAGGCGCTATTTCACATAGGGGTGATATTCCTATAGTTACATCAAGATACTTTGAAATCAGGCCATATATCGGTCAGTACGTTGACATATTCGCCACTAGACATGTTGACATGATGGCCTCAACAAGAGGAAGGCGTTAAGGACATTTGCTTTGATTTGCAAGTCGTGAAGGGCTATCATAAGAAACGCCTCCCTAAGTACTAGAACAATGTATGAAGCGATTTTGGCACCTGGGGGGAATATTTACTCCTCACGGAATCCTTTTTGCGCCTTGGTTTTTTAGAGGTATAACGAGGGTGGTCGATTTTTTTTTCGACATCTCACAGATTTGTTTGCTCGTTAGGGGGGGGGGGGGGTCACTAAAACCAAGTGGAAAAATGAAAATTAAGGACCATTTTTTCCATTTTCTTATTTCATCATGTGATCACAACGGTTGCAACGGTTTTCTATTCCGACCTCTGGGGGTGTGGTGTGTCGTTTTCTCTTTTCTCCGGACGCCCCTGGGTATAATACGAAATTTTGACACCGTTGTGCGCAACAACAATACGGAACAACTCCTCGTAGCAACTGGCTCGTTTCGAAAAAACAAAATCAGAAAATATGCAAAAGTGTACCTAAAGAACGAAACAATAATGTTTTTAAAAAAGGCCAGTCGTGAGTTTTGTCGTTGTGTTGTGACGCACAACCCTGCCTAGTTTCGTTTCACAACTCTCCAAAACCAAGGCGTAAAGTTGCGAAGGCGTAAATAAAGCTCTGCTGGCTGTCGCTGGAACCATCTCGTATCATACATGTATTTTTCAAGACGCAAGTATTCTTTTTTTTTCATGACCGAAGGGGCCCCTTAAAAACTGGTCCAACATATTTGTGGAAAAAATACTTGGAATTAGTGTAGGATTTGTTTTCAAGTTCTGAATGGGCTAACAAAATCGTTGAAGGGGGCTATGATAACATTGGATGCCTGCAGTCCTGAAGAGCATTCTCATTAGGTTTCTACTGAATGTATTGCGAATTATGAGTGACGGATGCCAGGTGAAAAAACAATTCTTGACAACCGCTCATCAAAAAGAAAAACTTCGCATTGAACGCCTTTGCGAAACAAGTATTTGATTTTCAAACATTTTGCGTTTTGCGCCTCTTCTCTCAATAAGAAATTGAATTGCAGCATTTCCGCTGAAATTGGAGAGGAAATAAGAAGCGAGGCTGAGTTTAAATTGAATAAAATTATATGCTGTCGCGTACTGCTGTATGTGGAGGTAGGGACAAAAGCCTACTTAGTGACCCCGGATCTGAGTCAGGACTAAAGTGGGTGAGAGAAAAGGAGGGCGAATAAAATAAAGGGGATGGACAAAGGAACAAAAAACAGTAAACAGAGCAGACATGCACTGCAATGTTTGTCGCACTGGGTAAGCCAGGCACGACATAAACATCATAGCATGCTGTAGCATGTGTAAAAATAGAGAAAACGCGTTAGATAGCTTTTGTAGAGCTCGGTCCCGAGGCTCATGGTCTGTCGGAGTGCCACCCCGATCCCACTCAACAGATCCTGGACTCGGGGGGCTCACATGCGTGAGGTAGCCCCACACTCTCTACTCATGCGCCCAACGCCGGTCTTTTAGAAGAAGAGACGTACCCTGGAGTCGGCCGCGGCACATAATATATTTCTAGTGCGCAGCGCCTTCCCTTTGTTATAGGGGCCTCGCAAGCCCGGACGAGGGTTGGTGGCTACTCGGGTAAATCCGCTAGACCTACGTAGACAGATGTACCCGTATGCGTAACAATAAACCATACACAAATAGGCACCTTAACAGGAATTAAGCATGATACTACTTTTAATACAGACACCACATATACAGCGACAGCGACACCACAAACAGTATGTCTACTATTATCATCCATTTCCATAACAAGTACGGCACTCGTACAATGTATACTTATTAGTGGCCGAGCTTATCACGAAGCATGCCACCAACAGAAGCAAGGCAGCACTCGTGCACGCGGCAAGGGATCAGAGAGGCGAAAGGGTAGCAGGGAAGGGAGCGAGACTCAGACAGGGGACGATAAGAAGGAATCCATATTCGACGAACTTCGCCATATCCAACCACGCACGCACGTTCGACCGACACCCTGCATGCTTTGAATTGTACGTGGGCGCTTGCCGTCCGCCATATCATGTACCTGCTAAGTAGCTTCGACCCCTCTGTTGAATGAGGTCCGTGGTACAGCATTTAGTTCATGCGTGCATGTAGGCTGGATGCTTGTTCGTGTATGCGTGCTCGTAGCAGTGTTCGACGTCGGTCGTGTGAGGAAAATGCTCTGACTACACCCATCGTTGGAGACTCGATGTCTAGGGTAAGCAGCGTTTGCTCGTTTATCCTCAGCGAAGACACGCATACAGGATCGTAGGCGCAGGCCTGGCCTAGTTTGGGTGTTGGTGAAGTCTCTCATGCATTCTCCACATCTATTATATGTTGTCATAAGAGTACTGTAGTAACGCTCCTCACAGCCTACATTGGTCTTTTACATCAATCTCGCCGCTTCCCGTCGCACGTTCATGCATATGCAGGTGCTCGTCGTCACTATAGATGTTACGCTCGTATACTGTTATGCGTGCTTGACGATCGCTCAAAGGCGTACACATGTCGTGTGTGCTTTGATGAGGTCTCTCATGCATGCTCCACATGTGTTCTATATTGTCATGAGAGTAGTATCGCTCGTCACAGCCTACGCTTGTCTTCCACATTATTCTCGCCACTCCCCGCCGCATGTTCCTGCATAGGCAAGTGCTCGTCGTCACCACAGCAGTAACGCTCGCATACGTGCATACAGTATACTGTTATGCGTGCTTGACGATCGCTCACAGGCGTGCACATGTAGTGGATTTTTGGCGAACTCTCTCATGCATGCGCCACATATTAAATATATTGCGAGGAAAGTAATTACGTTCCTCACAGCACATGTTCGCCGTGCAAATTATAATCACGACGATACAAACATTAAATATGGATGCATGCTAGACTAGTTTCGCTCCTCGCAGTATGTACTCTTCGTATAAGCCCTTCGCTCCTCGTCGCATGCTTGTCATGCATGTGCATATGACGTAGACGATATGGACATATTTGAAGGAACGCTGGACAAGTTACGCTCCCCACAGTAGACGTTCGTCGTAAGCATTAGTATCGCTGCTCCTCGTCGCATGCTTTTTTGCATGTGCATACGATGTAAACGATACGGACAGATTGGTGATGCACGCTGTACCTGCTGAAATGTCACCACACCCGATCGATTTATACCTGGTATACCGGTATGCTCGACCGCGCGTAAAATAATATTGTCGCCGATCATAGAAAGACAAGCCTACACGGTTTAAAGAATATGTGTTTTGTCATCGCGTGCAAGGATACCGGTTGCTCGTGCCCCGTCTGCTCATCCGTCTGCCGCGTGTTGATTTGGATCGCACACATGATGTCGTTGGCAGCTAACACCGCCTTGGGTATCGTGTGGCTCACCCCTTCCTGGCCAACGGCTCGGGAGGAGGGTGTGCCGTAGCATCGTATGGGTATATGTGATGCATGCATGTGTGCTCGAAGTTAGGCATGCTTGTTGCCTCCTAACTGCGTTGCGGTCGGCCCAATGATTATTGACACTATTCTGTTCATCATGGTTACCTGGCAGGTAGTTTCGTTGTTGGCACCGGACGCCGGCTTAATTATCGCGTAGCTAGGCCGTGTCTAGCCAACCATCTGGGGAGAATGATACGACGATGTATCGGGGGCAGTTTCGATATACAAAAGAATACTTTTGCTATGAGGTCGTGGATATATATATATATATATATATGTTGATGATGTCTGCCTTGCGGTTAGTTTCGCTGTTGGCATCGGACACCGTCTTGGGTATCGCGTGGCTCGTCCCTCTGTAGCCAACCAACTGGGAAGAATGGTACGACGATGTATCGTGGGCATCTCCGATATAGTTTTACTATGGCTATGGGGTCGTGGGTGTATATCCGTTGATCACGACGCAGAGGGTTTAAACGCCTACCGCCATCTGCCATGACCCGTCCCATGCCCAGCCCCGTTCGGCCGCAGCCCGCGCAGCGCTCTGGACGTTTAAGGCGTGGAAAGGCTGGACATTTTTGTAGGGAATCGCGACCAACACATGAGGGAAGTCAAGAGGGCGCCGATCGGGGGTGGGACATGTTGAATGACGAGATGAAGGCGGGGCGGATGTGGGGTGAAGGGGTTGTCGCGGCGCACTCGGCGTGCTGAGAAGGTTTTTTTCTCTTAACGGGTAGATTGGCCGGGTATTTCCCTGTTAGTCTTCGTTGGCATAGCGCGTACAAGGGGTCGAGGGAAGTTGTTCCATGGGGAAGAGGATTCAACCCCTTACGTTGGTGTTTGCGACGCATGTGAAATTTGGTGCGTACTGAGAAAGGTTTTTATCCTTGACGGGAAAATGTGGCCGGGTTTTTCCCTCTCAGTCTTGGCTGGCATAGCGCGTGCAAGGTGTCCAACAAAATGTGTGGCTCTTGTTGCGTTCGTTTTGCAGCGCATGTGAAATCGGGTGCGTGCCGCGAATGGTTTTTCCTTGTCGGAAAACTAGGCCGGGTTTTCCCTTCTCAGTCTTGGTTGGCATAGGGCGTGGCGGGAACCCTAGAAAACAGTGATCCCCGTGTTACGTCAGTGTTGCGGCGCATGTAAAATCCTGTGCGCGCTGGGGAAGGCTTTTCCTTAACGGGTAAATTTTGCCTGGTTTTCCTTCCGCAGTCTTGGTTGATGTAGACAATCTTAGGTCCACCGTCTAGAGGGTCGCGTGGCTGTTCTGTCCCTGACCATCCAACTGGGGAGGGTGTTGCGGCGGTTCTCTGGGTAGATCCAAGCGGGGATAATGACGAGCGGAGGCCGGGCGTACATCAGACGCAATGTCGTGCACGAAGCCCGTCTCGCGTCGCGGAGAGGGTGATGGTGCCTCGGAGTTGTACCAAGAAGATGAAAATATGAAAATGTTGTATTAAAATATATATATTATCCAGTAGAAAGAAGATACAAACGAGGAGAAGAAAAAGCACACATGTACTGATGGGTGTATGTATCCCATCGGAATTGATCAAGAAGAAAGCATACCGTCGCAGGCATGTTTCCACCGAGGTAGTATACTGAAATCATATCACGTCAACATGTTCATCCAATGGAATGCTCCCATCTCCACTAATGCGAAACTCTCCTAAAATAATCGTACGTGAATCATGCATCCGTAGTATACATGAACATACTGCTTATCAGGCAGACTGCAAGTACTCGATCTCATAGTACAAGCCTCCGGGTATGGAAACACGCGGTGTCTTGTACGCACTAAGGGACCACTCTCTTGTTTACCTCAGTTTTCTCGTGACCTGGAAGGACCCGCTATGGCGTCCGGGCGACCAGATGTACGACGGCCAGGCAATGGTCGATGCTCACCCAGGTGGTAGTCTACACGCATGAACTCAATATATGCTTTGGCGTGTCGTAGTGTGGTGGAAGAGGTGTACATAGGGAGCAGAGGGCTGCTGTACACAGAGTGACAATCGATATATAAGGTTTTTAGTAGTACACGACACATGATCCAGGAGTCTGTTACGTTCCTATGGGGTGACAGGGTATCCTCCCCATTATGAATGATGCGTGCCAAGCTCTTCATTGTGGCATAGAGACTAAGGAACACGAATCGGTCCCAAACACAACAAAACCAAGAGTCATGCCTGCCGCAGTGGACATGAGGCGGCAGACATTCGGGGGAAAACACACACACGCACACGCACGCGAATAGATACCACGATATATACGAGGGCGTCCGGAAACATTTTGTTTCGACACCAAACTATCTGAAATAAGCAGAATGGAAAACAAAGGGAGCACTGTGATTGCTGGACGATCTGTCATAAAAACGTTTTTTTCTGAACTTTTGTACAAAACAAATAATTTGGTTCTAAAGACCCCTGTAGCGTATTCTGGGAGCACCGCTTACAAAGGAAGCCCCCCCCCCCCCTAAAAGGACAAGCCAACCCATGCTTCTTGGTCGGTTCTCATGCTTGCGCTTCAGACTCCAAAGCGGTACCTTGTATTGCTTGTTCGATACGCCCGCCTACAACAACGATAAACTGTACCGAAAGGGGGGGGGGGGCTCCCACCCGCATATACTTGTAGGTTAGTTGTTCTAACAAAACCGTGCCTATATTATACGAAACATGAGAAACGAGGCATGTCTCGTCAAGAACACCTGCTGCTATATTTACAGGGAGTATGAAGTATATTTGTAACGAACTGCATTATAAGACGGCGCTTATCATAGAAAGTTTCCAATGTCTAGTGTGTCTTTCGTACGAGCTGGTTCAGGCATATCACCCAAAATTTCGTCAGTCACGAATGCCGCATGCAATAGCAACAACTCCAATGTCACATATTTGGTATCATACTGACCGCCATGAACAGTGGAAGAGGGTGACATCGCCAGTTCTTCGTACAGGGGCCTAATACTGGCGCTACCGCTGAAAATTTGGCCCGACCAAACACAGGCCTTCAAAGTGGTCAACGATAGTCAGGCGTTTCCGTAGGAAAACATGTTTTCCCGCCATTTTGTTTTTCTGAACGAACTGCTTCCAGGTGGTCCAAGGCATGTTTGTACAAAGATTCACGCAAATACTCGAAGATCTGACTGCGTATGGTCATATTAAGTCATATTCAACGCCCAAAATCGATTCCATAATGAAACTGAGTAATTACGAGGCGACGCCTATTTTTGCACCTTTACCGCATAAAAGCCCAAATGTCTACGCCGTTTTTTGGAGATAGACCCTGAAATTAGGTACACGTGTTTTATGCGCCCTACCCGAGCCTTTTACGAATGTTTTGTTTTTGTTTTTTTTCGCCGGGAATTTTGTATCTCTTAAGACCCAAATTTCCCCAAAAAATAGAGAACAAGCAATATCTGACGAAAACAAACAAAACAAAAAGCAATCGTTAAAGTCTTGGGTAGGGCGCATAAAACACGTGTGCCAATTTCAGGGTCTATCTCCAAACAACGGCGTGGACATTCGCCACTGAATGCATTTTGGGTGATATGCCTGAACGAGCCTGTACCTCTTACCTATCTATGTGCTCCTTTCGAGTGATCTGTTGTTTCATTACACGTGATGATATGGGACGAAATCAATCGGAAATCGTTCTACAAGTATTATCGTCTCGTCGACCCTGGTAGCATCCAGGGGAGTCGCCGGCCAGTAGTCAGTCGCGAGGAGAGGTACCTAACAATAACACCATGGAATAACGCCACGCAGTTGGCAAAGCTGAATATCGACCGGTAGGGAGAATTCACAGCTGACGTGTTTCCCTAGTTTAATATTAATAACCTGTATCGTTTGTTCGATACTTCCGCCCCAAAACCATACCCTGTATCGCGTATTCGATACTTCCGCCTCGAAAACGAAACGCTGCATCGAAAAGAGTCGCGGCCTCCCATCCTCACATACTTGTAGCATATTTATTTCTGACAAAAACGTGCCTGCATTTGATGAAACATGGAAAACGAGGCATGTCTCACGATACCCTGTATCGCTTGTTCGATACTTCCGCCTCAAACACGATACACTACTGTATCGAAAGGATCGATAATTTCGCCTCAAAAACGATACACTCTCTCGGAGGGGGGGGGGGGGGTGTGCCTAAGAGACATC
>MEHQ01000456.1:185653-236264 GCA_008828725.1 Saccharina japonica
GGTGTGGGGGGGGGGGGGGGGGGGGGTCTCCCATCCCCAAGTACTTGTAGGTTGTTTTGCTCTGACCAAAAAGTGCCTATATCAGATGAAACATGGGGAACGAGGCATTTCTCACGATACTCTGGATCGCTTGTTCGATATTTCCACCTCAAAAACGATACACGTTCGATACTTCCACCTTCAAAAATGATACATTGTATCGAAAGGGGGAAGGGCTTTCATCCCCACATACTTGTAGGTTGTTTTGCTCCGACCAAAAGGTGCCCATACTAAATGAAACGTGACAAACGATGCATGTCTCAAGATACTCTCCCACGATACTCTGTATCGCTTGTTCGAAACCCCTATATCAAATAGGATACACTGTATCGAGGGGGGAGGGGGGTCTCCCATCCTCGCATACTCGTGCCGTACCCGGTATCGCTTGTTTGATATTTCCGCCTGAAAAACGATACACTTTATCGTGTGTTCGATACCTCCGCCTACAGAAACGATACCCTGTATCGGAGGAGGGGCGGGTCGTCCACCCGGACATACTTGTAGGTTGTTTTGCTCTAACCAAACAGTGCCTATATTAGATGGAACGTGGCAAACGAGGCATTTTTCACGATACCATGTATCGCTTGTTCGATACTTCCGCCTCAAACACGACACACTGGCCGTTACGTGTGTGTTCGATATTTCCACCTACAAAATCGATACACTGTATCGAAAGGGGAGAGGTCTCCCACCCGCACATACTTTCAGGTTGTTTTGCTCTGACCAAAAAGTGCATGTATTGGATGAAATATCGAAAACGAGGCATGTCTCACGATAATCTGTATGCCTTATTCGATACTTTCACTTCATAAACGACACACTGTATCGAACAGACGGGGGTCTCCCCGTCCACCAATACTTGTAGGCGGTTTTGCTGTTACCAACAAGTGCCTATATTATATGAAACATGGGGTAACGATGCATGTTTCACGATACCCTCAAAATTCGACACACTGTATCGAAAGGGGGGGGCTCTCCCATCCGCACATACTTGAACAGGAGTTCATACTGCCTGAAAATGCATACATTTGACGATACCCTGTATCGCTTGTTCAATATTATCGCCTTCAAAGCGATACAAAACATAGAAAGGGGGGAGGGGGGGTCTCCTATCCACAAATACTTGTACCGAGGTTCCTACTTCCTGATAATGCTTACATTTGACGATACCCTTTATCGCTTGTTTGATACCAGTACTACCGACAGAAACTCGATACACTGTATCGAAAGGACGGGGGTCTCCCATCGACTAATACTTGTAGGCGGTTTTGCTCTTACCGAAAAGGGCCTGTGTCAGATGACACATGGGAAACAAGGCATGCCCTACGATACCCTGTATCGCTTGTTCGATGCTTTAGCCGAAAAACCGATAAACTGTATCGAAAGAGGGGGGGGTCTCCCATCCACACATTAAAGTGCATACATTTCGCGATACATTACATCTCTTGTTCGATACTACCGACGGAAAGGCGATACTCTGTATCGAAAGTGGGTGCGTTTCCCAGTTTTCCCATCCACCTATACTTTTAGGCGGTTCTCCTCTTCTTACCGAAAAGTGCCTCTATTTGGCGAAACATGGGAAACGATGCATGTCTCACGATACTTAGTATCGCTTGTTCGATACTTCCGACGGAAATACGATACACTGGATCATAAGGAGACGCGTGCTATGATACGATAGAGGTAGTCCCAGTGACAGTTTTGGCTGATTTGGTTTCTGAATGATCGGGCCCAATAGCCCAAATTCGTCTGACTTTCATTCTTGTGTTGCCATATTTTCCACAGTATACCTACCGTAGCTCATGGGATTGTTGATCAGGTAGCACTTTTGGTTTCCTGCGAAATCATTTTTCGGTGGGGTGTGGAGCTCCTCAAGTGAGGAGCTCAGAAAAAATACGGCGCACCTCTATCGTAGCATTCGTCAGGAGGGCGTATCATATCCGCACATAAAAGTTTGCCGGGGGGTCCTGTGTACCTGAAAGTGCATACATCTGACGATACTCTGTATCATCACTTCCTCGGTACGGCCGACCACAAGACGATACACACGGGTCAAAACCACTTATTATACCGTCTGCGGCGTTTCGCCTTACCTTAGATTGCATATATCACGCAGCTGGGGAAAAAGAGCATGCCTATCGAAACCCGATACCACCCAAGAAAATACGATACATGAAATAGTAAGGGGGGCGATGATGAAACTTTTGTTGGCTCCACTACTCTTTACTGTCCTCTGTTAGGATACGGTCGTGGACCTTATGTTGGTAAGTGTAATTGCATGGGATGGAAACTAATAGGGGGCCCAAACTTGTTAAAACACCTATATATAACATACATGCATTCGAGGGTGTTGCCCAATTCGGAAATCTAGCTGACATGTAACACAAAACCAGGAGCATTGTGCCCCTTGGAGGTTTCTATATTTACGAAGCAATCCGTTTAGTCGCCAGTCAAGCCAGCACCAGTCCCGCTTAGGGTTAGGCTTATATATATACGATAACGATGGGGAGGGTTACGCGTCGGCATCAAGTACACCCAGTGTCTATGCCGATTCTTCATCATATAGAGATACCAGCTACGAGATGGTTCAGGCATATCACCCCAAATCTCGCCAGTCACGAATGCCGCATGCAATAGCAACTTCAATGTCACATTTTTGGTATCATACTGACCGCGTTGGGCAGAAGAAGAGGGTGACATCGCCAGCTTTTTGTTTAAGGGCCTAGAACTGGGGCTACTGCCGAAAATGAGGCCCGACCAATCACAGGCCTGAAAGAGGTCAACAATAGTCAGGCGTTTCCGTAGAAAAACATCCCCCCCCCCCCAACATCGTTTTCTGAACAAGCAGCTTCCAGGTGGTCCAGGGCATGTTTGTACAAAGTTTCAAGGAAATATTCGAAGATCTGACTGCGTATGGTCATATGAAGTAATATTTACCGCCCAAAATCGATACTATACTGAAACTAAGTGATTACTAGGCAACGCCTATTTTTGCACGTTTACCGCACAAAAGCCCAAATGTCCACGCTGTTTTTAGGAGATAGACCCTGAAATTGGGCACACGTGTTTTATGCGTCCTGCCCGAGCCTTTTGCGTATGGGTTTTTTCTTCTTTTTTTTCCCGACAGAAATGTTGGATCTCGGAAGACCCAAATTTCCCAAACATTTGCAAAACGAACATTATCTGTACGTATCTACACCAAAGGCATTTTGCCCCATCGAATATTGTGACATTTACTAAACAGAAGGCCTGCTCGGCAACAAGACAAGCAGACCAAGCTCCCCTCTGCCCAATGCCGAAGTCATTTGAACCCTTGTGGCCGGCACACTGCCCTCCGATCTGCCGCCAAGGCGTGTCTCTCCGAACTGCAAAAAACACAGCGAATCGGTTGTCCAGAGACGTGCACCAGGAAAATTAATCGGGCTCGAGCCAGTATCTCAGCCCAGCGAAACCAGGGTTGATAGGCGCTTCACGACCCACGGGCCCATTGTAACGTTGGTCGTTTTCAATTTAGATGCTTGGGTCGCTCGCGGGGTCAATTTGCCCGTACTTGTTCAAGCTGGTACTACGGTGAAAAAAAATACTAAATTACCAGTACTCGTACCAAAATATTAGCCATTTATTTACATGGACCAGGGTGCGAAACTTGTGCCGATGTTGCTTCTTGTAGACGCAAGTTGTTCTCGGTCTAAAGAAGAAGGGACCACGTGACGTTTGGCGCGGCTATTGTACACTACCAAAGGGTTGAAGGAGAGCGATCGTCGACGCGAATGGTCTAGCCCTTCGGAGGTGGGGCTGCCCTCCGTTCAGATTCGGTAACAGGGAGATGTACCCCGAAAATCTCAACTGAGTAGATCAAGGTTCGACCTCGGACAGCAGCCCGTTCTCCCTCGGCAAGGGACCTCACGACAAACTTAAGCCTCTCATGTGTCCCCTTTGGCCTTGGGAAACGGCCTAGAGTCGTCGCAGCGAACAAGAAGCCTCCATCACCGACCTGTTAGCCTCTTACCCACGAGGATTTTGTAGATGATAGCCTCTTAGCCACGATTCCACTTACTTCTGGTACGAACGAGAACGAGAAAAATGACCCGGCGAGCAATCCAAGCATCGAAATTGAAAACGGCCAACGTTACAATGGGCCCGTGGGTCGTGAGGTGCCTTTCAACCCTGATTTCGCTGGGCTGAGATGCTGGCTCGAGCCCCATTCATTTTCCTGGTGCACGCATCTGGACAACCGATTTGCTGTGTTTTTTTCAGTTCGGAAAGACACGCCTTGCCGGCAGATCGGAGGGCAGTGTGCCGGCCACGAGGGCTCAAACGACGCCGGCGTTGGGCAGAGGGGAGCTCAATTTGCTTGTGTTGCCTCGTGTTGCCGAGCAGGCCTTCTGTTTAGTCATACCAATCGGTGCGGCAGAAAAGCCGTTGGTGTAGATACGAGTCTTCATTCTGGTATGTTCGTTTTTGTTTGTGATAACGAGAAAATAAAAGGATCAAAACAGTTCATTTATTTTTCGGGAAAAGGATCAAAACAGTTTACTTGGTGAACGTACGACATGAAACCTGCCAGGTACTCCTGTACGCATGCAACTATCTGTAACTGCTGGTCGTATTACATATAGGCATACTTAAACACCTGATACGCCATCTACCTGTCTGCGTGCGTGTGTATATATGTATGCTAGAGCTGTACCCCTTCGACAAATCACGGGCAAGGAGTACACCAATGGGTGGGGAAAATTAACCCGGGTACTCCCGATAATTCAGGGCTAATTTTAGTCGAGTACCCGTTTAAACGAGTACCCGGGTTGATCGAATACAGGTGTACCTGGAACCTTGTTCGAGCTCCAGTAGTTTGATCCTTCACATTGCAACCAATAAAGCGTTGGTATAGCAAAGAGTGCATCCAACGTTTGGCACGACAGTTGCCACAATGATTTACACACTCCAAAGTCAGGTACGATATATGATTGCTCATTGGCAGGGGTCCTGATGGCGTGTGATTTGTACGTGGGTTTAGTGTATGCCTGTTGTTGGCACCAAATTGACCAAGTGTAATACCTGAGTTTGGCCAAAAACCCAACAGGAAAACTCCACGCGAAAAGTAAAGCCGGCAAGCCTTAACGATCACCATGAATGGGTTCCATGCAGAGTCTACATACTATAGGGTTCCCCCACGGGAAGTTGTTGACTTGATTTCCCAGAGATGACGCAAGTTGAAACGACGGAACAGCATCCCCATCAGGCGTCCCCACTGTATATACTCCAAGTACTCGTACTCTTGTGTGCTGCTTTGTAACAGGATGATGAGGTTTGATGACGTGTGTTTCATTTAGCTTTTGGTATGTGGAAATGTGAACCCAATTACATGGGTCCCATCTCCCGGTGAACACTGCACATACATATCTTACGAACACAAATGAACGGTGGTTGCGTTGTAAAGGCCAAAGTGTGAAGCGGTGGTGCTGTTGTACTATTGCTGTTGCTCGGTTGCTTCTGTTGTGGTTTCATCGTGGCCATGGTGAACAAAACCCTAGAAGAGGCACCCCACAACCTGCCATATACATGGTGACGAGGACCCATGACCGACTTCAACAGCGGCGTCTCGTAGACGTGCCGGGTTCTTCGGCGTGTCGCGGCCAGATGCCGGCAGAGTCAATTCTGGGTTAGGTCCGGTTAGATGTCACTCTTTGGGGAAGACGTCGTACGTCACCCAACACACTCTAACAACAAACCTATGAGTTGCTGCTTGCGGGGAAATACTTGGAACGATGAAAGGCCGCGATACTGAGCCGCGGGATACGGTGGCACGGGCACAAACTATATGACCTCCGTCTAACCATATAAACGTTGGTTACACCTAGGGAACAGCACGGCGACGATTGCTTTGGTCAATAGAAAAAAGTACTACACGTCGTCCGAATCAATATAACTAGGATGTACCCATGCATGTTCTCAAAAACTACCGTACGTTACACGCGCTAGGGGACGATGACAGTAATATATGAACAACACCGTACAGAACAGATCCCGTGCCAATCTTTACAACGTTCAAATCTGACACAATCGATGGGGCGTTTTCTGTGATGGTGGGGCCGCGACCAGGGGGAGCGGAGACAGATAAAAGCCTACTACGCCAACGCTCATCTTACTGATTTGCGTGTGGCGCGAACGCTATAACTTGGTCAAACGCTGATCATCGGATATATGTCGACGGCTTTTGCTTTTTATCTTTGATGCTCGCATCAGCTGTAGTCAGCCGTAGAGGTAGATATTCCAGGAGACAGAACTTTCATCCCTTGACAGTCAGCAACTTTCCCTTGTCGTCCCTTGACTGCCACCAAGCGTCTAGGTTTTATTGTGGAACGCTCGGCCCTATACGCTTGACAACGCACGAGTTTCAATATCGAGAGCGCCTACTTCGTCCAGTTGGCCAACGAGCCCCACAAGGCAACGCACATATCACCAACAGCGGCCAACCGGGCTGTCATCAACAGAGGTGGAGCGAAGCTGCGTGGGGACGGAGTCGATGATACGATGTACAAGAAACGCGCGTTGGACGTACATAGATTGCCTCCGTATCTGTTGATTGATCCCTAAAGGTGTACGTAGCTGGCACTGGAACGCATCGTGGCGACGTAAGACAGCAATTTATTGTAACATTATATCGTATTACTACAGCGCCGTCGAGCTGACTCGACCAAAACTTTGAGTGACATCGAGCGGCTTATAAAATTTCCCTATGTCCCATATCCCACTACAAGAATCCCTACGAGCATGTGGAACGTTTACGATACGATGGATCTCATGTGGTGTGGTACTGAGCACAATCACCACCCCCCCTGCTCATTATACGGCCATACTAATTTCCCCCCTGCTCGGTGCATAACAAGGCACGATATTGCATGGTCGATATATCGCAAAATTACGATGAACTCATATCAAACTCGGAAACTCAATCTAAAATCTGCAACTCTAAACCTTATCCTCAAATCAAGACTCATACGGTTTTCAAGTTAGAAAAACATCAATATCAGGAGGAAGCTCATCCTGACGACGGGGGAAAACCTCTCCCTCAACCCCCGATAAAAAAAAAAACGAAAACATGGAAAATGTTGCAGTACGTAGTCACACCGAACAAAAACAAGAAACGAAAAAGGTGTAATGCCAGAGATCACAAGGAACCCCGTTCCCAGGATAAAAGTCTCCTTTCGCCCCCCACTCCCGCCATAGATTCACAGATCTCGACGGTGATGCGAGATAGCATACATTCTTCTTCCCAAATGTAGAATCTGGACCCAAACCACAGTACCCTAAATTATCGTTGCTCGTGCTGGAAACATCGAACACCCTCGTAATTCCTCTTCAGGAAAAACGGCATTATCCCCAGAATTAGCCAAGGAAAAGCTAGGCTCTGCCAAATCCAAGATTTTTCATGTGATAGAAGTACAAGTACGCCTGTTTGTCATATGGCCCATCCGGGACATTATTTCCATTCACGTTTTATACTATACCGAGTTCAAGAAATGAAGTTGAACATTGAAAATTGTATATTCGTGATCGCAATGACAAGACGAATCGATGCTGAGATTTTGAACGAAAACAAAATTTCACACTACTAACAAGTAATTATGCAACACCGCATCAAGAAAAAAACACCGAGACCAGCCAAAATTAGCCAAAATCAGTCGTTTTGGGGCAAATCCTCGATATCTAACGAAATGTTGCATTCCGGGAAAAACTAAAAAAACAAGCCCTGCGCGTATGGCTTCAATTCATCGTTTGTCGCCCTCTAAAATAAAATTCCACACAAAACTATTTAAGGTAAACTTGAACAAAACGACCTCCAAAATACGCATTTATGCCGATATCTCCGTCAGTTTATCGATTGTTTTCAAACTGAAAAAAAAGCCCAGGCGCAAATTTAACGAGCTAGCTAAATACGCAGTCTAAATATTGTGTGGTAACATTACAATCTACCTAAGCTTGGACCAGAAATTCACGTTTTTTGCAAACATCAGGCTAAATAATAATAATAATAAAAAAAAATCGACGTGTTATTATCTCCGTCTCGAGAGGGCCGTTTCAAGGGAATCTCTGTTTTTTTCAACAACCTTCCCATACCCGAGATAGGTGTTCCTTGGTGATGGGGAATTTCGGATATTTGGAGCCGGACGGACTATACCTCCATTCCACAATTCAAATCTCCAACCATGGCTCCATTCTCAGTGTCAAATGCGGGGGTACTCATAATTCTTGAAACAAAACAAACAATTCAAAAACGGAAATCATCAGCAGACGAGCAACAAATGAATACTCGCCTCGTGCGGGCGAGAACCCTTGCTAAGGGCGTGGTGATATTTTCTCCTTTACACTCTCTCGATTCGGGCAGCGTCTCCTCTTGGCCCCGTGCTCTTCCTTGCAACAGACGATGCAGACTCCTCTGCCAGCCCCCACGTTCGCTCTCTCCTTCTCCTCCTTCCTCGGGGGCAATGTCCCCCCCGGCTTCTGATTACCCTCCCCTCCGTCGGCTCCTCGTGCCGGCCACCTAACTCCCTTTCTGTTGCTCTCTTCTTCTCCTACGCAAACCAGACCTTCAGTCTCAGGCATAAGCCTGACTGAACTGGGGCGTTCAAGCGGCGGCGTTGACAGCGACGGCGGCAGCGACGGTGGCGGCAGCGGCCGTAGCGATGACGGCGGCGGCGGCGGCAGTGGGTGCGGTGGATGCGAAAACAGCGGCGGCGATAGTTGCGGCCTTTTCTCACAGGAAGCGCAGCAATCCTCTGACTGTGCTGCTCCTCTTGCGGACGGGGCGACTGGACCAGCTGCTGCCTCTGCAACTGCTGCGCTCCAGCGCCTTCAGTTCCAGTTCCAAGCGCGTCTACCACCTGCGGCTCATACGTGGCTTTGCTGGGATCGCGCTGCTGCTGCTGGGGGGGCATCTCCTCTCTCCTCTCTCCTCCCACCTCTCTCTTGTCCTCGTGCTCTATCCTTGCTCTTCTCTCTCGTATTTTCCAAAATATACAGCAGTTTTCATCTCGACCTCCGCTTGAAGTTAATCCTCCTTGCGGAGAACGGGAAGCCTCTCCGTCATCGCCGGTACTCGCCATGACCACAATTGAGTCAAGGCGGGACCCTCTGCATGCGACGTATTCAGAGCTGCCTCTGCGAGTCCGATCTACTCTACGAGCTCCAGTCCTGAGATCTCGATCTTCAATAGCTTAAGCCTCTCCATACCAGCGTCCTCGTGACCTGGCATGGGCTCGCGCAATCTGCTCCTTTCTGGGAGCCCCCTCTGGGATGCCAGCGTTCTCCGGTAGGATCATCCGTTCACTAGTGTGTTGATTGATCTATAAAGATGTACACGCATTTGGCTCAGGCAGGCGTCGTGGTGGCTCAAGACAGCAGTCACACAGAAGCTCTATCATGCGTGTTTCCAATAACTGTCGAGCTGACTCGGCCAAAACATCGAGTGACATCGAGCGGCTCATATAATATCCTGATGTCCTCTATCCCACTACAATAATCCCTATCAACCATGCGGAACTCCTACTATACGATGAATCTTATGCGTTGTGGTCGTGGTACTGAGCACAATCAATAGAACCCCGCTGGTAGTTGTCAGCCGCGAGTCTCTCTGTTTCAGCAATATAGTCTTTGTAGTAGGCATGCAATCCTGCGTCACTCACCCGTCGCAGATTCGCGCACACCGTCCCCAGCGTCCCCTACGCAGTTTCGTACGAGCTGGGCCAGCCACTTTGAACTGCACTTTTCAATCCCCCCCCCGCTTTCTCGTGCCGTTTTTCCTGTGTGAGATACGGAAATAGGCACGTGTTTCGTCAAATAGTTCATTAGCTGTGCATTACTGCTTTATATTTCAATATTTTTCTCGTGGACTACGCACTTTTTTACGGATATTGTTGTTTTTGTTAAAAAAAACACTGGAAGAAAAAAAAACAGGAGCAGTGATCAATCCCTTGGTGTGCCCTTTGCGAACACGTGGGCAAACCCCAAGCCCACAAATTATAATCGACGCGACAAACTCAGATTTTGTGTTCATCGTAAAAACAAATCAACTTTGTATAGGGGGTCGTTTACACACCGTATCTCGTATCTCTTTATGGACGACGAATTAGGCGATGGTGAGGATGTCGGTCGTTTTTGTATTGCCTCAGGGAAGAATCACATGGATTTTAAGCGAACTCCGGAAGATAAAGGTTGTAGATTATAGCATACCTGATAGAAACGCCTGCCAGGGCGAGGAAATGCAGTAAGACACTTTGTTTAAAGGAAATACTTTATCCAAGGAAGACATTTATGACAACAAATGCCACTGAAGACAAAACGAAATGTCTTAAAGCGTGTTATACTCGATTTTTTTTCGCCCGAGGCGGGCTTTACGGCACATGTCTTAGCGGCTAGGGCTTAGCCCGACACCTCTGTTTTTCGTTGTTTTTTTCTGTTTTTTCCCTTCTATTGCTACGTATGTAGCCTCTCTGTCCGAAAAACATATGAATACTACGTACGTACGCAGAATAGAAAAAGAGGTCCGCACGCATGACAATGAAAACAGCGTACGATCTGGAAAATATGCCAAAAACATACACTCATCTCTCAGATATGTTGTACGCAGAGACATACGCAAAGGCACAGCAGTACGCATAAATATGTATACGTTTCCAAGACTACCAGGTACGTATCAGATACCGATACCATCATCCGGCACAGGTTTAGTGTGGACGATGAGATTTGCTTGTTATTATTAATAATAGATATTGGTTCTCGGCAAGCGGATGGTCCGTTTTCGAAACCGTGCCACCACATGCATGCACGGAAAGAGCGAACACAAGCACAGCGACTGCTTGTTGTTGTTGTTGTTGTCTTCACATTAAACTCGTTTCAGTTGCTAATCCCTATAGTCTGATCTAGCAAGATCACGGCCGGTGGTCACAAAAGTGCTAGAGCCATCAGAGAATCCTAAAGAACACGCACACTTAGCAGGGAAAGGATACACAAGTCCGAAGAGGTACACCTAAAATCCCTACAGCATGTTATGCGTGTCCAAAACTGAACTACACGCCCGCAATCTCCATTCGACTACAGCAGCATCGTCCCCCCGTCCCCCCCCTCCCACTCTTTACCAATGAATTTGCCGACTACAGCGTAACTACTGTCTGAAGTGCTGTCTGTACAAAAACACACGGTAGGCGTGGGAGCAAGATGGAGCACGCAGCTGCTGTCTGAAATGCTGCCAGAATGACAGTCCGCGGGCACAAAGTGAAAAAGAACAGCCAACCAAAGCCATCATGTCCATTGACAATTACCCGAATCTATCCTGAACGGTCTGTGTTACAGCATTATGAACATCGACACTGATTAGGAATCGTTCCACATTGAGGGGGTCTTCCACGATCAGGCACACGATGAAGGCACCCGGGGTGTCCGCGCCATCTCTGCCGCGTCTCTCTACAAAACCAGTGACGTCATCCACACCGACCCAACAACAACATTCGGGGGAAAAAGCGAAGAATTTGTCAACAGAAAAACAAAAATGTTCGTCCGTCACGGGTCGATGTCGTCCGTGCTCCGGATCGCTTCTCCTGTGCGCTGCTGTGCTGCTGCGCCGGCGCGCTGCTGTGCTGCTGCTCAGGTGCGCCGCTCGGGTGCCGCTCGGCCAGTCCTACCACGACCACACTCGACCCGCTCCGTCCGTACACGCTCTCGTTGCTGTCCTTCCCAGTCGGCTCCTCGCTTTCTCTCTCGTTGCACTCAGGGTGCTTGGTCTGGAAAATAAAAATTCTCGCGCTGAAGGGGTCAACCTGCCCTGAGGCTCCAGCTCGTCGCCACACGCTCCCTCCTCCTTTGATGGCGAAGCCAGGTTACTGAGACAGTACAGCTCCCTCTAGCAAACATACCTAGGGCCGTGTACGTAGTGTCCGTCCACCTTTCTGATGGCGTCTGCCTCCGCGCATAAAAGTGAGATGGACATTGCTGTCTATACCTACGGCCAAAACGGCCCGTGCATCATCTGGACTTTTGCGCCTGACGCACCAGTGCCGACCCAACTCTACCGCTGCACACGCTTCGCGGCGGGTGCGCAGCAGCAAGAAGGTATCGGTCTGCTTGAGGGTGAGTCTAGCCTTGCTCGCTAGAAATACCCCCCCCCTCGCTATGGGCCATGCCAAAGCAAAAACCTTGCCGAGGCAGCGAGGGGAAGAAGGGAGTTGAAGTGGGTAATTGTTTTTATTATACGTATGATATCAATATATTACGCATATATGAACGTCCTCATCACTCGTTGAATAACCAGGAGAGGATATTGATAGTTACGACATACCTGGTAATATATATTCACACATGTGTCAGAAAATTGGAATACAGGAGTGAAACCAGCAGTGTGTACTCGGCAGTCTCGGCACTTGTTGTTGTTGTTGTTGTTGTTGTTGTTGTTGTAGTTGTTGTCTTCACATTAAACTCGTTATTTCTACGTACCCAACCACATCATCAGTACACCCAGTGCCTGTCCTGATTCCTAGTCCTAGAGAGATACAAATTCTGTGGTCACAGACTGTGAGACAGAGAAACCCCAACACATATTAAACGCAAATTCAACAACAACAACAACAACAATGGGTAAAGCAAGTGAGATGCGTAACATACCGGGTACGCAGTCGCATCTTATTACTTGGTTTTCGAATTATGAATACGTACTTTCTTCATTTGCTTGTTTGCCTCCCATCATATACAGCAGTATACGTTCCATTCATCGCATCACGGTATCGGACTTTCAGGTGATTCCGATAATATCCGATAGATCTCGGGTTGTTTATCGACTATCGGGGTTTTACGTTTTGTGCGTCTTGTATCGTAATTGATATGTTCATTGCTTCTTTTGTTGTTTGGCGATCCGACCCGATCCGATCCTATCTGTGTGGTTATATATCGGATCATGTGTCGGTTATCGAAGTCGCAGGCTTGTATGGTGTCGGAATCACTCTCCGATTTTGTTGCGCCAACCTCCACAACACAGAGCAGCGACGCAATCTCCCACTCACTGCGCCCATCCCGTCCATCACTCACTCGCTGCGTTCGAGCTTCCACACAACAACAAAAGCACACAGGACAACAACGTAAAATACTGCTTATTGCGCTCGCTTGTAGCAGAAAGGGTCTACTTACCTGAGGAGCAGACATGTCTAATCGCCAGTGCACGGTCACCCACGCATCCGAGAACCGGGACGAGCCTAACTTCAAAATCGTGGATTCTCCGGTCCCTACTGAGGTTGCAGCCGACGAGGTCCTCCTCAAATCTGGTGAGTGCGTTGTGCGAGCAGCGACCATGAATTCATTTTACGTATATCATATATGTGTTGCTCTGTCTCACAGCGGTCTGTGGCCACATAGCAACTCGTGTCTCTCTACGTAGGGTATAAGGAACCAGGACGGACACTGAACGTGCTGGTGGTTTCGTGTGGTGTAGCCGGTCGCCCCGGTAGAGTAGTGGTCAGCTTTTCAAAGGCTACTATCATTGGTACCCGAGTTCAAATCCCACTGTGATGAGAGATTTGGACTCTATTTGAAAACAATAGAGTAATCAATTGCCGAGAGCGCCTTCTTTGTGGCGTGGGTAGGCGGAATCCGACGCAAGTGGACGAGGGAAGAAAGTGCTGAAAAAGTGCTGAAACCGTCTTGCGATAAAAATGCAAGGCAAGAACGTCAGTGGGAGAGGAGGAAGAAGAAGAGCCTACGTTTTGACCCCGGGTCTGAGTTACGACCAGGAAGCAGAGAGCAAGGAAGGGCGCGAAGACAATAAATGGGATAGACAAAAAACAAAAAACAACCACAACCACAACAAAGTTGGTTGAAAAACACGTGTTTTCTTAATTTTGAAGGCAAACACACCCGCCACGCTATCTGCAACGCGCTTCAGTTTCGCAGAGGGGTGCGATCGTCTTTCGGTGCTTGTCTTTTTTGAAGACGGAGATAATGCCAAACAAACATCGACCCATAACATATGTCCGGCCAAGCAGGGCCAAGCGCGAAAGCAGGCACAGATGGTTTCAGATAAGATATATACACGCGCACAAATATATCCTGGTTTACAATATCAACCTTGATTTATGTTGAAGAAAACACGAACGCTGGAAACCAGTCGCCCCTACCCCTGTGATGGGCGAAACTAAAACGCCGTTTTCTGATAAGGTATGAGTACCAGGTGGCAAACACCGTACTACACTACTCATGCACGAGTATCCTCATACTCGAAGTATATATTAGATGTACCAGCGGTATGATACGTACATCTGCCTGCGAAGACTACGTATAGTATACAGTACAGGACACCTATTAATAAGAAACAGGCTAACAGGAAAGCCAGGCTGAGATTTAGAGGAAACTAATAAATTCAAGACTCGTTACATTGAAATTAGTGCAGAATGCACCCTCTCTCAAATAAGGAATCCAGTCTGGACCAGATTTCCTCTTTCTTACTATTAATAGGTGTCCTGTACTACTACTGTACACACGTATAATACCTGTATTTCACTGGCGCGTTTACCGGTTTTCGTTGCACAAATCGTGCGAAATAAAGAAGTATACCAAATTTACGATTTTTTGCTTGTTTCGCGTGTTTTTGATATTTGTTTTTTTATTTAATCCCGAGAGGCCGTCGACACTAAACCATACCCCTACATCTAACTATAACCCCAGTACCCCAGTCCTACTCGTAATAGTGTAGCAAGGTCAAGGCTCGACCCGTGCGCGGCTTCCGCGCGCGTTTTGGACAATCTACAAAAAATGTTCGGACCACCACAAAAACCGTTAATAACTATTTGGTACTCGTACTTCATCTGGTACGATTTGTGGGCCAAGAACACGGCAACGGCTTCTACTGGTGACACATTCGAGGCTGGTTTCGGTTGCTTCCGGTCGTCACGTTGGCCTTCTACCGCACTTTGCGCTGTGGGTGTTGTCCTCAGTGGCTTTGTGGGCCCAGCACGGCGCGTGGTCGCTGCTGTGTACGGCGGCAGTTGTCTACCGCCCCACCCTCCCCCGGCGGTGCGTGCCTCTGTTTTGTTCACGCCCCCAATAGTCGGCATCCCGACTGCCACGCACCTCGTGTCTCATGGAAATTGAGTTTTTGTTTTTCAAGATCTGTTGTGTGTGTCGGTTTGTTGTTTGTTGGGTATGTTGAATGTTGAAGGCGAAACACACAGCAGTACTGATTTAAACCCTGGTACATCATCACGTATATATACGTATTATATAAAAATACAAAATTCGAAATAAAACAAATTACATTTCATACCAGTCGTGGACAAAGCGTGACAGCAGTAGATCTTCCTAAGGTAGCTATTTAGGCACTCTGGTTGACCAAGGGTATACCTTACGCGGCGCAATCGACTTGGAGTCTTTCTCAGCCACAGGATCCCGAGCAAACCAAGAGTCTTTCCAAGCTCACCATCCACGCCGACCGAGTCAACCTAGAGTCTTACAAAGCACAGGACCCCAGCACTGACCACTGGTATAGGGTTCGGGTTAGGGTTCGGGTCGGAGGGTCGGCTTTAGGCGTCAAGCACAAAACCCCCGTAAATATCTACTATCAAGGTCTGTCCACCCCTCTTTCGTACATTCACGGTCGTCCCGGTGGTCTAGCGGGTAACCACGAAGAGGTCGAGGCTCCGACGTATGGAGATTGGAGATTTTTATTTTTTCTCAAACGAGACCAACAACTCTGTTGTTGTCGAGCGCGCCTACTATTTACATTTTTTTGTTAAACACAGCTAGCTGTGAGATCGTGGATTTTGTCCAAACTCATCTCTGACCTTGGGAATTATGAACGCTTGATCTGCTCAAGCTTGTAAGCGTTTCGTTTCGAATAGTACCTGACCTTCTCAGGGGTATATTCTCTCTCATCAATAATAGATTATTTCAACCTCTAAATTCTTCCGTCTCAACAAAACACAGCTTGTTTGTCGTTCTGTTCCAGAATGTCCTCACAAGCCTCCCCTTTGCTTGCTGGGTGTAATACTTCGATCGCGCGCACTTACGGGTTGTATATGTCATCATGCAGAGTTTACATCCCGTATGAGGTTGCCACAATCTGAGGCTGCAGAATTCAGGAAGCGTGTGGAAGATTGAACGAAGGAAATCTGGAGTTTGTGGAGAGGTACTGAATCGTTGACGTGATTGATAGGGGATGGGGAATAGGGTCATCATGTTGGGTGGTTGCAGTGAGTGGTTGCACTGGAAGTGGAGAGGGGGCTGGGAAGGATTGAGATAGAAAGGAAGAGTACCAAATAGTACTGGGCTCTACTCGTGGGTGTGGGCAAGCAGGGGTCTGGCACTGGGTGGGAGTTCGGCGAGTTGAAACAAGAACATCTATAACGGTTGAGGAGTTCACAGATATGGAGAGACTGTTTTAAGGTGGGGTTAAAGTACGGTAGGGTTTACAGGAGAAAGTGGCAGTCTATATCGGGTGTGTTTTATATGTGCTATAGATTAAGTGTGGATATGATCCAGCACTTGTTAATAATAATTCCAGATTCATGAACAAAACAAAGTGTCTATTTGTAGGGGGGGGGGGTAAAATTATAAGATGAAATATAAATTAAATAGTCTGAACAAACATACTTATACTACAAAGGGAAACATTCGCCGTCGGCCCACGCCGCCGACGAAGCTAACGAAGGAGGACGAAACTTCACAACACGCAAACGAAACTTCAGTGCTGGCAAAAAGGATATAACACAGCAGTAGTGGATTTTGACAAAAACTGCATTATGACATGTACAGCGGGCGGCGGACGTTGTTTTTTTGTTGTCTTCACATTAAACGCGTTCTTTCTACTCAACCACATCAGTACACCCAGTGCCTGTCCTGATTCCCCCAGTCCTAGAGAGATACCTGGTACAAATTATGTGGTCACAGACTGTCTGTGAAACAGGGAAAAACCCAAAAAAATAAACACAATTTAATGGGTAAAGCAAGTGAGATGCGTAACGTACCGGGTACGAGAACACAGCCACACGAGCCGAACCAAAAAATGAGAACAAAAGACAAATAAAAAACAAATACTGAAATAACACAGAATACAAATGACGCAGGGAGACAGAAGCGCCCCTAGAAGAAAAGCACACGTGCCCAAGAGGAACAGATAACTGCTGCACGGGCGAGGCAACACGAAAAAGAGGGAGACACCGGCATAGGGTGAAAACAAAGGGAGAAACAAGGCAAAAAAAAGCAAGAAAGAAGACACGAGAGAGGAAAAGAGAAAAATCGTTTTCAAGGCAAGCTCAAGGCGATGGTAACAACAAGTTCCCGTCTCTTCTATAAAAAACTGATACGGGGACCATGTCACACCTTCTGCCATCTCATTCCCACTCTAAAACAAAAACGGTGTCAAGAGCCGGTACTACCTCTGCCACGCCCCCCCCAGTGAACACATCAACAGGAAACAAATAATAGAATTCAAGGACTAGTCGAGCTGATATCTGGCCACACGATCTACCATTTCGTTCCTGCATTCGTCGACAGCTGTATCAGTAGGCGCCGCCCAGCGTGAGAGAGGTATAGGGCAAAAAAGGGAAATACGTAGCCACGGTTCGCCGATTCGACCCTCGGACGCCTGAGAGCGATTGGTGACGAAACGACACAAGATAACCATACTAATAGACCGTAATCATATTAATAGACCGTTTCGGACGCCTGAGAGAGATTTGTGACGAAACGACACCAGAAAATCATATTAATAGATATACATAGTGTTCCGACGAGTTGACGTGATAGAGATGTATACTACTATTAATAATTTAACGAGAGTCGACGAGGCACGAAGGTGCTGAAAGTTTATCGCGATAGAAATCAAAGGACGTACCGTAGAGGAGGAGAGCCTGCTTATTGAACCCGAATCTGAGTTACGACTAAACAGCCGGAGAGAACCAGAAGGGCGAAGATGATCATCGGGTAGAGAAAAAAATAGGATACGTATAATAATAACTGAATAAATATACGCATGTCGATGTTTATAATGCTGTGCCTAACACAGACCGTTCAGGATAGATTCGGGTAATTCTCAATGGACATGATGGCTTTGGTTGGCTGTTCTTTTTCACGGTGTGCCCGCGGTCTGTCATTCTGGCAGCACTTCAGACAGCAGCTGCGTGCTCCATCTTGTTCCCACGCCTACCGTGTGTTTTTGTACAGACAGCACTTCAGACAGTAGTTACGCTGTAGTCGGCAAATTCGTTGGTAAAGAGTGGGAGGNCGCTTCGGCCCTTTGCCACCTCGCCATGAAATGGTCCGCCGCCTCAACGAACCCCCCATACCACACCCCACTCTTCTTAGCCGCCTTCTGCCATAATGATAGTAACGTCTCTGCTCCGAACAGTGAAGGGGAGCTTTCTGTGGAGCCCTCTGTCGCTCGAAAACCCCTGATGTCATCTGCTAGACATTGGGCCCAGTTATTTTCTGGTCGGCCATGTCCCGGTCGGCGAGGTCCCGGGTTCGTCCCACCGACGATCGTCCCAAACATCACCCGCCGCGTTTTGGTCAGCGCTCCATTTGGTCTGTCCGCACTGTTGCTCTCTCTTGTTGTTGTTGTTGTTGTTGTTTTCTTCACATTAAACTCGTTTCAGTTGCTAATCCCTATAGTCTGATCTAGCAAGATCACGGCCCGTGGTCACAAAAGTGCTAGAGCCATCAGAGAATCCTAAAGAACACGTACACTTAGCAGGGAAAGGATACACAAGTCCGAAGAGGTACACCTAAAATCCCTACAGCATGTTATGCGTGTCCAAAACTGAACTACACGCCCGCAATCTCCATTCGACTACAGCAGCATCGTCCCCCTCCCCCCCCCTCCCACTCTTTACCAATGAATTTGCCGACTACAGCGTAACTACTGTCTGAAGTGCTGTCTGTACAAAAACAAACGGTAGGCGTGGGAACAAGATGGAGCACGCAGCTGCTGTCTGACGTGCTGCCAGAATGACAGTCCGCGGGCACAAAGTGAAAAAGAACAGCCAACCAAAGCCATCATGTCCATTGACAATTACCCGAATCTATCCTGAACGGTCTGTGTTAGGCACAGCATTATAAACATCGACACTGATTAGGAATCGTTCCACATTGAAGGGGTCTTCCACGATCAGGCACACAATGAAGGCACCCGGGGTGTCCGCGCCATCTCTGCCGCGTCTCTCTACAAAACCAGTGACGTCATCCACACCGACCCAACAACAACATTCGGGGGAAAAAGCGAAGAATTTGTCAACAGAAAACAGAAAAACAATAATGTTCGTCCGTCACGGGTCGATGTCGTCCGTGCTCCGGATCGCTTCTCCTGTGCGCTGCTGTGCTGCTGCGCCGGCGCGCTGCTGTGCTGCTGCTCAGGCGCGCCGCTCCGGTGCCGCTCGGCCAGTCCTAGCACGACCACACTCGACCCGCTCCGTCCGTACACGCTCTCGTTGCTGTCCTTCCCAGTCGGCTCCTCGCTTTCTCTCTCGTTGCACGCAGGGTGCTTGGTCTGAAAAATAAAAATTCTCGCGCTGAAGGGATTGACCAGTCCAACAACAGCTCGTCGCCACACGCTCCCTCCTCCTTTGATGGCGAAGCCATGTGACTGAGACAGTACAGCTCCCTCTAGCAAACATACCTAGGGCTGTGTACGTAGTGTCCGTCCACCTTTCTGATGGCGTCTGCCTCTGCGCACAAAAGTGAGATGGACATTGCTGTCTACACCGACGGCCAAAAAGGCCCGTGCATCTGGACTTTTGCGCCTGACGCACCAGTGCCGATCCAACTCTACCGCTGCACACGCTTCGCGGCGGGTGCGCAGCAGCAAGAAGGTATCGGTCCGCTTGAGGGTGAGTCTAGCCTTGCTCGCTAGAAAGACCCCCCCCCTCGCTATGGGCCATGCCAAAGCAAAACCTTGCCGAGGCAGCGAGGGGAAAAAGGGCGTCGTTTGCGGATGGTCGTCTGTATAGTGATATATATATTACCTGCGTACCCGTACCCGGAAGTTATTTAAGTTCTTCAAGGGTCGGCAGAGCCCGAGTTCGAACCATTGGGACTCAACTGTTGACTCGCGAGTCCAGTGACAGCAGTATGCACATTCTTACCCGCACCCGGAAGTTCTGTACGACGTTGAAACCCGCACCTTGAGGTTCTGCAAGTTCCCACAATACCCTGTGTGTGTTGTCTTCACATCAAACCCGTTCTTTCTACTCAACCACATCAGTACACCCAGTGCCTGTCCTGATTCCTAATCCTAGAGAGATACAAATTATGTGGTCACAGACTGTGAAACAGAGAAAAACCAAACAAAATAAACGCGGTTGAACGGGTAAAGCAAGTGAGATGCTAACGTACCGGGTACGAGAACACAACGACACGAGCCAAACAAAAAAATAGCACCAAAAGACAATAAAAAAAACGTATGAATATATGAATACAGCTTCCTAGTCGGGCCTTAAAAATAAAACAGAGGCTGTAGGCGGCGTGCAGGTCACGATGCACGCCGTCGCTCTCAGCTTACTCTCCTCGGTACTTGTCAGCCGGGTGTTCTGTTGGATGTCGCGTTATTCCGACCTCATTCACATTTCGAGAACATACGTAACATACGCGGTTTCACCCGATAGAACGTAAAGCCGTATTTCCACTTCACATCGGAAAAAAATCGATTCGGTTCATAAGGGCCCATCTTAACGAAGACAGCAAAAATTCAATTTGGAAAATAAAATCCTATTTGAAGTGATTTCGCAAAAAAAAAAATGGTTTCGTCCATTATGGGGAATAGTGAATTGCTCGTTCAAATATTTATGAAATCGAAAAAACGCAGCATGCGTCACAGCGCCCAGGTGAAAAAAATCGACGAGAGGAGACGAGAGGGAAAGCATGCGTCGACGCGTGCGCGCCGCCGCCAGCATACTTTTGCTTTTGACCGCCCAGGCTAGGAAGCTATCGCTCTCAGAGGTCTCCTGGGTGGGCGTAGGGATCCCTGGAACGCCACGGGCGAGACAGGGGCGGCGATGGTGTTATCGAAGTCTTGAGCGTATCATGCTGTTTTTGGGTCGATCGCTCGGTTTTTTATCGGGTTGAAGCATCGAGCTGCTTGAAAAGTTGGGATTGCGACCGCCATGATTGGTTTTGAGGCGCCACCGCCGGGGTACGCTGTGCTATGGTCTATAGGCGTGGGCGCGGCTGTTGTCCCGGTGGCCTCGGGTTGTGGTTCACGTGTTGTCGCCTCGGTCGTGGTCATCGATGCCACCAAGAAATGACGAGATTGTACCGGGGGCGTTTGCCCACCGTGGACATGCCGGTCCAAGTCGGGCCAACTCCTCAATTTGATTTGAATAGACCACTTGCCATAACGAAATTAAAAAAAAAAAACAGCGTTGGGGGGGGGGCTGATTTTGATAGGATTCCGGTGTTGAAAGTGGTTGTTCCTTGTGTTTTTTTTTCTTTTTCTTTTTTTTTGTTTCAAGTTGACCAAAAGTTCTCTCGGACGGCCCCTGCTTCGCCTAAAAAAACACTCCTGGCCAGCACTGTGTGTTTCAAGTGGTCCAGACCTTCAGAGAGTCACTACCTGCACTCTCGCCAGGCCACAGCCGCGAACTCGCCGCCACCACCCTACAGCTGCCATCCTCGCGTTTCGTTGGAACCTGACTTGCTGCTGTATCGCGTGCTAGGGCTGGAAACGCATGATAATAGTGTACAGCTGCTGTAGCAGTATCGATTACGTACACGTCGAACCCAGCGCCACAGGGCGCGCGGAAACAGCAACGTCGTTGGGCCGGAGGTCACACTCTACACCAACAGTGCGTGGGACCTTCGGGGCTGGCGTGATCCGTCTGAGACTGCCTACCTCCACAACACGAGCACACCGGCGGACGGAACGGAGAGGAGAGTATTTTACTTGTTTGAGACGCCCACGCTACGTAGAAACACACAGGAAGGTGGAGCTTGCAGACCATCTCCCATCACGATAAGCTGCGGCCATCAACACACAACCGCGCAGCATAGCCCACAAACTCTCCAGGGGCACACACCTGTGTGTTGTCAGCGTGCGTAGCCGTTGAAGAGGCTCTCAAGCACTACAGGGTTAGATGTCTCCTGGCAAGCTTCCGACACAAGCAGCAAATAAACGAACCCGACGGATGGTGTTGGCATCAAAACCCCCTTCAGCAAAACATCCAGATCCAGCATCGTGGAAAACCTTCTATATTTTTTAAAAAAAGGTCGCAAAAAAAAAGCACCACCAAGTTGCACACCACGAGAGGCAACCCGCGGTCAGCAGTACAACATATTTTCTGACCCAATGGCCCACAACAAACACCGGTGCATCTGCAGCTTTCCATTCTGCCAAGGCAGCGGCGGAGAAGCTACGGTGAGAGTGCCCGCCAGCCAGCGGGACGAATGGTTAACTAGAATCGGGCTAGATGGCGAGTCTATCACTACGAAGGATCCCAGGATCTCTATAATGCATTTCACACCTGACAACCTCGCCGCCAGCATCGAAGGTGTAGGTCTATGCGCCAGGACTGTAGTGCGACCCGCACCCGATGCCAAGCCCACACAGAGTAACTCACGGATGGAGCAAGCCTCCCGAGGAGCGTATGCACGTGAGCTGAGAGCTTTGGCTGAGAACAAGGCGCTTTCCGCTTTATTGACGGAGGCAAGAGCTTCCCTACATAAGCTCGGCCTGAAAGTGACGGACCAACGGGAGAGACTACAAGAGCTGCGATCGACTAAAAAAGCGGCCAAGCCAAAGGAGCAGGAGGACGCCAAGCCGCCAACTTGGACTTTCGTAGATTACCACATTCTCGACGGATTGAAGACAGAATTCGTGAGGAGCCTCTGCGGCCTATCGAGCTTGGAGCATCTGGAGGTGAGCTCACACGACTGTACGGCCGTGTTTTCGTTGTATGTGCCCTTCATTATGCAAGGAGTACGCATGATACAACAGTAGTACGTACTCGTAGTGCATATATTTATGTACGTCGTAGGCAAACGTGCCGTCCCGCCTAAAAGAAACACCTCGTATATATAAATACAAACAAATCCCTGGAGCAAAGATGTCAGCAGGCGGCCCTTTTACCCCTTGACGGACAGCGTCGAGGAAAATGCCTTTGACGGAGTTGCCTTGACGGCAAAACCCGGGGAGAGGCAACCAAAATCCCCGTTGTTTTGGAAGAACCCTGCCCATAACATTGAAAAACTGTACTTTTGTTTGTACTGACCACTGACTGCTGACTGTCTGATTTCTGCCCCGGTCGAAGCTGCTGCTGTGCCGTCCTGGTGCTCTGGTGCTGGCATGCAGCAAGCACCACACAAAACAAGCAAATCAATAGTGGCTTTCACTCAGAAAATGATTCGTTTGTGCTATCAATAGCTGGGAAAAGGGACAATCGGTCCATAGACGGACGGAAATGCCAGTACGGACGCACTTAATTGACCGACTGCTTGACATTCGCTCGCCTCCTGGCATATTTGACCTTGATCATTAGGCTGATGTACAGGATGTAGTGTACGCACGAGTCTCTTGCCGCTGATCTCTTTTTCTTCGCCAGATTGTCTTCGCGATCTCCAAAAAGCTCGCCGCAATATTGTCACTAGTCTCTTGGTCCCTGGAAGGCTGGGTTTCTGGTGGGCTTCTTCTGCACGAGGTTTCCTGTACCAAATCGAGGAAGCACCCCCCCCCCCCCCCCTCCCCCCACCCTCGGACCGACGTTTCAAGCACGATATGTCCACAGCAAGTAAATATCATCACCGCAAATGGTCTTGTTCGACGGATATCGTCGCAGGCTGTCCGAAAACATGTCCTTTTTGTATCGACACACTCTTCGTGGCGGAGTGGTCTAGGTTAATAAATCGTTGCGATGGGTGGGCCAGGGACACGAAATAGATGGTGAAACCCGTCTGCCTGGCGCGCGTGACAGGTTGCCTGTATTGATAGAAGTATACTCTTTAATGATATGTCAGGTACCTCTGTCGCATATTTATCTCACGCTTCGAAGTCTCAATGGTGCAAGTTTGGATGTTGCCGTCAACAGCGGGCTTTTACTGGCAGCTGGAAATACCCGACACGATACACCCCAAGTACACGCAACCCAACCAACCCCACGACTGGTCGCATATGGAGGAAGAGTGTAGCCCGCAGTAAGGTGGGCATCATCCTCATCAACGACTAACGAAGACACATTTGTGAAGTGTTCCTGGTTGGTCCTCATTCCTTTCTCTAATTAATCCACCCTCTTTTGTTTTTGTGCGGTTGCAGGAATTTTTCGTCTTCCTCAATGACGAGGGGGTCGTGGACAACCTCGTCTTGTACCGCGGGGTCGAAACGCCGGCGTGGGGCGTCAAGGCCGATGGGAGTAGGCCAGTTCTCCGAACCAAGTTTCTAGGGGGTGTGAACGGCCTTTTTTTTACCCTTTTTCGGTTAAGGACGGGGGCGACGTTACGGGTGACATCTACACTTTTCGGTGTAAGCGAGACCACGGGGGGGAGGGCTTTCACGACGTGGTTGAAGTTCCTGCGTGGGGCCCTTGCACCATGCGTACGTTTGATGGACTTACCTGATGTTGAGTCAACTGCACCGCCAAACTTCGTAGAGAAGGGGCTATCCAAATGCTACATTGTCCTCGATGCCACAGAGAGCCCCGTAGATAAAGTTTGGCAAACGGACGCCGTTTGGGAGACGTTTTCGCCTTACAAAGGAAAGACGACGTGTAAAGTGTTGATCGGCATTACGCCAGGGGGTGCCATCTGCTCTATATCTGATGCGTATGGCGGGCACGTGACGGATGGGGAGTTGGTGGCAGAGAGTGGTATCATCGACGAGTTGGTTGCGAAAGGCCTACCTCACAGGGGATACCACGTAATGGCGGATAGAGGGTTCAATAGCATAGCAGCGCACTTGGTGCACAAGCACATTCACTACGTCGCACCCCCCAGCAAGCGCACCGATGAACCTCAGAGCAACCCGGAAGACGCCGCCTACACCCGAGATGTTGCAAACCTCCGGATTCACGTAGAACGAGCGATAGGGGCGATGAAGCAGTGGCGTATCTTGGACAGTAAATTCGACTCGCAGCAGTTTGATCTTATTGGTGCATGCTACTTTGTATGCGGAGCCCTCGTGAACTGCACGCATGAGCCGTTCGCCAGCAAATTTTAACGCACAGTGTTGTATCGCCAATGTATGTTAGCCCAAAACGATCGCAGCGAAGCACACGAATCAACTATTTGTGTTTCTCCTTTGTGTTGCGGTTCCTTGCGTCGGTTCTGCCTCGTTTTAGTATTCCCGTGTCCTTTTTTTGCTTTCCAGGTCATCATGTTCACATAGACTGTTCACAATTTACTTAATCACAGGGTTAGATTCCGCCGAGGGTGTCGGGACTCACCTAGCACCGGTTCAATGGTGTCAAGCGCTCTCCTGTGAATTGCGCACATGCATGGTTAAATGGATATGGTGGGTTCGTTAACGACGTGACCGCAATTGTTCCCGGGATAAGGCCTTCTGCATGTTACCCCACCCTCATCTATACGCGAAAGAGACTAACCTCGTGTCTCGAGAAATATTGGGGAGAAGATACCTTGTTCGGCGCTAGACCGAGACATGCACCTTAAGCACATTTGGTGTATTTGAAGAAGAGATAAATCTGCACTGTGTCACATCTGGTTCTCAGTAAGCGAGCCCGTCGCTATCTTGCAATCACCAGCACGAGGCGAATCACACGGCCGACCATAGATCAAGATGGCACGTATTATACTCCTGTTCGTTCTGATGGCAGGGCAGGGTTGCGCGGTAACGCATGACAAAACACGACACATTGCACCACGTTTGTACGAAAGGTCACCATGAATAACCAACCGATGGGGAGTAACATATAGACCAATTTGCGAAAGGCAGTTGGTTTCCAACATTTTAGGATTATTTTATAGCTCTGTTTTAGTTGCCCCCCGCCCCCCCCCTCCCCCATGACTTTGCTGGGAGGATGAATAGACGGCTTGTAGCCTTGATACCCGCTGAAACCAACACCATACTCGTAGCATGCCGCAACGATGTTTGTCAACGTCACAAGTACTTTGCCGGTCGCGCCTTCAATTTTGGCAAGTCAGGCAACTTAATTTTTAAGCCTGTGTGATATTCCGTCTTTAAAATATTTTGAATGTAGGCGAGTTTCGAACGCCAAGAAAACGTCAAATTAGTGGAACTCTACACGAAATAAGCTTACAGGTTTTGGACCGTAAACGTCTCTAGGTTGCGCAGCCTAAACCTATTGATAAAAAAAAACATTTGGGCTTTCGATTTCGGGTTCGTTAACCGAGAATCCGACTCGAACGAGTCGTCCATTGTGCTCCAAAAACGCAAATGGCGTTCGATTCACGACTTATTATAAGGACGCAAAGGCGAAACATAGCGAAAAACAACAAACTATCTTGCGCGCCGGAAGAGGGGCGAGTCCTGAGGATACGGCGTTGATATATTTTAGTGGTAGCACGATCAACCCTCCTAGCACCTCCTATGGACATGTCCAGCTGATGGTCCAAGACAAGGTCGATACAAGAAGCACCAGGCTGAAGTCGTGATGTACGAATAGTGGATACCAGGGCATAAATTAGACGCACGGCCCGTCGTGAAAACACCACGAGCCGCAGGCGAGGTGTGGCCGCCCGCAGAGGCCATAGAGGGCCCAAGGAAGGCCGCCACAGGTTGGTTTTGTATACCATTTATGCGCGAACATGTTCAAAACGTGCGTATAGCCCGCTCGGTGTAGCTGTTTGAGGCCTGCTTCGTCCTCAGGCAGAGGAAATCAGCCCCAGACCGATCATTGCAGCCGAAATCAACATTAAAAAAAGCCCTATATTTTGTCGCCTTCAGCAAATAACACACCAAAAATAAAAACCCACTGCCCGGTCGCCTGTGGCGAAAAAGGTCCCGCACAATTCTTGCTGCTTTACATTTTTTGCTGCCTGCAGCCAAACATTGCGTCACAGAAAAAGCGTTGTGCTGCAAGCTGCATCACGCCCTCGGCACACGCTGAAAACACGACGGGGTCTACAGCCAAAAGGCGTGCCAGCCCAGCATTTCACCCGTGGTCTTGGACAAAGGGCGAACATGAACGAAAATAGCAGTCGTGACAGTCGCGGACGGAACATGGGCGCTCAATATAGTCCGGATTATGAAAGAGACAGAGGAAAATAAACTAACAGGGCGCCTGGGGCGCGATAAATGCAGCGGTGTCTCCACATACACAGTTCAAGTTCGAACTGATGACACCTGTTTTGCTTTTTGCCATTTTTTTCGCACGTTTGTCATACCGTTTATAAAGGTATATCCTTCAGTCTTTTTTATATCAACCCGAGTCAACAAGTAGCCCTGATTCCCTTCCTGAAGTGTCGAAGTCACAAGTGACTACCTCGGCGGATCACTCTTCGACGCGGCTACCCTTCAATGTTCCAGCCAAACGTTTTAAGCAGTAGCATTCAAAACCCTTAAAACACGTGTGGCGTTTTCTTTCGATCACTCGTTAGTATACCAGCTGCAGCCATGGTGTGTAATCCCTCTTAGCAAATGGCGGTGTTGCCATTATGTGTACGCAAGACCACCCTACCCCACTACGAGGCGCGAATCAACGCGTTTTGGTCTTGTTGACGTCAATGCACAAGCTAGACATCTCGCTCGGCAAAGGGTCTCCTTCGGCTGTCTTGCGCGTGACCTGTTTTCTCCCCTTGTCAAGGAAAGAGGCAAACTTTGCCTGTTGCGCTTGGGTAAAAGTTGCGCCCTCAGCAAACTTGCTTTGCCTCTCCGTCCACTTCCCTACGCCGGGATGCGGGTTGTACTCATCAGCCCGATTCATGGCGACGACTCCCCTCGTTTCGACAAAATCTTCCGCACACCCCTCGAAGGGGTGTTTTTTCGGGTCTCTCAACGTTCTCATGCTCTGCGCTATCTTACCCAACGGCAAGCGGTGCAAAACGTTGAGATTCTTGTCACGCCCTGCCCCACAGTGATCAAGAATCCATTTGCACGCAACGCGCGTAGGCGACAATGGATTCCACTGACTTAGCTCTACCTCAGTCAGTTGGAGTAGGCGCGTAAGTTGCAATAGCTGGCACACATGATGACACCCCGCCCCTGCCCCCGAGTGGCATCCGCAAGAAGCGTGGACTACCTGCGTCGCCACGTAGCGAGCGGTATCCACTGCCTGACCTCCCTCTGACCCGCCGGTGTTATCCACCTCGAGCACCCTCTCCACTTCCAACGCAGCGCTGACCTCGTACTCTAAGGGTCTCATAGACCCCCTCGCCCTGTTTTTGTCCGCCGTGACCGAAAACATCAAAGAAGTAAAAAGGAACGAAGGACAGTTAGCATGCAGCGCGGGGCAGTTGTCGCCTGGAACTATGGACCAAATGTTATAAAAAATAGGTAAGTATAAAGCTATTCGTTTGCACCGTGGGTTCCTATTACTGTTGTACCTCCTTATATCCTTATCCAACGTGCAAAACTCGAGGTGGTTGGTGGGCCAGGTGGAAAGCACCAGTAATCCGATGGCCTGCTATTGTTGTACTGTGTTTTGTTTACACCACCGTTGTTTGTCGTCCGTAATCAGACAGTCCTTGAACTTGAGATGCACAAAATGCAATAATTTATCTTACACCAGCACTTAGGCACGATCG
This sequence comes from Saccharina japonica, assembly GCA_008828725.1. Lineage (NCBI taxonomy): Eukaryota > Phaeophyceae > Laminariales > Laminariaceae > Saccharina > Saccharina japonica. The sequence goes on from MEHQ01000456.1 coordinate 214,373, forward strand.
TCGATGTATGAAACACGTGTTTGGGATACATCTTGATACGTAGTCTTTGCGGTTTGAGCAGCAGGAAGGTTTTAAAGATGGATGTTGTGGCGTTATACTTCAAGATCACCGAGATAGCGTAATATAGTTGGCACGCTGTGTCTGGGGTGTGCCGGTGACTCGACCGTGGTTGTGCGTTGTGTTGTTCCCAATGTAACGCGACGTACGATCTGATTCGTCGAACATTTAAGAGGACCAGGCCCTTGTGTATTTATTCTGAGACGGCGGGCACACACGCCGCTTGATGAGCGTGTCCCCGTAATATCTAATTGTCGGCACCGCGAGTGTATTTTCTAACACAGCATAGTTGCCGTAACCGGCGACACCCCGCGACAAAGGCGTCAACGACCCAATACACGCCTGTCTTTGCTTTGCCCAACCCCCCACACTGTCAAGTTCTAAGTTTGGACCAAACATTCGCATGCGAGCTGACGATACGCACTTGCGAATGTACCGAGCCCTAAACATAACTATTTAGTAGGCACACACCACGATGACCTGGAAAGCGTCGTGATGATGTTAACCGCGGATGTCCTCGGAAGCGTCGTGATGATATTAACCGCGGAATTCTTAGTCGAACCTCAAGAACCATATTTGTCTTTCATGACGCCAGAACTGAACACCGTGCGAGATAAGTTGAAACACCATGTTGTTTAGGTCAGAGTTGCAGCAGCAGAAAAGTGTAACGCGAGGGTGTGTAGGCCCGGAGCTAAAATAGCATAGTGTAAAATCGAAGCCGGTAGGAGAATGTGTAAATGATATGCACGATAACACGAAACGAAAAGGAAGCATTATACAACTTGCCGATAGAATATGGACTGCACTGCGTGGGAGCTGTGCTCAGGGGTAGAGTGAAGACTCGCCTTAGTACTAGTTGTATGGATGATGAGCCTCGGGGGCTACTGTAGTTCGACCCTCGCTGAGCCTTAACCGCGTTTTCAGCGTACGAACGTTCGCCCGACAAGAAAAACAAGAGGAGACACTGAAGAGAGCGCGGTCGCTTTACGGCCTAAGATAATTAAACCGGGAAAAAGCAAACTCACTCAAACTGCAACCACATGAGTCCACCGTCGACGCCGCACGGCCTTCCACTCAGCTGGCGTAGAGCCCCAAAATCCAGCACGCGTTGCAATCCCCGGTAGAGTACGCGACCTGTAGACCCTTTGAGCGACCCCTTATCTTTAAGCCACCCGATGATAATGTTGTCGCTAATCTCTGGTAGGGTTGGCCGAAGCGCCTCCCACTCGAGCCACTCTGAACCCGGCGGCGGAAACGCGCCTGGTTGCGGGGGCTGGGGAGTAGACCTCACGGGGTGGCGGAAGGCAATACAGCTACCCTCTAAGCCAGCTTCCCGCACCACTTCACAGCAAGCCTTGGCAAGGGCGACCAGCTGCGCCTTGCGAAAACCGCTCATGCCCGACATCTCCAAGCATCTAAACGCCTGCGTTGAGAAGTGCGCGCAAAAAGTGGAATGATATTCCGCCGCCGTGGTGTATGATATGAGCCTCTCGCGATATTAATACATTCACGAGTCACACAGCAACGTGAGACGAATGCACGGTCGTACAACTACAGTAAAGAGCCGACATAACGCTCTCGGCTCGTCGAACACGCTCGGTTTTTGGGTGCCGTCGCCGCTCGCTTGGCGCGCATAGGCGACACGTGCTGGGTGATGCTGGGGGTCACTCGATTTCAACTTTTCAATTGTACGAGCGAGTACGATCGGGGCGGGTCGAACCGTCACCTGCTATATTAATACTACTGCTGCATACGTGGTACATATTATACTAACTGACACAACATACGTATATATATGTGTGTGTCACCTCGTCTTTTGGTTTCTACATGTCGCACGGAAAAAAGAGTGTTTTCCTGACACGCGCCTGCACGAGAAGCTACACCTGCCTCTGCAAGACTTAAAAAATGAAGTCACGTGCAGACGAGTCAAGAGGGGTCCATTTATGAACCTCAAAACAACAAATGCATAAGAGACGGCCTTGCACGCACAAAATGATGAACGCACGTACACGTAAAGGTAAAGTTTTTTTAAGGACAGGATGGTGAGATGCGCATTGCTGTGAGAACCACACTCAACAAGCTCGGTTCGTCAACATATCACCTCAAGCATTCGAAGATTTCTTATTAACATATTACCTCATGCATTGGAGGATCTATTTAAGAACAACGCGAGCCTTTCGCCTGCACTATTAACAGGCCGATCGAATGCTGTACCTTACTCAAAATAGGACACGAAAACATTTTTTTTTGTTTCTCGGAGTAATTACAGTAGCAAACAATCCCATTGCGGTTCATCTCGCGAAAACATTAAGACTTTCACGATTGTTGCACTGCGCAGAACCGTATAATTAATTTAGCCAGGGGGGGAGAACAAAATCTAAATAATGAATTGTGTTTGTATCGCAATCGAATGAGTATCATTCGCGTTGCTAGTCTCCAGTCTTGAAAAAACACTGCAAGTACTCGTATCTGTCCGGCGTTTTTCCTGCGGGCTCAGGGGTAGTTCCTCGTTGTGTTCAATGTTGCACAGATGCTCCGAGTACCTTGGAGTAAAGTAAGGAGTATATTAGAGATAAAGTATCTCAGGTGCTTCGTGTACTCGGAGTATTTCGGGGTTCGATACTCCGGGATACTGCTCGTACTCGGAGTATTTCGGGTATGAACACTCTCGATATGTCGTGTCCTTGGAGTATGTCGGGTATTTGGGGCTTCAGTACTGCTCATACTCCAAGTACTCCGAGTATTCAGGCCACCAGTACTCTAACTCGGAGTACGAAATGTACTCGAACTCGGAGTATACTCGGAGTGAGAAGTACGTTAGGAGCATATTTGCATTAACAAGACTCGGCCGTCATTGCTCCCAGGTTCTGGGGGCATGTGACTGGCGTTTATAGCATTTCAAAATTCACAGATGCTCCCATTACGAGTATAATTAGAGTTTTCTCGAGAAAAAATACTTCAGGTACTTTGTGTACTCGCAGTATATCGGTGTCCAATCCTCTCGATACTCGGAGACCCCACGACAACGTTATATGCACGAGATCAATTGGAACTACTGTACACGTCAACAGCAGTGTTTTGAACATCAAACCGAAAATCTCTTTTTGTTTTCGATTGTTCGTTGTTCTGGTTTTCCGAACGATACCCGACAAATCGCAGGCGTTGTTTCCGAAAAAGGTAAACGGATAAAGCTACAGCAGTAGATTGCACATTGCATATTTTATTTTATCACCCTGGCTTCTGCTGCCAAAACACGTTCATATCACGTTGTCTATGCACGGTAAATGCATGCAGTATGCACACGGCAGCACGTCGGCCACATCAAAATATAAATCAAGCCTAAATAAAATAACCGACAGACATTGGCGGTGACATCATTTACGGTGACAGATATATACACCCACCGACCAGCTGCATATACATGACTATAATGAAATCATATGCCACTCTACGTTTTACTAACCGACAGAAATTCGCGTAGTGCCTCCACCGTCCAGCTTGAGAAGTCCATATCAGCCCCAGGGAGTTTCCAATTCCCGCTTCGGTCGTAGTTGTTGCCCTCAGCGCCTCCGAGGGGGGCCGCGCGTTTTCTACCCTGCCCAATCCTTCCAACTCTTCCACCGCGGCCCGACGAACTGCTCGCTCTCCCCTCACCCCCTCCCCTCCCTCCCCTCCCCCCGCCACCTGACGAAGACGGAACCCTTAACCCTCCACCCGGCGCAGAGAGTCGAGGCGGCAACCCCTCCGTGCTGACGGCGACGGAATCCCTCCAGGGCTCGCGCGTTGTAGGGCATATGGCCTGACCTGCGATCTGTCCCGCCAACTCACGTGAAGCGAGGGTTCCTGCCCGAGCAAAGCAAGAGGGAAAACATAGGGGGTGAGGTTGAGGTCAACGCCTGCACAAATACTGCTCGCACGAGCGTCTCCCTCACTCGTTATTGTGGAATAGCTAGCGTTCGTTCTGACACCTCACATCGTGTAGTGGCCATCGTGCAACAAGCCCGCCAGGTACCATATTAAACCGTTATTACGAACAACAGGCTTGCAGAACGACCTCCAGAAATACATGACATGACATAAAAATACGTGGTTCACCGTAGTGCGGGTTGTGCGGCGTATAGACCACTGCTGTGCCTAACAATCCGCCGTGCGTGTGAGCATACAGCAGTACAGGACACCTACTATTAATAATAAGAAACAGTATTAAATAGTAAGAAATTCAGGCTGAAAATTAGATGTAAATAAGGAAGTTTGGAGTAGTCACCTTGAAATTAGTGCAGAAAGCACTCTCTCTCAGACAAGAAATACAGCCTGGACAATATTTCCTGTTTCTTATTACTGTAGGAGTCCTGTACTGTATATGTATGTACTGTAGTATACTGCTGTACATGTGGGCCTGCACGCACGGGCCTCCGTTTGGCACAGGTGGTGCTGTGTCAAACACTAAAAAAACGCGCGATTGAAGCTTTAGTCCCCCAACCACCAACTAACGCACCTGTGTTTCTCGTGATGGCATTGGAAGTCTCAACCCCTGACAGATGCCGGTGTGCACCCGTGGCTGGGTCCCACACGACAGGGTGGCAGAACATGTCCATCGATGTCTTCAATTGAGCCAACACAGCGTCTTCTTGAAACGCTGGTGAAAAAGCTGCCAGATTTGTCGCGATTTGTTCAGGCGAGATCGGTGGGCCATGAGGCGTAGCTATGTCTAAGGCGTGCGCGGGCCCAATCCCTGCGAACTTCGTGTAGTCGTTCCCGGCTACATAGGCGTGATTCCGCAGCCTAGTCATCACCTCATCCTCGCTGTTCGACCAAGTAGCAAGACTGTCGCCCGGGTCTACTCCGTGCAACTTGCGCAAGAAAGCAAATGGCTTCGAGCTCATCTCGAATGCACCGGTCCTCGGGTGCAATATGTGCGTCTGTTGTATGCAGTCTCCCCATAAACCGCCCGCGTCCACCCCAACGCCCCAGAGTAGAGATCGAACGCCGAGCACGTCCAGATCGGCGTCGTTCGCGCGCACGAAGCACCTTCGCCCCGGTGTTGAGCAGAGGTCCTCCATGACTTTGAGTTGAGGATCGGCTTCGAAGGGCGCTGTTATGCACTCGGCGCGTAAAGAATGCATGAGCATTTGTGACACTTTCGCAACCATCGGTGCCGTGAACTCGACCGCGCTCTTGGCGAGCCTACCTAACTCGCGACAATCGACAGGCAGTTGCTCTTGCAGAGCGCGGCATGCCTCGAGCTTTCTATATCGTTCCCGTGCTCGTGCTTCGGAAGTGCAAGCCTTGCTCGGTGGAGATGCGCCGTCGAAGATCACCACGATTTTCCATCCCGCCTCTTCGAATCGCATCATCTCGACAAGCATATCCAATACCAACTCTCTCACATCGTTGTTGAGCAACAGCGGCACCGCTACATGGTCTTTGCCTGCCGATCGATGCATGCTGGCGTGTCCGTCGTAGATGACGGTGCCCGCGCCATCGTTCAGGTCCACGCGCTCGGAAGCCACCTGCTTGAGGCTGGCCAAAAGTCCTACAACCCCCATTGCTTCGCTTCCTCCGCGAGTGATGCAGTGCGCGTGAAGCGAGGACTTTCAAATCACGACAGCTCAAAAATTCAATCGGCCGCTGTTGCGAGCTATTTATACTGCTGCTACCGACCCCTTCAACTGGTATCGACCGATCGAGAGAATCACGGCTGGCGTTTCTTATTACTAATAAACTAAGAAACACGTCAGCTGTGACTTGAGAACTATCGACTGGTCGGGAGCATCACAGAACTGTCGAGTGGTCGGTAGAATAACAGCTGACGTGTTTCTTAGTTTATTTTTCTGCAAAATTTAAATCGTGGAAAAAAAATGTATGGCGTGCGTCGACGTCGAATGCACCAGCTACTGACAAGATGCGCGGCGTCGGTGTTGACCACGTAAAGCTAAGTCGAGGACGCGGCCCCTCGTTGCTTTTGTGTCACTGGAGGTGTCCGCATTGCCTCGTAACCGAACACGGAAGGGACACCGGGATTGTTTTTGCACGAAAAAAAAAACGAGAAAAAGCAGCACCCACGTTCAACACTATTAAATACTACGAATATGTACGTAGAAAATACTACGAATATGTACGTAGAAGTCTCCAGGCAGAGGATCAGACTCGTCTTGTGGGTCGATGTCGGGGTGATACAACAACTACGTGTTGCAACTACAAGACGGGTGAAGAACCGACAAGCACATGAGGTCTACACCAAGACAGCGTCGGGTGCCAGTAATCGTGTCACAGCTGCTTGGCGCTGCTGTAAAGTTCCAGCTTCTTAGCGCAAGGAGCATGGAACAAAAGCACAGCAGTAGTACCGGCGCTCATAAAAAAAAGAACTCACAAGAAATCCATCCTGAACAATTGCAAAATTAAGAAAGCTCTCGGCCTACGTAGTCCGTGGGTGAGCTTTAGGCAAGTGACTCCGTCCTGTTGCTGGTCTGGGCCCGAGGGACCATTTATTGGGCACAACTAGGAAAAACTTCTTCTCGGGGACGAAAATAAGAAAGCACAACGTAAGAAAGTGCGCTTTCGCACGCACCCAGAATAAGAACGTCAGCCTGACCCCGATTTCAGGTTTCTTGTGAGAGCGCCGGTATCGCTGACTGTACCACTGTACCACTGGTACAGCGAGAGACATAAAATTCCCAACGGAAAGGAAACAACAACCAGGCCGGCTTCCATCTGGGCGCTCGACAGGCTCCATGCGTGTGCTGCTGTGGCAGCAGGTGGGAGGCTTGCGTCGAAAAACGTATGCCCGGCTTAGCGTCGACCTCGAATACACAAGCTGCTGAAAAAATGCACAGTGTGGGTGTTGACCACGCCAAAGCGCGAGGACGCCGCCTCTCGTTGCTTTTGTGTCACCGGAGGTGTCTACATTGCCTCGTAAAATCGGACACGGAAGGGACGCCAAGATGATGTTGGTTGTCGCGCAAAAATGAAGGGTACAAAAAAAGCATCCCCTGTTACACTACGCGCAGTGAAACACAGGAGGGTGTGGACCGAAGAGCCGGTTCGTCTTGTGGGTGGGTGTAGAGGCGTAACAACCGAAAACTGTGAATTCGCTACAGCCCAGGAAAAAGAAGAGGGCGCAATGTCTATACATCCGCACAGGCGACGCAAGGCGAGCACCAGATGTTGGTGCACTGCTTATTTCCCGGTGTGTCCTGTTTTCAACTCCGCAGTGCAAAGTGAAAGGAAAATAATGGCATGCAGTTCACGGTATAAAGTTGAAAGGCGGGAGGAAAATATTGTTTTTGCTGGTGCCACGAACCAACCCCAATACTTCGTACAATGTTATCCTGGGACAACGTGCGCCCTTCCCATAATGCACGACTTGACACGTAAAATTGTATGCATACCGCGAAACAACGTATACATCATGCGAAACCTTCGATACAAAAAAAAACACCAGACCAAAACAACAGATGCCCCCCGGCCGCCCCCAACCCCTATACTCTATCTTGCACACCAGGAATATAAACGTAACGTGTACGTATTCGCCGCAAGCAACCTCTGGATCGCATCACCTCCTTCTATCTATTGGGAGTCGTGACATCCCTCAAAATCGCAAGGAACGGCGATTCAAAGTCTCGATCCAAAAATCGCAAAGCTGACTCTACTACATGAAGCGTGCCAGACTAAAAGAAAAAAGGTACACACAGTTGGTTGGCATGTTGGACAACTAGCAAGAAGACGAAATACAATCTTGTGCTCCTCTCGAGCCGCGAAACCAGTGTCATACTTGCCCTTGATTTGGGTCAGGGGCGTGAAGGCCGGCAAGCTGAGATCATGGAGGTCTCCAGTTTTCCCTTCGGGGAACTACTCCTTCCTGTGGGTTGTGTGATGGAATTCATAACTTCCACTCGACTCGGCGTGGAGAAACGTTCTGTAACTGGCGCTATCCCAAGAAAGTGTAGTAGGGGTAGGAATGGGGGGGCGGGAGGGGGTTCATCGCTGTCTGCGCTCGCGGCGGAACCGGTGGAATGCCGGTGTTGTTCCAATGACCAGTCGACGGGGGGGCAGCACCCATTTGGCCGATCATTTGGTGCTGCTGCTGGAAGGCGGGAGGCTGCTGGCTCTGCGGACGTTGCGGCTGCTGGCCCTGCGGCTGTTGCGGCCACTGGCTCTGCTGCTGTTGCGGCAGCTGGCACTGCTGGGGTTGCTGCTGCTGGCCCTGCTGGGATTGCTGCTGCGGGCCTTGCTGGGGTAGCTGCTGAGGCTGCTGCTGATGATCTCGGTCCAGCTGCTGCTGCCTCTTGAGCTTAGCAAACTCTTCTTGGATCTGCTCCATCAGTTGCGCCGTGTTCGGGTCGATGCTCGAGAGAGGTTTCGTAGACCTGGTTGAATTTTATGGGACGCCAGAAACAAACCATTTCAGAATACCAATGCTATTAACTTCTGGATACGCGTCGACTACAGCGGATTAGAGCCGCAATATTATGGCGAAATATATAGGATTACGGCAAATTATAGGATTGCGTAGGGCGACCCTCGGTTACTTGTACGTTCGGTTGCACGCAAGTAATAGCGCCCCTCAGGTTTTATCTGTTTCCACCGAGAAATAATCCACAACCAAGCTCGACTATGCATCCGCATCAAAGGGGTTTGTACTTCGAAAGGGCCAACCCTGGCCAACCAAACAAGTGCGCTCAATAAATCTTTCACAAACTACCGCCGGTAGATGGTACAGATAAATTAAGCCCGTTGGATTCAGGTGCATGAATAGCATTAATGAGCCGAACATGACAAGTTTTAACGCCTCTCCGCCTCTTCACAGGTACTAGATACAGGCTGGTTCAGGCATATCACCCAACATTTCGTCAGTCACGAATGCCGCGTGCAATATGTAGCAACTCCAATGTCACATATTTGGTATTATACTGACCGCCATGAACAGTGGAAGAGGGAGACATCGCCAGTTTTTTGTTCAAGGACCTAGAACTGACACTACCGCCGAAAATGTGGCCCGACCAATCACAGGCCTTCAAAGATGTCAACAATAGTCAGGCGTTTCCGTGGGAAAACCTCCCCCCCCCCCCCCCATTTGTTTATTCTGAACGATCCGCTTCCAGGTGGTCCAAGGCATGTTTGTACGAAGTTTCACGCGAATATTCGAAGATCTGACTGCGTATGATCATATTAAGTCATATGTACCGCCCAGATTCGATCATATACTGAAACTAAGTAATTACGAGGCAACGCCTATTTTTACACTTTTTCTGCGCGAAAGTCCAATTGTCCACGCCGTTTCTTTGGGGATTGACCCTGAAATTTGTCACATATGTTTTATGCGCCCTGCCTGAGCCTTTTACGAATTGTTTTTTTTTTCCGCCGGACATTTTGGATCTCTCAAGACCCAAATTTCCCAAAAAAAATACACAACTAACAATATCTGAGAGAAAAAAATCCGTTTTAAAGGCTCGGGTAGGGCGCATACAACACATGTGGCAAATTTCAGGATCTATCTCCAAAAAACGGCGTGGACCTCGCTCGGCCACTGAATACATTTCGGGCGTTATGCTTCGGGCGTTATGCTTGAACCAGCCTGTATCACTTCGGGGCTTTCGATATTCGAGTGCGTGCAATATTCATGGCCGTCTTCGCCTAAAATACGGATAGTAGAGTACGGGTCGCAAGATGCGCACGGCCCGGGAGGTGTTTCCTGGACTGTATACGTGCTACCGACACATAGCAGTCTTGACAACAGTTCGGGGTCTGCTCGGCGGGTGCAATGATTCGTCTTTGCCGAATATAATGTAGGTAGGTACAGTGAACAATATACGGGTCAGCACGCACGCCCCTCGCAGAGTCATCTAATGGTGGTAAATCAGATTGCCGGCTCGTGGACTAACAAAAAAAAAGGTAGGTTGTCCAAGATTAAAGACAATAGAGGTGCTTCTGAATATTTGGGCCAAAGCCGGAGTGGGTCGTATTTCCTTGTCATTGCCATGAAGGTGAGTAATTTCGTTCGCGTTGAGGAGGGGTAGGGCATCAGTGGGGAGGGGAGGGCGAGTGGGAGGGGTCTGCTCGATATTCTTGCACGGCCATAGTAGTATGACCATAAGACCCTCGCATCCCTACAATGCCGGGAAGTAGCGTGTTGGGTTTGCACCGACCGGACAGAGGGGAGAGGGGGGCTTTGATGACATCAGCATTATCCCACCGGGCGCCCTGCCCCAATACCGCTCTAATCGGACCTGAAAAGGACACCTTAACCCATTCAGAACTGAAAAACTTACCCCACACTAATTCCAAGTAGTTTTGTCCCCAAATCGTGGGACCAGTTCTTAAGGGGTTAAATACCTACCTGCTGCTTTGAGACATTTTGTCTACCACGTTACGCAAGTCTGCCTGGGATACCAAAATTACGCTCACGTTGCGCTCGGTGGCGTGCATCCAGGCTTCCTTCTCCTCTTGGGCTCTGGCGGGGGGGTGGGTGGCTCCGCTGGGGATTCAGGAGAAGAAACTTCGACCTCCGGGGAGGAGGGGGAAGAGGGGAGGTTGTGGGCGAGACGCCTACTCTTCTGTGTGGCCGACGGTGTCGAGGGCGCGGAGGCGTAAGGGAAGCGCTTGCGCTTGTCCTTTCCTGCGCAGCTATCGGCACTGGGTTTCGCGGCACTGCAAGCACGCGAACGAAAACGCAATAGATACAGCACGACCAAGACAGCAGCACATAATAGACAAACGTTAATATTGGAAATTAGGACATGTGAGGCAACAACGCGTCACCAGTTCCAAATCAATACACCATTTTGAAAAAACAATGCGGTGTCGAGGGCCGTTCTAATTCACTTCTCCTTCATGTGCGTAAAATGCGCCTGCACAAAACAACGGACAACGAAGCGGACTCACCACGTATCAGCTATTACGCGCAGTTCCTGTTGCAAATGGTCCCAGGATTGGCCCAGTACGCCGAAGTTATCGTCAACAACCTTAGTCAGGTCGGACATGCCTCCGGCGACAAGTTGGATCTGTTTCTGAAGAATATCGTTTTCAGCGGTCGATCTTTGGCCGATGACTTGCACGGAGCGCTGTAGACCACTGTCGAGGTTGTTGTTAAGCTGGTAGAAACGCGGGTCCACTTTGGCAGAGAGGGTGTTCGAAAATGTGTCGCTGATGACCCCGGTCAGTTTTTCTTGTGTCGTGCCCGACAACAAAGCCTCCTTCGCAAGTTCAGCATTCGAGAAGGAGGTAGGAAAAGGATTTAAATAACATTTAGATGATGACGTCACACGTTTTTCAAAATGGGCGCTCTGTGTTGGTAGCTTCTCACGTTGCACACATCATTGGCGCACAGCTAACGGAGGACATATTATGCAAGTTTCCGTGACCAGATCTCCCCGCGAGTGGACTACACAAACACGTATGCGGAGAATACTGTCTTCTACTTTGCGATGTGTGCATAGTGCAAGGTTTGGACAGTAAAACAACTTGCGTCACGAAAACGGACGACAGTCTATTAATAGCCATCGTACACAACACAAATATATTGTGCGAGTTGGATAACACGGAGAGGCCTGATAACTACAGTTGTATGTGGCAGCAAACCAAATGGAGAGAGACGCTTCGTTACCTCCTCGCCCGGCTTGTCCGCCGAGGCAGACTTCGTTGCCTTCTTCCCCCTGCCCTTTCGCCCTCCCCCCTTGGCCTCCTTTGTCGGGTCCGCACTTGCTTCTGCGTCCGCAGACCCCCCCTTGAGCTCGTCCGTCGCGAGGCGCATGGCCCCGGTAGAGGTGTCCATTACCTTTCCCGCATTGTCTGCCTTAAGTTTAAACTCCTGGAGGTCAAAAGGGAGTTCGAAAATAATAAATCCGTTACTTCCCAGAAGCGACATTAATCGACGATACACGTGGACGTCGTGTGTTAATTAGTTCGTGCCCCTTTCTAGACTCAAGCAAATCGACGGGGATAAGTTAGTCGGAGCTCCGGTGAAAATGTACTTTGGGCCTCGAAGGGTGTTACAACAATACTCATCACTTAACCTGCGACATAACCCCACATGGATTATGCATTGATCATCACGTAAGCCTGACCATAACGTACAATCGTGTGTTTTTGGAGTTGCCACCTGTACTTCCTAAGTGTGTGCCCGCAAAAACAAAACGTATGGCTCAGTTAGAGTGTTAACGTAAAACCCACCTTGGTCACTTTGTCGAGCTGGGGCTGCAGCGATTTCTGCAAGATGTCGTGGACAGTCGCGGAGTTCTCTTCGATGGCCTTTTGGAGGGCACCCTTGTGCACAGGCAACTTGTCGTTGGCGTCCGAGACAGCTCCCTCGAAAAGATTGCTCTTTACGACTAGCGACAACGCCTTCGAAAAGGCGTTGCCCTTGAAGTATGCTTGTATGGCGTCGTTAACGGCCGCCGTGACGATGGTGTGTGCCGTTGCGACTTCAATTTGAACCTTGCTGGCCTCGTTGGCTCGGCGAATCCGAGCAGACTCTCGTTGCGGGGCCAAATCCTTCGTGCTTTTCGGGGACTTCTTCGAGGTCGACATCGCAGGCTCGTTAGCTTGCGATGGAACTCCAGATACACCGGTCAAATCTGGTGTTCACAGTTAGAGAGCATGGGGGCCAATGTGTATAAGTGAATGCGGACACTTAACCGTTGTCCACGACTGTAGCTCGGGGTTTACACCCTAGGATGACGCCGGCGCAAATAAGGATATTCATGTAAACTGTCCATGTGTGTGGACGCCTTTAAAATTCGATCACGCAGGTACACTACCAACGAACTCTTAACAACATCAACGTGGATGCAATCAACACTTCGTTGTCGTGCGATAATATTGCTGCGTTTGGTTCAAATAGAGTAGGGCGTAGATATAATCCGAACACTCAACGCCCCTTTTACGACGAGCGCGATATTGTTTTTCGTGCCCAGTTGCGTAACTCACCCTGGATATCGACGGGGGCGGCGGAAGGGCAAGGTCGAGCGGCAGCTTGGGCGCCACCAACGCCTGTGAGCGTAGGCCAAAAGAAACCAGCAGCGCAAAGACGAGGCCCGGAATATTGTATTAGTTAAACACGTCTAGAACTTCTCGTTGTGTCTTGGACATATCTGGGTCACACCGGGTTCAAGATGGCAAACAAAGGGACTCGCCCCGAGGTGGTTGTGTTTCGTAGATTGATGTGTTTTCAGGTTGTTTGTGGCGCGGACTGGGACGGAGATGTTGACGGGCCAGTTTCTATTCGGGGTTTGAGAAGCTATCGATTTCCGGGTACAATCATGGAACTCTCCCAGAACTCATGGGTGTTCCGGGTTAGTGCATGAACGCGGTAGAACCAAAATCTGCCCCCACGGCTTAAAATTAAAAAAAGGAATGCTCGTAACCGTTGCTAGAGCGTTTACACGAGCGTGGTACTACGCATGCGAGTGGCGTAACGCTCCTAATAAGAGCTCTGGGGACGGTTATGAAAATCGTGCTAAACTCACAACGATTTCTGGATTGCGGGTGATACACGGACAAAGACTTCGGAACTTGTTGAGTGCGTGCTCTACAGGATTAGGTCCATGACAAGTACAGGTGTCAAAGTTGTCGATTATTGGTGGAACTACTATAAACATCGTGCCATACCGTACATACTTCGAGTGAACTCGTGTGTACGACTGGAGATACAGTAGTGGCAAAATGTTGCGCGGGCGCTCATTTGGGAGATATGTATGTGGTAAATGCCTTAGTACTAGCAATAGTGACTACAATAAAATAGGAGGGTTACTTTTCACCGAACTATCTATTTTTAGGGTTGTTTTAAACTATTTTGGGGAATCTTTTGAAATGCGGGCGACGAACGTTTGTGGGCTTTTGAAGTTTAATGCTGTAACCTTTCGACGTTTAACTCTGCCCACAGGCGAAGCAGGTCTACGAACACGAGGAAACACACCCATACCCCCTGCTGTCCCCTGCCCGGCCGCACCTCAACTTCCGGCCCTTGGTGCGGCGGCCGCAGAAAGATATGTCCGTCTGTAATACTGTTGTAGGGCGTAACGTGTACTTGGTATATACCGTTTGTCACGACTCGTTTACCCGCGCGAAGTCAAATGTATATCGTGCATCCGGGCGTTGTACGTACACCTTGCATAGTGCGATAATAAACATAGAAGCCGTGCCGACGACATTCTTCTGTACAACTCACTCTCGGTGGGATCCTCGGGAGACACAGAAGGCGTCGCCCCGACGTCCTCTGCGTTTGCACCGACCTTCCCTTTTGCTGTACCTGTCAACACCAATAATTGCAGGGAGCGCCGTGCCACGTACATGTTTGTATGAGATCCTGAAAAAATGTAGCGCTGTATGATAAGTATATAGGGTGAAGACGTACACCGCGTCCGCGCGCAAGGGTGGTGTGCATACAACGTCTTGGGTTGTGTGCGTGTTCCTTCGCCTGGACGCAATCGGTTTGGATACGAACGGGAGCGTTAAATTTGAACTTTTTACTTCGTACCACACAGCCGTGTCCCGTTTTCGCTCTGCACTCTAAAACAAAGCCAGTCGAAAACATGAAGAGGCTTGTCATCTGTTTCCACCTTCGTGTAGCGCCACGTCCTCTTTGCAAGCTTGGCAGGTTAGCTGCAGACATACAACGTGGCACGAGCGACCGCAACATGCCATCGATGCAGACATGTCCGCCAGGCCTCTAGAACACTGGGACCCGGCGGCGCAGTTGTAGCCCGCGGCCGGTGTGTCGGACGAAGGCAGCGAGCATGCGGGTGAAGGATGTCCCGCTTCGTTCCGGCAATACCCACCCTGTCCGCAAACAAAACCATCTGGAGGATGATCTGGTATGCCTGTTAAGGCCTGGAAACAAAAATTATGGATCGGTGTCCTGCAGATCTTGCAGACGTGGCTCGATATGGGCATGCCCGGGTTCCTGCACCCCCCGGCGATCCTGCACGGAGGCATAGCTGGTGTCTTGTGCTACGGAGTGGTCGAATGGGGGCGTGGTACTGCTGACCGCGGGTTGCCTCTCGTGGTGTGCAACTTGGTGGTGCTTTTTTTTTGCGACCTTTTTTTAAAAAATATAGAAGGTTTTCCACGATGCTGGATCTGGATGTTTTGCTGAAGGGGGTTTTGATGCCAACACCATCCGTCGGGTTCGTTTATTTGCTGCTTGTGTCGGAAGCTTGCCAGGAGACATCTAACCCTGTAGTGCTTGAGAGCCTCTTCAACGGCTACGCACGCTGACAACACACAGGTGTGTGCCCCTGGAGAGTTTGTGGGCTATGCTGCGCGGTTGTGTGTTGATGGCCGCAGCTTATCGTGATGGGAGATGGTCTGCAAGCTCCACCTTCCTGTGTGTTTCTACGTAGCGTGGGCGTCTCAAACAAGTAAAATACTCTCCTCTCCGTTCCGTCCGCCGGTGTGCTCGTGTTGTGGAGGTAGGCAGTCTCAGACGGATCACGCCAGCCCCGAAGGTCCCACGCACTGTTGGTGTAGAGTGTGACCTCCGGCCCAACGACGTTGCTGTTTCCGCGCGCCCTGTGGCGCTGGGTTCGACGTGTACGTAATCGATACTGCTACAGCAGCTGTACACTATTATCATGCGTTTCCAGCCCTAGCACGCGATACAGCAGCAAGTCAGGTTCCAACGAAACGCGAGGATGGCAGCTGTAGGGTGGTGGCGGCGAGTTCGCGGCTGTGGCCTGGCGAGAGTGCAGGTAGTGACTTTCTGAAGGTCTGGACCACTTGAAACACACAGTGCTGGCCAGGAGTGTTTTTTTAGGCGAAGCAGGGGCCGTCCGAGAGAACTTTTGGTCAACTTGAAACAAAAAAAAAGAAAAAGAAAAAAAAACACGAGGAACAACCACTTTCAACACCGGAATCCTATCAAAATCAGCCCCCCCCCCCAACGCTGTTTTTTTTTTTTAATTTCGTTATGGCAAGTGGTCTATTTTGCTACATTTCCGAGTCCGATCTATAGAAAAATATTGAAATTGAACTGCAGAATATCGATGATTTGAAATTAGCTTTATCAAATGAGGAAAATGGCCTCACAAAAAAAAGAAAAATAGGGTTTTCCACAGATATTAGGAGGCTTTTTCTGCCAGGGGGATTGGGGACATATGTCTAGACAGCTGGATTTGCCTTGACAGACAGTCTTGACAGACAGACAGCTTGACATCTTCTTACAGAAGTACCAGCAAATCTATGGTAAATGGTACAATAAAAACGAAGATCTACGCATGCTTTCATCACGATTGTTTCTATATACGAATATAAGATTTTAGATCAAAGATTATGTATCAAAACCAAATAAGTCGGAAACGTAAAATCCGTACTCGTAGTACGCACGATAAAAATTCCCCATACGTACAGATAGACATCTAATGGCGACAGGTGGCTTACGCTATTATATGAATAGTAGACTCGCCTAAAGAACTCGTAGTAGTGCGTATTCAGGAGGGTTTCACGCTTCAAACTTCAGCTCAGGGGCCGCCAGGAAGCGAGGAGGAGCAGGGGGGGGGCGGGTGACAGACCCTCACCGATGGCGTGGGGATGGAGCTTGGATGCGGCTTAGGACTTAAGAATTGAACGTCAAGAGTGCATATTGGGAAGAAGGAGGGAGCAAGGACAACAAGTGGAGTATTGTGGATAAATCTTGGCGGGAAGCAGACATAGAAGGGTGTTAGACCGATGGGTATGGTCAAAATGCGAAAATCGGATCTCATCCAACAAATGCCACCTACACAGGCCCATACCTCGCCCAAAACTGAAAACTGAACGTATTGATCTCAGGAAGAGCCAACTCTTCTTCCGAGAGGTATCCAGAACATGTTATGGCTGGTAGAGGGCTCTCGATATTCAATTCAAGAAAACCCCGAAACAACAGGGGGGGCATTTATTTGGTATTTGCATTTGAAATCGACGAAAAGGGTCTTTTATTCGAATGCATTCATCGCACATTGTCCGATGGCAAAGAAAATAATAAATATAGTTGAGTAGACGCAGTGGAGGATAATTGGTTGGATAAAATTGGTGGTATTCGACGAATTGTGTCTGCTTTTTCATTACGTGTTGAATAATGCCCTGCACATTGTCGGAAGGCATATACCATGGTAACAGTAGATTCACTCTATTACGTCAACTCGTGGGAACCTATATTATTACAGTATGTTTATTTCAGACTACTCAAGTACAGTATAGGGCACCTAATAAGGAACAGAGAGGCTGGATTTCTTATTTGAGAGAGGGTGTTTCCTACACTAATTTCAAGATAACGACTCCATACTTTCTTATTAGCCTAGTTCTTATTAGGTGTCCTGTACTGTACTTAATTATTATTATCTTTGCCATCCGACAATGTGCAGCATGATCTTCAGCCTTGATCACTTAATTTATATTTTTATTATTTAATTTAATGTACGAGTATATACGCGCGATCGAAGTATTACACTCAGCTAGCAAAGATGAGCTTCGACGAAATCTTCGAGCTCACAGCTGTTGTTTTTTAATTTTTTAATATATACTTTCCCGCATAATAGACACACGCTTCCTGACTTCTACAGTCTCAGATTGTGTCGCCCTCATACGGGACGTACATCCTGCATGAGGACATATACAACCCGTAAGTACGCGCGATCAAAGTATTACACTCAGCTAGCAAATATGAGTTTCGACGAAATACTCGATCTCACAGCTGTGTTTTTTTCATATTTTTAATATACATAAAAACTGCATTGTTATGCACTAAGCAGAGCAGACATTCACTGCCATGTTCGTCGTACTGGGTACGACAGGCACACTCATACATATTATTCATAGCATTTATGTCTTGAAAAAGGGAAAACTGGATACTGTAGAAGCTAAGGAACACACATCGAACCAAAACATAACAATACAAATCTACGCGCGAGCGTCATACCCCGCCGCAGAGGGTGTGATGTGGTAGACAAGACGAGAAACAAAACGAACAAACAAAGGAATGAATGGATACCACGACATATACTCCCTTCTTCCCCTCGCTGCCTCGGCAAGGTTTTTGCTTTGGCATGGCCCATAGCGAGGGGGGGGGTCTTTCTAGCGAGCAAGGCTAGACTCACCCTCAAGCGGACCGATACCTTCTTGCTGCTGCGCGCCCGCCGCGAAGCGTGCGCAGCGGTGGAGTGGGGTCGGCACTGGTGCGTCAGGCGCAAACGTTCAGATGCACGGGCCTTTTTGGCCGTCGGTGTAGACAGCAATGTCCATCTCACTTTTTTGCGCGGAGGCAGACGCCATCAGAAAGGTGGACGGACAGTACGTACACGGCCCTAGGTGTGTTTGCTAGAGGGAGTTGTACTGTCTCAGTAACCTGGCTTCGCCATCAAAGGAGGAGGGAGCGTGTGGCGACGAGCTGAAGACTGGGCTGGTTGACCCCTTCAGCGCGAGAGTTTTTCTTTTCCAGACCAAGCACCCTGAGTGCAACGAGGGAGAAAGCGAGGAACCGACTGGGAAGGACAGAAACGAGAGCGTGTACGGACGGAGCGGATCGATTGTGGTCGTACTAGGACTGGCCAGAGCGGCACCGAAGCGGCACGCCGGAGCAGCAAGAAGCACAGCAGCGCGCCGGAGCAGCAGCACAGCAGCGCGCCGGAGCAGCAGCACAGCAGCGCGCCGGCGCGCGGACGACATCGACCCGTGGCGTACGGACAAACATTATTTTTGTTGACAAATATTTCGTTTTTTTTTCCCTGAATTTTGTTGTTGGGTCTGTGTGGATGACGTCACTGGTTTTGTAGAGAGACGCGGCAGAGATGGCGCGGATACCCCGGGTGCCTTTATTGTGTGCCTGATCGTGGAAGACCCCTTCAATGTGGAACGATTCCTAATCAGTGTCGATGTTTATAATGCTGTGCCTAACACAGACGTTCAGGATAGATTCGGGTATTTGTCAATTGACGTGATGGCTTTGGTTGGCTGTTCTTTTTCACTGTGTGCCCGCGGACTGTCATGCTGGCAGCACTTCAGACAGCAGCTGCGTGCTCCATCTTGTTCCCACGCATACGGTGTGTTTTTGTACAGACAGCACTTCAGGCAGTAGTTACGCTGTAGTCGGCAAATTCATTGGTAAAGAGTGGGAGGGCGGGGGGGGGGGCGATGCTGTTGTAGTCGAATGGAGATTGCGGGCGTGTAGTTCAGTTTTGGACACGCATAACATGCTGTAGGGATTTTAGGTGTACCTCTTCGGACTTGTGTATCCTTTCCCTACTAAGTGTGCGTGTTCTTTAGGATTCTCTGATGGCTCTAGCACTTTTGTGACCACGGGCCGTGATATTGCTAGATCAGACTATAGGGATTAGCAACTGAAACGAGTTTAATGTGAAGACAACAACAACAACAACAACAACAACAACAACAACAACAACAACAACATATAAACAGAGTGAATATACCAAAGGCAAGTTCGGTAGGGTATACCGGTACCGGGGGTATTTTTTGTGGGCGTACCGAACTTACCGAAGTGTCGGGTACCGGTATTTGAAAATTACCGAACTTACCGAAGTGTCGGGTACCGGTATTGCACAAGTACCGAACATACCGAAGTGTCGGGTACCGGTATTGAACAAGTACCGAACTTACCGAAGTGTCGGGTACCGGTATTGAACAAGTACCGAACATACCGAAGTGTCGGGTACCGGTATTGAACAAGTACCGAACATACCGAAGTGTCGGGTACCGGTATCGAGGCCGTACCGAACTTACCGAAGTGTTCGGTAGGGTATCGAGCCCAGTACCGAACAAATACCGGTACCCCCGGTATTGTTGTGGAGGGTATACGGGTACCCGGGGTATATTTGACTAAGCGTATCGAACTTACCGAAGTTTCGGGTACCGGTATTGGAATAATACCGAACTTACCGAAGTGTCGGGTACCGGTATCGAAAATATACCGAGCTTACCGAAGTGTAGGGTACCGGTATTGAAAAAGTACCGAACATACCGAAGTGTTCGGTAGGGTATGGAGCCCAGTACCGAACAAATACCGGTACCCCCGGTATTTCGGTCGAGGGTATACCGGTACCTAGGGTATATTTGGGCGGGCGTACCGAACTTACCGAAGTGTCAGGTACCGGTGTTATGAAAATACCGAACTTACCGAAGTGTCGGGTACCGGTATCGAAAAAATACCGAACTGATACGGGTACCCCCGGTATTGCGGTCCTGATACCGGTACCCCCGGTATTACAGTCGATACCGGTACCTAGGGTATATTGGGGTGGACATACCGAACTTACCAATTTGTTGGGTACCGGTCGGTGGTGAAGTGGTACCAAACTTAACTTACCATGTGTTAGGTACCGGCAGGTGCCGATATCAAGTTCGTACCGAATTTACCGATGTGTCGGGTACCTGTATCGAAGTCGTACCCAACTTGCCAACGTGTCAAGAACCGGGATCGGGGCCGTACCAAACATTACCCAAGTGCTACGTACTGGTCACTACAGTAATATCTATTTCCAAGCTGTTCCAAGTAAGTGTAAATACATTATACCTGGTATTGCGTATGGATATAGATATTGTGCATTTCATTTGAATAGTGGGCTGAGGAAACGATTCGCTCGAGTTACTGCTGTGTGTACACAACGTACATACTACCAGGTATATATTTTAATTTTACGTACAGAGCAGTATATACAAAAAATCAAAAACATTCAGACCTCGTCTTGAGAATAAATTCGTCAAACTGTACAACTGACAACGTTTTTATTTTGCGAAAAATGGTGGGATTACACCAGAAATATAATTCCACACCGTGCGTACATCATAATATCAATATTTTACATACCGCTGGTATAAAAGAACAACCTATCCACCCCCGCTCCTTCCATCACCATAATAGTATACGTACATATTACACCACAGCAGTAGTAAAGGTCGTGCACGAACTTACTTAGGCGCCCGTTCAGAACCGAAACACAGCAACACTACGTGCCAGTATAAGATAAGGTACGTAATATTAAGATTCGGCATCATCACTCCATGCAACCGCCGCCTGCTGTTCAACGACCGCCGCCCAGCCCCACAAAATACATTTTAGATTCGCCCAATTGAATATGTCAAATCTACCACGCAGCCCACGTTATCCAGCAGCCCTACTTTAAGGTGACGGTGGTTCCCTCAGCGAAGACTCCCGGTTTTGTATAGTAGCGGCGTGCTTATTTCGACCGGTCTATTCGCAATTATCTTCTGTTTTGTTTGGGAAATTTGGTGTACCGTGAAAGTCGAACTATTTTTTTAAAACAACTTGAAAAAAGACCGATCGATGTGATTATGCACCAGTTCCAAGCAGTACGAGTACGTAGCAGCACGACACACACGGTGCCGTCACCCCAGCAATCCTCTTGATCATGGCCGACGGTCAGTCGCAAGCGGCCAAGCGCTCAAAGGCCGAGGGTGGTCCCTCGGCTTCCCTCTCGGGCGGTGCTTCCTCTCCCGCAGCCGGAAGAAGAGTAGGAGACGAGATGCTTCCCGACAGGTTGTGCAAAAAAGCCCCAAGGAAAGCCGAGGGACACATGAAGCATTTTTGAGAAGATGGAAAGCATGGTGTGCCCCTGTCCAGCGACGATGAGAGCCCTGACGGTTGCAGCGGAGCGTGTTGTACGAGCGGTGGTACCCTCTTTGTGCGTGTGTACTGTCCAGGTAGGTACCGCTGCCGAGTGCGTCAAAAGATAAATTGTACGTACGGTTTTGAGGCCTGGTTTGTCTTTGTATTTTGCTCTTTTGGTACTTTCTACGTACGTACGTACACATCCTTCCGGATACTACGTAATACTCGTACCAGGTATCATTTATTTACTTGGAAATAGATATTAAGTGACCAGTACGTAGC
>MEHQ01001989.1:0-28395 GCA_008828725.1 Saccharina japonica
CAATGACTTATGGTATAACAATACAAGTATGTTCATGGGTTCATGTACAGCTGACAAAACCCGTGGGTGTTTGGGTTTGAAATGAAACTCGCGGGTTATCGGGTCGTCGGATAGCCGAAAATCTGGCGAGTTCGGGTACCCGAGTAGTCATGTATATGGCATGTCCGTCGTTCAGAACCCCTCGCCACATCTCCAGAAACCTTTCAAAACAACAAAACACTGGATCACCAGCGACCCACACTTTTAAACGGCGGTATTGGCCTTGGGCCGTACTCAGTGTATGGCAAGATGTTCCCCCATTTTGTTTTCTTCCCTGTTTTACAATTTGAATATGCTTTGAACTTTTCGTTTTTGAAGAGCAGGATATAGTATGAATATCTTGTTTGCCAGAGCGTTTCCCCTTCTTGTCGAATTCATCTATGGAAAAACATATTTTCGATTTGGTTAGATTATATATGCCTACATAAAGGAAAAAAAAAACAGCTGTGATATATTGTTTTGTCGAAAGTGATCTTTGCAAGCTTGGTTTGATACACTTATGGACGACCACAGTAAATAGGATCAAACTTTGTTATTACAAATAGGGGAACATGTAGTTTTTTTTTGTGTACCGTAGGTTCTATTTACTATTTACTGTGGCCCCCCGTCATAGTGATACTTCGATCGCGCGGGCTACGGGGTGTGTAGATTTATATGTATATATAGCCGGTCTCCCCGGTGGTCTAACTGGTAGCCACGAAGCCTGTAGGGCCGGATGTCGAGGGTTCCATTCTCCCCATGGAGGTTTTTATTATCAAATGACGCCGACTGTCGAGAGCGCATATTATAGCGTGGGTAAGCAAAATTCGACGAAAGTTGACGAGGGAAGAAAGTGCTGAAATCTTCTCGCGATAAAAACCAAGGCAAGAACCGTAGTGGGGGAGGAGGGAGAGGAGCCTACTTTGTGACCCTGGATCTGAGTTACGACTGGGGAGGGAGAAAGACGGAAGTGCGAAGAGAATGAATAGGATGGACAAAAAGAAAAAAGAAAAAAAGAAAAAATAGGTTTCAGAGGGATCCACAACAGCTGACAGTTTTCGTACCCAACGAATTTGCTACCAAAGTGAGCAAAATAGTTACTGCTGTAGTATCACGGTACGCCCCGGTGGTCTAACAGATAACCATGAACACTGTTAGGTTGGAGGTCGAGGGTTCGAGTCTCCGTATGGGGATTTTTATTCTCAAATGACACCGACTGTCGAGAGCGCATATTATAGCGTGGGTAAGCAAAATTCGACGAAAGTTGACGAGGGGAGAAAGTGCTGAAATCTTCTCGCGATAAAAAACAAGGCAAGAACCGTAGTGGGGGAGGAGGGAGAGGAGCCTACTTTGTGACCCCGGATCTGAGTTACGACTGGGGAGGGAGAAAGACGGAAGTGCGAAGAGAATGAATGGGATGGACAAAAAAATATATGTATATATATAGGTTTTAGAGTGATCCACAACAGCTGACAGTTTTCGCACCCAACGAATTAGCTACCAAAATGAGCAAAATAGTTACTGCTGTAGTATCACGGTACGCCCCGGTGGTCTAACAGGTAACCACAAAAACTGTTAGGTTGGAGGTCGAGGGTTCGAGTCTCCGTATGGAGATTTTTATTCTCAAATTACACCAACTGTCGAGAGCGCATATTATAGCGTGGGTAAGCACAATTTGACGAGAGTTGACGAGGGAAGAAAGTGCTGAAAGCTTCTCGTGATAAAAATGCAAGGCAAGAACCGTGGTGGGAGAGGAGGGAGAAGAGTCTACTTTGTGACCCCGGATCTGAGTTACGACTAGGAAGGAGAGAGAAAGGAAGGGCGAAGACAATGAATGGGATGGAACGAAAAAAAAAAGTCCCTGACCTGTATATCCCGTTTAGTTCTTGAGCAGCAGCTGCAGCAGTATCGAATCTATGTGTTTGTCTTTTATGTTATCTGTTCCTCTCTTGGGCACGTGTGTTTTTCTTCTAGGGGCGC
Organism: Saccharina japonica; assembly: GCA_008828725.1. NCBI lineage: Eukaryota > Phaeophyceae > Laminariales > Laminariaceae > Saccharina > Saccharina japonica. Next base: position 1,999 of record MEHQ01001989.1, read on the forward strand.
TTCTGTCTCCCTGCGTCATTTGTATTATGTTTCGTTTCAGATTTTTTTTTTATTTGTCTTTTTGTTCTTATTTTTCGGTTCGGCTCGTGTCGTTGTGTTCTCGTACCCGGTACGTTAGCATCTCACTTGCCTTACCCATTAAGTTGCGTTCATTTTGTTTTGATTTTTCTCTGTTTCGCAGTCTGTGACCACAGAATTTGTACTGTATTTCTCTAGGATTAGGAATAAGAAAACACACTGGATGTACTGATGTGGTTGGGTAGAAAGAACGGGTTTAATGTGAAGACAGCACACACGCACACTGCCGTTTTCAAAACTCAGAAGACGTTGCAAGGGGCAGCACTACCCCAAACCACATTAAATAAATCCACCTATCCATATATATACGAGGACGAAACGATCCCGGCGTCGCCGCTATACATAGCCATCCATCTACAACACTAACACTAAAAAACTATTCACACAACAACAGCAGACCTCGCTTTTACCGCTGCTGGTGTTATGCTCCCTTCAAGTCCCAGGTAGCTCTCAGTTAGTGCTGACTGGAAGACCGGGCAGCTCAGTGGTCAAAATAAAAAGTCATTCCTCACCTTCACACCGCTGGGACAGCTGTTCTTGCTGTTGTTGCTGCTGCTGCTGCTGCTGCTGTTGCTGCTGCTGCTGCTGTTTCTCCTGCTCCTAATGCTGCTCCTGCTGCTGATGCTGCTCCTGCTGCTCTTGCTGCTCCTTTTACTCTTGCTGCCGCTTCCCGCCCTCGACTTCACGACTCCTTGGTGAAACTCCGAGCGCAACTTCGTTATTTCCCCGGCAAAGAGAAATAGGTCAGTCATCTCCCCGAACTCGAGCGCCTCAAAGTCACAACCCCCACTGCTGCTGCTGCTGTTGCTGGTGCCGGCGTTGCTGGAGCTGCCGGTGTTGTTGCTGCTACCGCTGTTGATGCTGCTGCGGGTGTTGCTGGTGCTGCCACTTTTTCTGGTGCTGCCGTCGTTGCTGCTGCTGCTGGTGCTGCCGCCGTTGTTGCTGCCGTTGTTGTTGCTGCTGCTGCTGCTGCTGTTGCTGACCTTTTCTACCTTCGCCTCCACGATTCCTCCACGAAAATCGGGGCGCAACGCGGCAAGCTTACCAGCCGAAAGAAACGCATCGGTCATCGCCCCGAACTCGAGCGTATCCAAATCAAACGCCGGTCGCTTCTTCATGCCGCCTTGGTTAGAACTGTGCGTATCACCTGTCGCGAGCTCCATGACGTGGCGTGGCATTCACTCGCTGGCACAATCTGGATGTGTTGGCGCTCCTTTCTGTTAGGGCACAAGGCGGATGGGGCGGAGGGGGAAGGGGGGTATTCAGAGGCTTGGATGTCAGAGCGGGCAAGCACACTGAGTGCCTATGGCATCATTACACACATATTATACCAGTACAGTACCAGGTACAAGGTGTGGTACACCTGTGCTGTGCACGTGAGGTATCACAGCGTTGCTGTCGCTCATGTTTCATATCGTACCAGGTATCATGTTGTATATGTACTGCTGCATGGTTAGGCAAATCGCGGTATTACATCTCACACGACAGCGGAATGTGGTTGACTTATATAGATAAGTAGGCACGGTGCGGTGTGTTGCGCTGCAGGGAAGTACTATCGTTTTCATATGAAAAAAACTAGAAGAAACAATAGAGAAGAAGATGATCTTGAAGGCTGTTTTGATTGGTGAATGGTGTTATACATCAAACTCTTAACACACCCCTCCAAAAGCAGTTTTGAAACTTCCGGTATTGTTTACTGCGGACCATAGTAAATAGGACCTAAACACAGACAGACAAAAAACCTACATATTTTCTTAATTTTACCAACCATATTTGGTCCTATTTACTATGGTCTCCCGTAATAATATGATAATCGACTGTTGATACACTTAATGGACAAGCAGTATCCATCGACTGCGAGAGCTCCATTTTCCTTAACTACTACCAGGTAGGATTACGAGCTCGGAAAAACTCAATTATGTCCTAGTTGTCCTACGTGTCTTTGGGATTTTCTCCTTTAGACAGTGCACTACAGTTCCAGTACGCATTCCATTTCCCTGAACGTATATGTACCAATAATATTTACGAGCTCGGGCAAGCTTCCTTTTTATCGTCGTCGTTGTCCTGCGTATCTTTGACAACTGTTTCCTTTAGATATTGCACGTTACAGTACTACGAGCTGCTGGATCCTGAGATCAAAGTGCACCGGCGTTCGATTATGTGGTCTTTAGATATTGCACTGCCTCCTTCTTATCGTCGCTACTGTGTCCTGCGCATCTTTGAAAACTGTTTTTCTTTGGTTATTGCACTGCAGTACTACGAGTTAGCTGCTGGAGCCTGAGACCAAAAGTGTACGGGGTTCGCTGTCCTGTACGTATATCTTTGGATTTATTTTCTTCAGATATTGCGCTACTGGGAGTACTTACTTTGGCAGGTACTGCACTCCTACGTACGGAAGTGTTGCATGAGGTGTACAGGCGTGCTGCGATAGGGGTAGCAATTTAAGTTTTGGCCAAAACACTTATGACTGACTATTAGGATGCTCCTTAACCCGATATTGTTGGAATACCATCACGATTTGACAAAATCCAGACGCGTGCTACACCATTAATAGAGGTGGAATGTTTTGGCTGAGACGTTTTCTGAACGACGGGAGTCCTTCACCCAAATTTCTCGGAATTTCGTCCTTCTGAGTTGCAACATTTTTCCGTTGTATCCTTAAGACATGGCAGTGTTCATCGGTTTGAATAGTATGATAGTATGATAGCACTTTTATTTCCCTCCAAAATCAGGTTTCGGATTGGGCAAAAGAGCTCAACTGACCACCCTCAGAAAGGAAAGGATGCACCTCTACCGTACGCAGCCGCTCCCTTTCATTCGTGATTACACCTGGGCTTTGGGACTTTGTCCGTAGGGTCGCGCTTTCAGCTTTTTTTCGAAATCCGTTTTTGGGTGAGCGACAGAGCTCCTATCCTATAATGAAGAGATTATCATACGTAACCTCAGGAAATATTGGTGCGACCCCTACCGGAGCTCGCATCTGCATACAATAGGCAGAAATCTCCATGGGGGCAACTTCTCTGCCAGCCCCAAGGCCGGGGAGGATGCAAACATACCCTGGTATGCACTTGAAGGACCTACAGCAGTAGAAGCTGCGCTAACAAGTTAGGGGGCGGCTGGGAAAGAGAGAAAGAATACGTAGCGGACGGCCAAGCGCTACGACGACGGCGGCCACCGCAAATATATTAGGTTGAGACTGTTGATGCTTGCTGCTGCTTTGGTGGCGGCGAGAGGGCTCCCCCCCACAAGCGAACAGACGTGGGACGACAAAGAGAAGAGGCACGGGGCGAAAAAACTGCAGCTCTGCGCCGTGTAAGGCCGGGATGGATACGGAGCTCCCTACGACGTATGGTGCTTTCAGTCTACTATAACGTAAAGCTCTGTGTAGGGTGTAGGGTGCAGAGTGTTGGGTATCATCGTTCTTTCTCTGCTCAACTCGACTCAACCATGGACATTGCTCAATGCACCCCTTGACAGCACTGTCGCACTTACGGCCTTGATTTGCTTACGTTATCGACCATTACGGGTGTGCGCGAAGCCGCAGGCTGGCGCCATCCCACCGGCCCTCTTGTACCAGGTATATATGATGTTAGACTACCACAGATGAACATGCCAGACTACAGTACCAGGTACCAGTACGATATTCTAGGCCGGAGGGGTTCGTTTGGAGGAATGCGGGTCACGAGAAGACGGGCGTCCGATATCCACAGATGCTTCCTCCGCTAGGGTCGCAAACAGCCACGAAGACTTGCGACCAACTCAAATCAAACATCACAGCATCCAAAATGTGTCATACAATCAGCACAGGCACTGCTATAGTCTACGTACATGCAGCGTTCTCTGTCATCTTCTCGTGGGTGCAGGCATTATCGACACCAGTTCGTGCACCTGAGCCTATTTTGACTGGGCGCATCCCGAAATGCAGCAGCCGGCAACAGAAACCGGCTTGTTTGGCCAGGGCATGTACGCTACCCGAGCTGCCCTGCAATCCTAATCGTACAGTAGGGCACCGCACAGAAGCAGCGGCAGCAGCAGCGGCAGCAGCAGAAGTGTCTGCTCCACTTGACACGGTACGTAGAGGTTCCGCAAGTGCTTTGCCTATGCCATCTCTCGGTATGCATGAAAGCGCTCGAGGGCTATCTTCACAGTACCACTCTTTGACCGAAGAGGTATTTCCGTCTAAACTGAGTTGTACGTAGTCCGAGGGAAACCAATGTGATGCTGCAAACGCCCCACGGCGAGCAGGTCGGACTCCGAGCTGGCGAGTCTCTCGTCTCTTGTAAAGGAATGCGAGGAAGCGATCTACAGTAGAGGGCGGGGCTACAAGTCTTTGGATGATTCAACAAGTGCCCGGCCGATCAGATATGCTTCGGGTACTGCCGGCAACCCGATTTTAAATTGCGGTTCCCTTACGTACTGCAGTCTACACCAGTTACGAGCTCAAACAAAAGCTACCCTTGTCTCGCAAGATCAAGGGCGGGAACGCTTGCGCCCGAGTAACGCGAGATTCAACGCCACGAAGATCGCGGGATGCACTTCCTCCCTCTACCCCGCAACTCCGCAAGGCTCTCTCGCAAGTTAGAGGGGGAGGGATGCAAGCCGAATCTCGTATACGTAAGGCAACAGTAGTACCCTGCACCCCTTGTTCCTTACCTTGGTTCTATCGTTGCCTTGACTGAAAACTCAGCCGAAGGTTAGACCCCCCACGTAGATCGGGTTGATCGAGGATGACCCACGCGCTTGGTGCTTCGACAGCCTCTGCAGTTACCGCTGGTTGCACGGTTGCTGGGGTTGGGTGCGAGCTGCTTGCAAAGTCACGAGTCCGGTTGCAACAGAGTGGCCAAAGAGCAAGGAAGAAAACTGAAACAGTGCGCGCAGCATGAACTCGTTTGAAATGTCGGCCACCCTGACAACCCAGCTGAAAAAAGCATCACGGTGTACAAACCTTTTGCCGGGTGGGATTCAAAATTGCAAAATTCAAAAAGAGACGGAAAGTCGGAGACTCGTTTGTGCTCTCTACATGATGCGTCTTGAAGGTCATCCGAGCAGGGCACGCATTCGAGCAATGGCTCCCTGCCTGACCTTGCGTGCTGCGTGAAATGGCCCTGGGTATTTGAGTGCATCATCAGAGGCGTGAGGTGCGTGCTCAAAGACTACAGTTATAAATGGGCCAGATGCCTGACTGCTCGCTTTTAGATGCTTGAAATCAAACTGTCAGGAGACGGCAGTGTAGACCTGTGACCTGTGACGGACGGTGGCCCAGACTTCATGTACTAGTTTTAGTGTGGGAGCTCCTGCAGGGAAGGTGACTGACGAACAAAGTTTGCTTGAAATGTGTCTTCCAAGTGTTTGAATACTGCGCCACTCTTCATGTACGTATAAAAACACGGGCAAATACTGTTTCTGCATGCACAGCAGCACCTGGGTGGCCTAGACTTAATGTACTAGTTTTAGTGTGGGAGCTCCCGCAGTGAAGGTGACTGACGAACAAAGTTTGCTTGAAATGTGTGTTCGAGTGTTTGAATACTGCGCCACTCTTGATGTACGCATAAAAACACGGGCAAAGACTGTTTCTGCATGCACAGCAGCACCTGGACGTGAGCAAACGACGAAGCGCAAAAGGTAAAAGCAGCTCAATCGAGGCTCACAAGGCACCATGTGAACCGGGATTTTTCGATGTATGGCAGTATTAGTGTTTACTCAGTGCACTCTGGTGGTGACAGGATACGAGTATGTACTGATTACTGATGACGATAACTTTGAATCGATTCGAAAGCACAGCAGTACTTGCTATCGTCATGCTGCTTTCACTATGTACGAGCAGAGCAGCACCAACACACCAGCAAACCGCAGAGTGCCGGTACTCGTAGTGTACATAGTGGAGCTAAAGATCGGGTTGTCCGAGGAAAACATAGCAGCAGCAGTGGGTTGGTACCCCGTGAGAAGCCGAAACAAGCGATCTCAACCTCTTGACTGCTTTTATATGCTGTAGCGGGCAATATATATAGGTTTTAATGTAGGTTTGGACACACCGATTTGACCCACTTATAACATACGCGGGACATCCCCGAATTATCCTATCTTGGGGTGCTCTGAGCTCGGGGTACCCACCGTTGTAGTCTAGTCTACAGTCTACAACAGTACACTACCTGCTACTGCTGTACCAGTATACAGCAGCAGCAGCAGCAGCAGCAGTGGATGCACACGATGCACGACACACGCACACGACTGCACGACATCCCCATCGCCCATCGATCGCCCACATCGCGGCGCAATCAACTGAGGGATGATGAGGGAAGAAATGCGGCGCAATTACAAACCGAGCACAGCACGAAAGCACGACGACTCGCGAACGCCAAAGATAGCCCTCACCGGTATGGACGCTCTCCTCTGACCACCAGCAAGCTCCCGACATCGTGGTGACGGCCTCGGCATGCCCCGTTGTCGGCCCGGCACGTCCACGCTGCTCCCGCGGACGCAAGCTGTCGAGAACTCTCCGAGAAACGCTACCACAGCAGGCATAACTTGGGTCATTTCGCCGAAGAAGCAGAGAGTGGAGAGGGGTCACACGACGCCACAAAGTGCCCTTGATTGCTGCGGCCACCGTGCGGCCAGAAAGCCCCCCCGCAGCAGTATGGACTCGTGCTGCGTAGCCCTCGGTCGTCGAGCTTCACAAGTCGGGACGCTTCTCGTGCATGCGTGGGGTTGTTAGTTGTTAGGCAGTAGCGTGTCCTTGTCTTCTGGGCAAAATTCGTAGAGCTGTGTTCATTCTGACGATCTGAAGATCGGGCAACAACCAGTGTTGTTCAGCGATCGTCAGTATCCACGGGGTCACCGGGCACCCATAGTAGCAGCCACAAGGAGGTGCGGGATCACGCAGGGACCACCTTTCTCCACAGACAGACACAGACATGATGAAATGATGAAGTCGTTCGGGCCTCGAGCAAGACGGTATTGCTGCTGTCCGAGTCGAGTCCAGAATAAATGTAAAACGCGGTGGGACTGATTTTGCTCATTCGACATTTTACGAGTATTTGTCTCTTGTCTCTGTTTCTTGTAAACCTGAACGTATGATATGTAGGCTATGATATCGAATGATAATCGATTTTGATATATACGATACCGATAGGCAAAGAAACTAATCGATACGATATCGATATTTGGCACCTCTGGTATATACATCGGGGATGCCAGGGGACGGAGGGCAAAACACGTGCGATGCATATATCAAAAGTTTGATATTTCGGTATATCGAATTTTCGAAACGATATCCAACACTAAATTATAAACGTATGGCTCGTTGTGTATGCTGGGCCGCCAGTATCTACTGGCAGTATCATATATATATTTCCTAGTTCGAGGGAGGTGCCAGGATTCCAGGATATATTGGCAATTTACTGATATCGTATTATACGTCATACGTCCCCTCTAAAACGCCTCATAGTACAACAACGGTATAACCCATCGAAAGGCCTCGATACAGCAGCAGCATCCCGTACACACGGCGCGCCCTATGTGTAGGAGCATCCTGCAAAACGTTTTGTGCAGGCTGTGTGTGGTCAATTTCTACCTCGCCTGTCGACCCAGACCAAGCCAACCCCAGACATACCCCTGACCCTAACCCTAACCCGAACCCCAACCCTTTGGGGGGTACGAGGTCGGCAGGGGCAACCACGCGGCTCCGTCGCGTGTTTTGATGGCGTTTTTCCAAAATAAAACATGCGGCCCAAAAGGCCAGCCCCACACATTAAAACCGGCATCCTGCACAAAACTTTTTGCAAGATGCTCCTGCACATAGGGTGTGTCCGTACGCGCCCTATGGGCTATGACCCTCCTAAAAAAGGGTCATAGCCCCATAGCACACACCTGTATCACCATGCAATTTGTTCGCGTTTTCGACTGTTTCCTGGCACAATCTTTATACTCGTACCACCCCTGGCCCGAGCCTGATCCAATAAACGTTGTTGTTTGTTTTTTTGGGGCATACGGCCAAACTCAGCGTATATTCTAGCTCCATTTCCAGTCAACGTACGTGAAGCCAAACTGCGTGAAAGCGTGCCTCCGGAAGGCTGCCTCCAGCCGGGCTCTCCGGGGGCACCTCCGGAGGGGCCCCCTCACCAGTCGCGGGGGGGAACGATGGCCGCGGGGTCGTAGTTTTGGGAGTACAAGACAGAAACTAACGAATGGATATACGTATGACAGAAAGGAGGGAATTTAGAGGACGTTTGTTCCCTCAGGAAAGTTTTGTCAAGTAGGCGCGCGCAGGCGAGTCGGCAACATAATATACAACTTGGAAATAGAGTACCAGGTAAGGGATTCGCAACCAAGATCCGTACTTTGAAGGTTTAATTGATGCAAATAAACAAGAATCCAGAGCTTTTTCGCCCTTTTTTACCCTTTTTTGCCTTTTGTTGGGGCCAATAATTCACTACCACCTATAATGGGAAGTTCAACGTAGTTTTTTTGGTTCCGTGCCATCTTCGACGACGACACGAAAAGAGATATATACTGTCCGCCTAGAGAACAGCAATCTTGTAGTGAAGGCCATTTCTACATCTGTGGTGTACGTAGCCATTATGCTATGCCCTCGCGCGTGAAATGAAACCTTTTAGCGATTTTGGTATTTGTTGTTGTGCTACGTGCTGACTCGCAACTTAGAGTACACGAAAACACCCCGTGAGTCGTTTCTGGCTGCCAATATGACTGCTTTCTGGCGCGCACTCCATGGCCAAAGTATACAAAAGTGAAAAGTATTCAATAAAATAATGAAATTCCGACGAATTTGGGTTAAGGAGCCCCGACACATGCTACGATAGAGGTGCACCATATTTTTTCTGAGCTCCTCACTTAAGGAGCGTCACACCTCACCGAAAAAAGGATTTTGAAGGAAAGTAAAATTGCAGCCGGATGATGAGAAATCTCATGACCGAAGTATACTCTGAAACATTATTTGTCACAGAAATGAAAGTCCGACGAAAGGAGACCGATCGATTAGAAAACGATTCCGCCAAAAAGTGCTACCTCTACCGTAGCACACGTCCCCCGTCATTGAGAAATCGTTTTTAGACAAAAAGTGCTATGTCTATCAAGCACCCGTCTTCGGCGGCGATTATTATACCGGTAGTGCTCTATGTAGTATTGCCCTGGAAGGCCTGTAAAGTTCCTGGAACAGGATGCACGAGGGGGGGGACGCTAGGTTGCACGACGGGTTTGCAAATAAATTCAACTCTGCACACTCTTTACTCGTGAGTGTATGGGGGTGGTGTTCCGTAGTGTCTCTCGGTTTTTGCTCTGGTCATTGGACGGTCTCTGCTTCTTCTGTCTATTGCTATCACTCTGAAATCACGTGAGCAGCTAATATCCCAGTAAACGTTTTTGTAGGCTTGGATCGTGTGACAGAAAACGGTATACCGTGACAGAAAACGGTAACTCGCTTTTGGGTTTTGTTGGGCCTTGAGTTGATTATCTATACCGTCAACTGGCGTAAAAAATTCCGGTGTGTACCTTTTTATGGCGATTTTGGCAGTGGTGACGGACACTTAACTTGCGGACTTGTCGAGAGACAGAGACCGTCGGTAAACCTAGGAGATTTGTAGTACAATAGGAACTGGTTTGACTGACATTCAGCATGTACAGTGGGTACCCCGATTCAAGAGCTCCCAAGATAAGAGCACTCGGGATTTAACAGCGGTCATATCGGCGTGTCCCGCCTATACTAAAAGCTACCTGGTACCACTCTGTCCCGAAATATAAGAACCGTTTTTATTGAATGTTCATGTATCAAAGTTGCTTATATTTCGAGACATAGTGGTATATATTACCCACTACAGATAAGAGCAATGTGTAGTTAACTTGAGAGCGCTTGTTTTGGCTTGTCACGAGGCGCTCTTAAGTGGGGGTACCCACTGCATTAACTAAGAAATCATACGGGTGCTGCAGTAGAGCATGCGAGACCCCGGCAATGCGCTGGGATGGGCATGCTTGCAGGCACAATGCTGGCGTTTACGTTTGAGGGCTTGAGCCCGTCCGCGTCCACGCTGAGATCTGTTAAAACTGGTCGTCACATTATTTTACCTTCGCTGCAATTATTCGAGCGTGCACTGTGATGATTGTGTTGATGAAAAAAACAAATCCGACCCCGAACGCTTCAGGTACGTACGAGTACTACTACTGTACACCTGGTTAATTTCTGCCGCTCGCTGCTGTTCCAAATCTTCTATGTAGTAGTAGTATTCCGTCTCGCTTTGTGGGGGGTTGGAGCACCAATGAAATAGCCAAACGTACCAGGACAGCCAGGTACAAGAAAAGAGCTTGATGATCAACACGGACAGATACAGGTTCAGCACATCCCCTATGGATAAAAATAAATGGGAAAGACAAAACTATCTTGGCAGGCCCACAAAAAAGCCAAAGACGCCGGTAACCTCCTCCATCCATCCATTCATCAATCAATTCAATGCCATCCATCGAATGAGCATGCACTGCCCGCATCGTCCTTCTCTGCACTACTTTGAATACTAGCTCCTGAATCACAGATAGATAATATCGTGTACTTACTGCTGTCTGTCATACATTTGACTTCCTTCCTTTTCACTTCTAATTATTATCATTAATTTGTTTGTTTGTTTTGTGTTCGTCCTGCGATCAAAGTGCCACCAATCAGTGCCACCGCACACACATTCACTCATACACCATACACACACGATTTTTTGCCATGCTTTCTCTCATATTTATGCCTCCTGAAATCAGCTAAGCTCTTGCCAACACGCGTTTGTCTGTCTCTCTACCAACCGCCCTCTCTCCTCTTCCTCTCTCTCAGTTATCAGCTGTGTAATAAGCATCGCAAGCCACCTGGCTGCTCATCACTCGCGCTGGGCCCATGGTGTACGTAGCAATCATAGACTCCCCCCTCTTGTAAACCGGCCGAGTACAACAATAGTAAAAGGTCAAATTAACCTCGACACACAAAAATATCAAAATATGTTTCAATTTTTTCAAACTCCAATCGATGCACCACTCATCGATCGAACTTGAAAATAGAAATTACGAAAAAAAACACACACCGACCGACCGACCAATATCAATCTACGCGCAACGGGAGTTCACTTGCAACGACAGAATTTATCACCCCTTACTCCCACCCATCCCTCGCGGTTTTCTGTCTCTGAAATCCAACGACCACTAGTAATACCCCCCCGCTGCTGCTCAATTGCGCCGAGCACCAAAAAAGAAAAGCGTTGTCTCATGTCGTGGTCTATCAATGACCACGTCAACAAAGCCAGGCTCTGGGCAAAACCACCGACAAAAGCAGCGATTTTTCCCTCGCCTCCAGTGAGTGCACCTAATCAAAACTGCAATAGACTCTCAAGATCATATTATTACACACCACCCCAACGCACCCCCAACCCAACCACATGTGATCCCACAGGCATACGAGGCGAACCGATTATTGACGCCTTCCCTGCCCACAGCCCTCCCCCAAATGCTACTGTACTCGAAGTTTTTCCGGCAGAGTGCGTTCCTCTCTGCTGCTGCTGCTGTTGTCTCTACTTCTAACGCTCAGTGATACGCGCTGCTTCGACCCATGCGCTTCTTCGACCCATGGAATGTCGACTGCTCTTTCTTGTTGCGCCCTTCGTACTCGCCTCGGGAGCAAAAAAAAAAAAAAAAAAAACGCCTCTGAAGTGCTCGTGTCATGACCTTCAGCGAAACTGCTGCCTCTGCGCAGGGAGTTACCTGCTTGTGCGTGATGTTCTTCAAGATTGGCATCATGTACCGCCAGCAACCTGCTCTACTGCCAGGGCAACTTAAACTTTTCTATCTCAATTTTGATTTTTATCCCTAAAAAATATCTCAAGTATTCCGATTTATTGGTTGTTTTCACCTCGAATATTCCGAATCATCCTCTTCATCCGGTGGCGAGGAACCGCAAAAAACAAAACAAAACAAAACGTCGGGACTAACACGCAAAAAAACAAAATACACACACAACGCATCGATCGGTTCTGACTCTCCTATAATAGCAAAAAAAGGTATTCTACGACACTACAGCCACCAGAACCTAGAACAAATCGAGCTACGTGCCGTCGTCGATTCAAATTTTGAAAAGTGAACGCCAGAAATGACACCCGGACACAAATTTCCCTCCCCCCGCCCCAACCCTCTACGTTCTCAATCTCTCCCTATGGGTACAAACTCAAAACATGTTTTCGGGCAATTCACGAAAATCTGCCCAGAACTTGACTCGATTCAAGCGCTTCGCTGCGCTGGGGGGCATGAAGGGCATATAGGAAATATCGCGAGGAAAACCTATATAACCCATGAGAGATGAGTGTGCAACTGGTCTCCTCGAAAAAAACCAACACACGACAATTTTTTTTTTTGCAAACTGACCTCGAAAAAACACCCCAACACATGCAATACGACGAAAGCGCGTGTGGCGTGCAGCTCTTGCTTGTGTAACACAATGGGAGTGTGCGGACCACGGGGGGGAAATAATACTGTCAAGTCCCGCGATTGGGTAAAAAATGAAACGCTTGCAACACTCGTTTCGACAACTCGTTTCGATAAGACAGAGGTGGTCGAATTGTCTTTCGTCCCCTTCCCCCCCCGAGCCGAGCCCAACCGAATCGAACAGACCCGAACAGACCCGAACGGAATCGAACGCGTTTGACCCGAACCGAGAACCGAACCGAACCAACCGGAATCGAACAGAACCGAATATAATAAAATCGAACCGAATCCTCCGCCCTGCAAATGGCAGCCATCACGAAACATAACCGAATATAATATTATCGAACCGAACCGAACCCACCGCCTCCCAAATGGCAGCCGTTACGGATGGACATGACGCAAGATATGCTACTCCTGGTGGGCGCGCCATTCATCAAAATAATCAATTTTTAACCAATCGAAAGGTGCCCCGTGTGCGTCATGCTGCCACTTTTTTTTTTCGGTGGGCCGCTTTATTGTCGGCCCGGCCGCCCCCGCGTTTTTTTTTCGAGCACATACACTGAAATCGCGACATGAAGAAACTCGAAGTTACAAAGCGTCCTACTACTGCTTTCGCCAGACGGCGCAATATCACGTCACCACTAACCTACCAACCAAAAAACAATAAACGGGACGGCTACTTCTCGGTGGGTAGGCACCGCATGCTGGTGGTCGGCAGGCCGGAAAAGCTAGAGGTGTATCTCCAACCGACACAAATTGCACCACACGTTTGTCGGAAGTCGGAAATCTAGGGGTCGAACCTGCCTCTTGCTGGTCGGTGCCCACAGATAAGCCATAAAAAAACGAAAAAAAACGGGAATTAACACTGGCCTTCCCTTCCACGGTGCACCGCCATCATCTATCGCCCTTCCTGGTGTGAACAGTGGGGGGTGGGGGGGGGGGCAGGTCTCGCGAAGCGGGAAAAAGTGCCGCTCGCCTATTGTTATTTTTCCTGTCCGTCTTGTTGCGGTTCGCACGAAACCGCCGTATCACACGAAACCGCCGGTTCACATAAAACCGCCGGTTCACACGAAACCGCCGGTTCACACGACACCGCCGTTTCACACGGAATTGTTTCACATGAAACCGTTTCCCCCTCGTCGCCTAAGGGGAGGGACTTCTCTTCGTGGGCAACCTCCTCGGCTTCGTAGGGCACATGTTCCGGCTCCATGGCCACCACGGCCGGAGGGGCCTTAGGGAGAGGAACTTGCTCTTTCGTCCAGTGAAGGGGAGAGTGGATGGTCCGAACTCGGACCTCCCCAGAATTGTCCTGAAACGGGATAAAAAAAAATCGGGTCCAAAATTAGAGATTTAGAAATAACCTACTTGTTCTCGTACATACTTCTCCGGGAATGAGCTGACGCAAAAAAAAAAACGAACCAACTGGATAAAAAAAAACAGCAGGTTCAAAATTGAAACTTATCATAAAACTAAAGCAGTAGGCAGCTCCTGGTAATGGGCAACGGTGAAACATGAGTGAAACGGCCGGGTTTCCAAACCTTGCGCGGGGTCGTTACTGGTATGGGCCCCCTCTTTTCAGCAGGTACGCCGAAGGGCGATACCTCAACAGTGGCGGGGTCGTTCGAATCGTCTGGCAGGTATGGTATGATAATACTTTGTAAAGAAGCCGACCTGAAATAATGGATGAAATGGTTTTTACCGGTGCAAAACCAAACCACTCTAATACCAAGTAGTTTGTCCCTTTACCGTTGTACGAGGAGTACTGCACAGCTGCACAGTACGTAAATCTACACTTGACGCTAACCCCAAGTAAATTGTCCCCACGACGAGAGTGCGTTCTAAATCGGTTAAAAACGAGGATGCAGCTCGCGCAAAAATATTCAAGGTAAATCACTAATATACGAATATTTGTTTAGAAACGAAAGGAAAAGTACTACTGTACGTACAGACTGTACTGCTTCCCTGACTTGGGAAGGATCGAGTTCACGAGAGTGTGTCTGCCGACGTGTCGTGAGCTTGAGCTTTACTTGTATTCCCAAAATCCACCGATTTTCTTTAGGAGAAAAAATGCCTGCTGACCGCCAGCGCAGCGAATCAGTTTATTGCACGCACGCATTCCTACATATCTCGCACTCACCCTTTCTCGGAGCTCGAGCCCCGTGGACCGCCGCATAGCCGCGATTAGAAGAGACATGTCGCTCGTCATGCACCTTACGCGGTTGAAGACCATGATCTGGAACATCAAAGCATAGCAGGGACAACGTAAGAACGAACATAGGTTGAACGGTGCCGAACGGAAAATGATTGAGACCGGCTCTACAATCCTTCCACACCTTTGACAGATAGATGATATAGATCATTCCTACTTCGTGATCTAGCTCTTTCAGGAGATGTATATTCCTGATCTGTATGATCTAGCTCATGTTGCCGGGTGGGAGTTGTATAACCTGCATGATCTAGGGCATGTTTCCTGGGTTGGATCTGTACGATACAGATCCTGCACAACATTTCACAACGGCAGGTTGTGATCTAGATGATCTAGATCGTGATCTGTCCACCCATTGCAACACCCCTCCTGCAACCACTGATAGCATTAGACCTCGTTCGTCTCTACGGTGGTACAACAAGTGCGGTCGACTTCCAGCAAAAACTTACGATACCCTAGAGACTGTAGTAGAGACGCGCGCGCACGGCCTAGGGTAGTGCATGTCAAACATAGTACCGCCTACTTTTCAAGAAAACCTTACGAAACTCTGAGGATGCACACACGCACCCAACTTCCAGGACATTCAACCACTGCACCTTCCTGAAACCATTTGCTAGACCCCTCCTGCGGTCGTTGCTCTTAAATAGACCCCGCTCGTTTCTACCGTGTTGAACCATTGTCCGTCGACTTCCAGCAAACGCTACGACACTCGAGGCACTCACGCACGCACGCAAGTTCAGGGACATCCAACCACTACGACACATCCTGCAAACTATTGCACCTCCTGCCAGCATTGCACCTCCTGCGACTATGTTCGTCCCTAACGGTGGGGCACTCTTGGTTTTACAATGCCCCGGCCGATTGGTTAAAGCTCAAGCTCACCACACATTCCACATACCAGGTACGTAAAATGCGTGGCGTGTGTCGACAGCTGCCCTCGAAAGCGAGCAAACCTTACGATAACCTAATGCAGAGACGCACGCACTATGATAGCTGACACAAGCACGCACCTTCGACACCGCGACGAAGCCTTCGCTGTCCATGAGCCCTCTCAAGTACGCGTCGTTTACCAGATTGTCGGCAGAGAAATAGTATTCCACCTGCCAGCAGAGCGCGCCCATCAGGGCCTCGAACGCCTCGCCCGCCGCGTCACCACCGCCGCCGCCGCCGGCCGCCGTCGGAGAGTATCCCACCGGAGGCCCCTGGCCAAACACAGCAGGAGCCCCGCCGGAGCCGCCGCCGCCGCCACCGCCGACGCTGTCCTCGCTCGGTAGCATCGCCAGCGGGGAAAAGGGGCCCTGCTGCTGCTGCTCTTGGGGCAAAGGCAGTACAACAATCTGCGGGGGCGGGATCACCGCGGTAGCGTCGGGTGAAAAGTGGACGCCACCGTCGGCAACGCCAGACATGCCGGGGGAGTCGTCGTAACTCCCCTCGACAACGTGGTAGTGGGGGGCTTCCCCGGTTGGGCCACCTGCGATGACACCATTGTCGGTACCGGTAACGTCACCGACATCGTCACCGGCACCGCGAGGTGAAACGGTCGACGATGACGTGGGCAAGGGGGCGGGATGCGCCTGCGCCGTGTAGACCATGGGAGGGGGGGGGGGGCGTGAGAGACGGTAGCGCTGGGCATGTGGGCCGCCACTGCCGCCGCCGTCGCTGATGGCGTGACAAAGGACTCGTCTGATGGAGGTAGGAACTGCGGCGGGATAACCTCGTGAGGCGGCGGGGGGGGCGGCGGCGGCTGGTGGTGGTGGTGGCTGTGGTGGTGGTGGTGGTGGTGGGGCGGGAGTGACAGCGGGGGGTAGTGGTGCCCTCCCACTTGGTGGTGCTGCTGCTGGTGTACGGGAGCAACAGACATGGGCAGGAGGTGCGGGTCCTGCTGGTGGAAGAAGTGCTGCTGCTGTTGCTGCTGATGCTGCTGCTGCAGTTGATGGTGTTGTTGCTGCTGCTGCCGCTGCTGCTGCTCCCGCTGCTGCTGCCGCTGCCAGTGTTGCTGGTGCTGAGGCGGAGGGCGGGGCGGCTCAGAGGCCGGAGGAAGCGGGGCGGGCTCCGCTTTCATCCCGAGAGGGTGAGACGGCGTGTTCGTCCACGCCACCGGCGCCGGCGCCGCCGCCACCTCCACGACGACAGCCGGGGAGATCTTCGAAACGGCACCTGCATCCTCCCCTTCCACGCTCTTCACCTCGGCCACCTTACCCCCCGCCACAGGAGCCTTCGCTCGAAGTGGTTGCCGCAGCACATTGGCGTGGGAACGGTCCGCCCTCAACGGCAACTTCGCGGGAACAGCGGCCTTTGCCGAGTCGGAATCAACGACCGGGGAGGACCCGCCTTTCACCGTCACCGATGCCGACGCCGTTGTTGTCGCTGACGCGGGTTGAGTAGGCTTTCCCGTCACCCGCGGAGCCTGCGTGGATGGGGTGGCCCACGGGGCATACGAAGCTCGCGAGGTTCGCGGGTACGCTTGCTCGGTATCTCTCGTCGGAGCCCTCGAGGCCGCACCGCGACCCTGCGGCGGACGCGTCGCGTGCGCACGCCCGGCCCCACCACCGCCGCTGCCGCCGCTAGCGCTAGTGCTGTTGGCACCTCCACGGCTCGCGGGCGCTCCCCCCCCCCACGTCGATTTATTTCCCGCACGGGGGACGGCACCCTTGCCCGTCAAATTCGTTGCGCGGCCTCCAGCGCTTCCCCTTCCACCCCCGCCCCCCCTGCCGTCGACCGTGTGCCGATGCCTCGGCCTGTCCTTGCTGCCTTCGCTGCACTCCGAGCTCGACGCGGACGTGGTGGTCGCCGGGTCCGACCCCGGGGAAGAAGGTCGCGAAGCTCGAGCCACGGCGCGCACGTTTCGCATCGAGAGTACCCTACCGCGGCCCCCATCCCCCCCCGCCCCTCCGGCACCGCCTCCACCGCCGCGAGCGCGAGAGCCGCCACCGCCAACCTCCGACCAACCATCGTTAGCGAGTCCGCAGATGACGCCGCCGTCTGCTAGGGCCGCCTCGGCCCTCTTTGATGCCCCGCTCCCGTTGGAAGCCGAGCGAGGGAGCTGAGGGCGGGCGGCCGCCGCCGCGTTGGCCTTGCTCTGGAGTTTCTCGGAAAGCCGTGCCTGCTCCCACGCTCGCTCGTCCTCTTCCACCATAGCCTGGACTTGCTCCGCAGTCATTACGTCCGGGAAGGGTACACCGGCCGTCATCTCGGCCGCTAGCTCTACCGCCGTTGCAGCCGTCCCGGCCCCCGACGCCGCCGGTGCTGCTACCGTCGCCGTTGCCGGGACGGACGCGGCAGGGGCAACAGCGTCAGTCGTTTTCGCGTTCGAACCGGCACCAGCACCAGCACCAACACCAACAACACCGCGACCGGCGGAGGAGGTGTCGGTCGTGTCCGCAGGCCGCTCGGCTGCTGCCACCACCGTCGCCGGCAAAGAGGAGCCAGCGACCGAATCGACAGACAACTTTGTTTTTGTTTTCGACGAGACGGTCGCCTCCTTCGCAGCACCGCGTTTCGCGGTCGACCCCACCACAGCCGCGGCGGCGGCACCGTCATCAGCGTTAGCCTCGGCGGCGGCAGCGACATCAGCTTTAGCCTCGGCAGCGGCAGCGACATCAGTTTTAGCGGAGGCAGCGGCGACGCTTGGTGGCTCAGCGCAATTTCTCGGAGCATTCGCAGGGGAAGACCGTGAATTTCGCGGGGGGGAAACGGGCGGCGTGACAGAGGCCGTGGCTTCGCGCGACAGCGACGCGGGAGGGTGCGGCGACGGCGACGTCTTCTTCCCGCCCTTCTTCGAGCGCTGCTTGTGGTGGCCCTGCCCCGAGCTCGCGCTCTTCTTGGAAGAGGAGGAGGAGAGGGTCTTCCCGCCAGCAGCGTCCCCCCTGGAACGGTCCAGCACTGACCGGAACCTCTCGAACGCTGCGGCCCACGCGGTCACAAGGAGCGTCCGCATCAGGCTGGCGGAGCTGGTCGCCTGAGAGGACACCATGAGGCCAGACCTACCGTGTCATACAGAGGAAGGAAGGACGAAAATCGGGGTAGAGGCTTAAGACACACATGGCGGAGTGCACGTTTCATTTGCATGACACGCGGAAAAAATGCATTCTGCGCGAAAGGGGGATGCATAATAGGATACAGAGCAAGCAGATGTGCAGCGAGAGGACGGGGGCCGCTCAGGGTGCGAAAGGCTTTTGCCCGAAGCGCAACCATGGCAGCTTCTGTCACACTTCTCTTAAGTTACCATTTTTCGTACTGCATGTCGGATCTGGCGGGGGGGATCCCGGACCACAAAAAACACACACACACACCAGAAAACAAGGACGAAAAAAAAACCAATCGCACCAAAACGACACTTTGTTTTCGCGGCGCCGGACGGCGAGTGGCAGGAATACTCACGAGCAATACAAAATACCCCAGAAGGGACAAAAAACAGCAACAACAGTTCCACACCACTTAGACAGGACACACCGCACCGCTTGACTCGAATATTCTCTCACAAGCGCCCAGCCCCCCCCGCCGCCCCCCGTGCTGCCGTTGCCTGGTTGGTGAAAACCCAACGTGCTCCGTCCCGGCATTGTAGGGATGCGAGGGTCTATGGTCATATGACTACGGCCGTGCACGACATGAGTACCCCCCCCCCCCCCTACGACTACGGCCGTGCACGACATGAGTACACCCGCCCCCGCCCTCCGTCCCGGCATTTTAGGGATGCGAGGGTCTATGGTCATACGACTACGGCCATGAACGACATAATAACACAGATCCCACCCACCCCCCCTTAAACCTCTCTCCACCTTCACCCCTCTCCTCACCGTCCCCCTCCGCCCTCCCTCCTCCTCCCTTCCCGCACCTCTTCAGATTGCCCCAGATGTGCAACAGGAGCGCCGTGACGGCCCCCCGCTGCGGCGGCTCCACGTATCTCCCCACGGTCTTCGCCGCCCGCGTCGCCGTGCGCTGCCTCACCACCTCCCGCCGCCGCCCCTGGCTGCTGCCGACGCGGCCGGACGATACAGCCGCGACCAAGAGGGCCACGCCAGCGCCAACAAACAGCGTCAAGAGCCCGTCGCTCTGCTTCGACGAGGAATCGTCCTGCTGCGATCGAGGGGACTGCTTCCGCGCGCCCCCGCCTCCCTTGCGCGGAGCTTTGGAGCTCGCCGAGGCTTTCCGGCCCCTGCGGAATCGTTTTTCCGGAGGGTAGGCAAAGGGGGAGGGAGGAGGGGAACGGGGTCAGGATAGGGGGCGGCTGGTTGGCATTTTTTGTTTTGGGCGGGGTTGGTGGACGTTTGTTTTTTTTCTGTTCTGAAATAGGTTCATTTTTTTCAGAATTTCGTCGGAGGATGGCGGTGGGAGGGGTAGGGGACTGGGGACGGGGGGGGGTGGGCATACTCAGTTGTTGCCTGCCTTAGAAAATTGGCCCTTGACCACGCATCACTTTCGAGACGGAGCGAGGGGGCGGGGGGGAGGGTTCACATTGTAAGGGTGCGCGGTCAACATTTATTCATGTTTCGAACAATGGTCGGCATCCCTCTCAGGTTCTCTCTATTTCAGACGCAGAACGCGGTAGGCAGTGAGTGCCTGGGTGTTGTCTCGACACAGATCAGATAGATAGATCCCCGCGTCGTTGCCTCTTTCTATCAGAGACGAAATCGATTCCCGCACCACCGTCTTCCCAGGGCATCTGTCGGAAACTTGCTGCCGTAGCGTTGCTCAAAACACGCGACACATCACAACACCACGCAACCACAACACGACCACAGCACAACACACCGCTGCTGCCGTAAAACACCACACCTGTACCACACAACACCGAACACCACGACACGACAGGAAGCGATACGACGACCACTCGCCTGTTCTTCCCGCGCAAGCGTGAGCTTGACTGAGACGACCCCGACCCTGACCCCGGCGTGGCCTGGGCCTGGTTCTCGGAGGCGTACTGCCTCGCCTTCATCAGTAAGTAACGGAAACGGGGGAATCAACCTGCCAACATTCATAAGGGAGGAAGGGGGGGGAGGAACAGGAGGGGGGGGGGGGGAAGCGAAGCAAAGGGGAGGGAGGGAAAAGGGTGGGTGGGTGCAGAACGGTGGGTGCGTGGAGAAGTCGGAGACGGGCCATTGCGGTTCCCGGACAAAAAACCCTTGCTCTTGATTATTCCCGAGGGTTGCTTGCTTTGGGTTTGGTTCTGTACTATACGGTGAATGTAGTGCAGTGTAGGTGTAACGTAGCGCAGTGCGTTCTCCACGGAAAAACTCATGGACAACCAAGACATTCGCCATCGCGCACGAGAAACTTATCTTGCGACAGGTTGTTCGAACCTGGTCCTCCCGGCCATGAGATCCAAGGAACCGTTTAACAAGAACCAATCTACCGTAAATCGCACATTACCGCAAAAAAACGTGATAATTTGTTGTTGTTGTTCCGTTCCTTGGAATTGAAGGCGGGGGGGAACCTATCTATATACGTACGATAGCAAGATTGAGTTTTTTGTTCGAGATGACGAACGTCTTGGTTGTCCATGAGTGAAAATATGGCAGTGCAGGGTATAGCTGTTCTGTAGAGCAGCAGTGTCTTAGTTTTATGTTGTAGTGCAGTGCAGTGCGGTGTGATGTAGTGCAGTGTACGTAGCGGCATGTAGATGTCCTTTAAAAAAATATTCCAAAAACGCCAGGTGTTACTTGGAACAGTGCAGTCGTGTGCTGCCGTGAATCGTATCATACTGTCACCCACCTCACGACGGGACTGGAACCCGTGCTTAACAATCTGCGCGGGATGGCGCTCCATCCGGTTGAGTTCGTTGTCAACGTACGCCCAGCCTTGCCCCGCCACACCCTGCGCGCGAGAGAACCACGGTCATCGTCAACAGCAAAGCTGCACATGTTAGCTACCAAAAGCGGACAACGTAAGCTATCATATCAATACTCGTACGGCATTTCATTGTGCTCCAGGAACAAAACAGCTGAGCGACGAGAGCCGAGAGCAAAGGTGGAACAAGTTTACACGTCGCATATATCACGATCTTCGTAGATCATCAAGGTCCTATTTTGCCGTTGTGAGATGTCACGCAAGATCTGTATACCAACTACGTATCTAACCCAGGGAACATGCCATACCTAGATCATGCAGGTTATACGGCTCCCAACATGAGCTATAGATCATACAGACCAGGAATATGACCGCCCTGAAAGATCTAAATCAAATAATAAGGAATCGATCATCTGTCCGATCTGTGAACATGTTATAGATGACAATCACACCGCATCTGGAGGAGTTGCATAGGATAGTGACGCCGACCCTACGTACATACCAGCTTCACACAAAAAAAAAAACGATTTCACCGCAGTGCAACAACCTTTTCGTACAGCACTGTCTGTGGAGCAATGCGGCTTATTTGTTTTAGCTCCTCACACGAGGAACTTAAATATCTCACCCTACTCTTGGAATCGAAGAAGGTTTGTTCGCGTAACCCGACCAACATATATTTGAACTATTAATATTAATAGGAGCTAACGTTAGTTTTCGCCTTAATGGTCCTACAACAAAAAAAACGAGCAAAATCATCGTTCAAAACTGGTGGTTACTCGCTTTGGAGAAGCTCAACCGGTCCCAGTGACAAAATATTGCCTCAGAAGGCAAAAATTAACTGATGGCCTCAAGAAGGCAAAAACTAACTGATGGCCTCAGAAGGCAAAAAATAACTGATAGCCTTAGAAGGTAAAAACTCACTGCAACCCCTATATGGTATACCGTGGGATGAGTCTTGTACAGAAACCTAAATTCGAATTACAAGTCGAAATGTTTTGTCCCCACAACGGGAGTGCAGTCTCCTAATAAGCCGCATGCCTAAAGGGGTTAATTTCGGCAAACTTTTTTTCTGTTCCTTCCCGTTTTTTTTTATCCTCCGGCGGATGGGTTAAAACACAAAACGAAAAACTTCCGGGAACGAACCTTGATAGCGGAGAGGTAGTGGCTGGCCTCCCGCAGTATGTCAGCGTGGCCGTTTGCCCCCACCGGCAAAGGGGGCACGTCCTCCGCAACGGCACCCCTGCCAGACTTCGGCTGCAGTGGCTGCTGGTCCGGGGTAGCGGCGACGGCGAGCAAACCGGCGCGCACCGCGGCTAGAACCTGAAAGAAAAGAAAGACGGAACGAAAAAAGACAACCGGGAAAAGATAAAACGAAACTGTCGCCATTGTAGGAACTCGCGCAGCGGGATGTTTGCATTGTGCTCTGCGCGGGTCATGACCCCGCCCGCGCGTCGGGTCGGGATTTTTTTTTCAATCTCACAGGTCGGGTCAAGTCGGGTCGGGTCCGGTCAGGGAATTTTTCAAACCCTCACTATTAATAGTCGGGTCGGGCCACCCATACCCGACCCGACCCGCGAGTATTTGACCCAACCCGTGAACAACACCGAAAACAAAAAACGGCAGTCGCTTCTCTCTCACCTCCTCCGCCGCGACAACGCGCGAGTCCAGCCAGTCCTGCGAAGCGGAGGGCCTCGTCGCCGTCGTCACCGCCAGTTCCCCGACAAGCTCGTTCATGCTGGCGCGCATGGCCTCCGCATGCCGCTCCACCACTGCCCGCGCCGCCGCCTCTGCCCTCGTCTCCACCGCAGCCGCCGCGGCCGCCGCCGACTCCGCCGCGGCAGCAGCCGAAGCAGCCGCCGCCGCCTTGTTAAGGCCGGCCACTCTAGCCGCGCCGGCGCCGCGGGCAGGCGAAGCCTCCGACCGCGCCCCTTCCCCCCCTCTTGCCGCGGAAGAAGGTACCGGGTCTACTCCTCCGGACTCATCCTTACCCCCACCGTGCTGCTGCTCGCGGGAAGGGGATGATTCGGGACCCGTCCCCTCCTTTTTTGAGGCGGGAGAGCTGCTGCCGTTGTCGTCCTCGGGGTTGGTGGAGGACTTCGACGCGTAAATTTGAGTGCCGTCGGCGGCGGTAGTGGTGGTGGTGGTGTCGCCTGCGCCAGATGCCGCCGCGAGGTGAACGGCGGGGATCTGGTCCCCGCTCCCCGGGTTTGACGGCGGCGTTTTTCCTGTTGTCGAGTCTTGTACTTCTTCTGCCGCAGCGGTGGAGGAGGGGGCGGTTCGCTGAGGGGTGGTGGGGAGCCAGGGCATTTGGGCCAGGAGGTTAGATGCGTCCTCGAAGCGCTTCTGCGTCTTGTACATATCAGCCAGATTCGCGTAGCAGTGAATCCAGCCTGCGCGAGAGAGGGTCGACGAGATGTTATTAGTATTTGATAAAAACATCACACCAGGTACCACCTGGTACATAGGATGCCGTGCTTCGAAGCATAGCAGCATGACATTAGCGCTTGACGTAAAAGTCAACGAATAACTGAAGCTTAAATCAGTCGTTCGCAAATAATAGATTAAACGTATCGTTATTTTCACCATGTACAGCAGTAGTGGGTAACGGACCCTCTATGGTGGTGGTATGCTCCAGCCAACAACACTGCCATTCTGGTCAAGTCCATCTGTGCCAAGCGATTTCACAGGCCCCGTGTACGTAGCGGGCAGCCGGCACTACTTAACCAGCACCGACTGAAGTGCCACTAAAGTGGTGAAAAAGAACGCCTGCTTGCATCGTGTCATCACACACGAGCGCCATCAACAGCTGCGTCCCAGTGGCAACAAATAACTTTTTTTTGCACAATGACTACTTGCATCTCTCAGATCCGGGGTCTCGTACAAGCCCTCATCCCTCACGCCATTCCCCACTACCAGGTACAGTACTAGGCCTCCTTGCTTCGTATCGCTCGTTAGCTCGGCTGTGCTGTTCGCTTGTTGACTCACGGTTGAGAGTGCTGACTGGTCGGCCAAACTCTCCGACTATACTCGGGAGTATCGAGAAATTTTCGTACTCCGAGTACTGAGAGCATTAGAGTACTGGTGGCCTAAATACTCGGAGCACTTGGAGTATGAGCAGTACTGAAGGCCCAAATACTCCGAGTACTGGGAGTATGAGCAGTACTTATACTCGAGTACAAGCAGTACTCGGAGTAAAAACATCTAAATTACTCGGAGTACTCCCGAGTCTCGAGAGTATTGAACACCGAAATACTGCGAGTACACAAAGTACCTGAAGTATTTTTCTTTAAAATACTCTAGTTATACTCGCAGGTAATGGGAGCATCTGTGAATTTTGAAATGCTATAAACGCCAGTCACATGCTCCCAGAACCTGGGAGGAATGACGGCCGAATCTTTAAAATGATGCAAAGATGCTCCTAACGTACTTCACACTCCGAGTATACTCCGAGTATCGAGTACATTTCGTACTCCGAGTACTTAAGGTACTTAGAGTACTGGCGGCCTGAATACTCGGAGTACTTGGAGTATAAGCAGTACTGAAGTCCCAAATACTCGGAGTACAAGGAGTACCCGCAGTATCGGACCCCGAAATACTCCGGGTACAAGCAGTATCGAGAGTGTTCATACCCGAAATACTCCGAGTACGAGCAGTATCCCGGAGTATCGAACCCCGAAATACTCCGAGTACACGAAGTACCTGAAGTATTTATCTCCAATACTCCCTACTTTACTCCAAGGTACTCGGAGCATCTGTGCAACACTATTTACGTGGGAAGAACAATGAACTTCAGAATACTGATGTACTCGTAGTACCTGGTACAGCAGTAACAAACGTACCGGTAGGTTTTAGTGTAGTTTTTGATACCTGATACCTGATACTGGTACCTGATACCTGACACCAGGGTAGTACATGTATGAGTGAGAGAGGTTAGCAAACCACTATTGTAAACACACTTGTTGTGCCCAAATTGCCTCGGGTCCTCTTTTGCATTTTTGTAGGCACCACGTGGTCTACACCGGAGAAACACGGTATTTATGTAACGCCACCATCATCATCATCACCATCACCGTGACAACACTATTAATACCTGGTATATTAATAACAGTTCAAATATAGCCCATGAACACCGGTCGTAACGGTCATCATGTTCCTATCAAAAATAGTATCATGTACGTCAAGCACTTCAAGCGTATGTTTGCATTTCCGTGTTTCCAATACACATTATGCAATGCTTCACATATACTGTATTAATAGCCGTACTCTGTATTGTACCTATTAATAGTGTTGCTGTTGTACATATATACATAGTTCAGCAAGTGTTGCTGTGGTACATATATACACACCTGGTACACAGTAGTAGTTCAGCATAGCTTGCTGAAGTATGTGTATACGAAGTATGTACAACAGCAACACTACGCATGTATTTTAGGCATGATGGTTTTACTAGGGGTTACCGCTGTGACCACCAGGACCACATATATATCTCTCTGGATAAAAAATGAGGACGGACACTTGGTGTATGATGTAGATGGGTAGAAATAACAGTGTAAAGTGAGACAACACCAACAACCGCCTTGTGTGCATGGTGTATCATACGATATGCATCATGAATTTACGAGGTGAGTTACCCCCCCCCAGTTTGGTACACTAAATAGTAGCGAGAAAACGATCGCTATCTTACGAGATAGATGGTGGCCACAGGCGGCGAAACAGGAACGGGATAAGATTAGCAAAAAGTTTCTTTGTAATATATGGAAACAACGTAATGAGCGCCCAAGTGTTGGAGGTGTCTCTATTAGGAGTAGGAACGGTGCTCCGTCTCGAAAGAGGTGCGTGGTCAATGGTCAAATGACTAAGGCAAGCAACAAATG
>MEHQ01003695.1:31742-56616 GCA_008828725.1 Saccharina japonica
GCCCGCGGCGCACACAAAAATAAAAGAGTCGCTTGCGACACGATAAGAGTGGTGATGAAAAAAATCCCGTGGTGTCCCGTGGTATCCCGTGGTATCCCGTGGGAATGCCTTCCCTCTTTCACATGAGGTTTTGCACTCGCCTTTTCGTGGCTCCTCGTGCATACCAGGCAGCGAATTGGGATCGGAATCGGGATCGCCATAAAACATTGCAACCTCCACTCAAAAATTGGGATCGAACATGGGGGATTTGGCGTGTCGATCTCGATATTTTATCGAGATCGAAATATCGAGATAAAGATATTACGGTTTCCCGATATTTGTCCTCCTTGCCTGGATAACGCCCTATCATTACTCAATACACACATGAAACCCGTCGGTTTTCGCCGGAGCACACGGCACCCAGGTATGCCCGGAGCCCCGAGGCAGTATTCTTTTTGCTTTCTTCGTGTTCCTTTTTCCTTTTTCCTTCTTTTCGGGTAGATAGTAATACGTTATAAAATTTTAAAATACCATAGGGACACATATATATCTTCGTGGTATTGTTGGGGTTTGCAAGGGACATGGAATGGCATACCGAGTAAAGTGCCGTTCCCTCGCGTACTGGTGCTGCGATCGGTGTTCACGCATATTATTATTTTGCACCTGACGTTTGTTTTCTTCCATTGGGACATTGCTTTATTGTACCCGTATTTCGTATACATATATACTCGTATATATACAATACCTGACATGTTTTATGACCACTGGCTAGATTTCAGGGACATGAACTACGTACGCGATGTGCGAAGATCATCATCATATACACGAGTACAGATGTGAAGCGTCTGCTGCAGTGTAGTGTTTACCAGGTACTCGTGCATAGGTGTGTCCGGTGTGTATCACGTATTACCGCACGGATGTGGTTACGCATACTACTTGTACTCAACACAACAAAAGGAATGCAGACAGCAGTAGTCGCGATATGTACTCATACAACACAACATTATTAGGAGAAATACTGATTGTATCATAAGTACCGCACGAACGAGAGAGCAATCTGTCGTATTATAGTTTGTGGCGGCGGGAGAGTGTAAGAAATAGTTGGGGGTTGTGGTGCCAGGATCTGGTTGTTGGTAAAGTAGAGAGAAGCTTCGTACACTATAATACTACTGTACGGGTAGTACATACCCAAATACAAGGCACACCGAGGTCCGAGGAGATTGACTGAACTCGTTTTCATTTGTCGTTCACTTCAATTGTGACTCGTATTATCTTGGGGGATAAAAATGAATCAGAACGGAAACAGTACGTACAGCACGGGCCTGCCAACAAAAAACACCAAATAATGTGAGCGAGGCTTTAGAACCTTCCTGTGACACCATGCGTTGAACAACCTCGAGCATGTCATAGCCTATTATATAGGATTTAGTGTACCGCTCACCGCTGGGCACGATTTCTTCAGTAAATAAAATATTAGCTCCTACCAACAAATTGAGCCTCATGTTCTTAATCGAGCATCATGTTCTTATTATTATAGGCGTTTTCTTATTTGTGGGCCTGTACTGTACGTACTGCAAACGAAACGGACGAACAAGAGATGACCCGAGCGAGGGGCGAGGGGCGAGAGGTCACGAGTCATGAGTCGTGACAACAACCGCAGCTACAAACAAGGCACCGTAAACTACAACGGCAGCAGTATATACCTGGTACATACAGTATTCCGATACAAGGCGATCTGAATAAGGCGGTATCCCGTTATAAGGCGGTTAAAATCGCTTGGCACGACTGAGGAACTGCACTCATCACCTGGAATGAATAAGGCGGCTTTCCCCAATAAGGCGGTCACATTGCTTTTATTAATAACACCGGGGGACACCTACTTGAACTCTGTACCAAAAAAATAGACATCTACCTACACCAGTAGTACCGGTGGAAGCATGAACAGAGTACAGCACTAAGAAACAGGCTAATGAGAAAGCCAGGCTGAGATTAAGAGGAAAATAAGAAATTAGGGAGTCATTATCTTGAAATTAGGGTGGAAAGCACCTTCTCTCCAGTAAGAAATCCATCCTGGACCATATTTCCTGTTTCTTATTAGGTGTCCTTTTACTCTGTACTCGTACTGCTGTGCAGTATTATATATAGGGGACAGAGAGCAGAAAGCACACAGACGACATGTATACATACGTAGAACATAGAACCCTACTGCTGCTTGCCAATCCAGCTCCCGTCATGGCGGCCCTTGCTGCCGTCCCGAGTCGATCGAACACGACGGTACTACTGCAGCTGCTGTACGTTGTGCGGGTTTACAAGCATAAAACCGTCTGTTGTGGCACGTGATAAATCAATGCTGTCCCGAGCGTTCCGCACGTACTTTAATTTTCGTTCATCCTGGTATCGCGCTGCCGGATACCGGTGCCCTTGCGGCACCAGAATATGCTCGGCTGGCACAGGCTGGGAGCACACTGCTGTATGATACAGCCTGTTTTTGGGACGACGAGGCTAGATTTTCAGGGAACTGAGCTATTCATGCGAGAGCAACGTGAGATCATCATCATGGGCACATGGGCACAAACACCCGTCTCTTTCTTTGTTCCTTCGTTCAGGGTTTCGGCAGGGCTCTACTGGCTCTACTACTAAACTGTTACTGGTATGTATGTGAGCAGTGGGCAGGGTGATGCGCCAGCGTTTGGTGCGCGATGACCTGGACCCTCGGGACAGTTTGATTGCTCATGTTCGTTTTCGATTTTCGATTTTGTTGTTGGTTTGTTTTTTTTGCGTTCAGCACACACCTAAAATATAAAATACGAGCACCTTCCTGTTTTCTGAGTGAACAAAACACGAAGAGTCTATTCGTCCATTCGATATTCGTCTTGTGTCATTTTAGGTTTTGGTTTTGAGTACGGCCCTTGTGTGTACGGTGGCCCTCTCACACACCGCACAAGACACTACTCGTGCTCGTAGACACATACAGTAAGACACGTCATACGTACGTAAGACATAAGACATACGAGGCACACAATAAACAAGAATGTAACTGAAAAAAACGAGATATACCTGTACCTCGTGTACAGCAGTGTACAGCAGCACCGTAACTGGTAAACTGTACTCGTACGATGATACTGCGGTACATATACATTCGTAGGCTGTATAGATCTCTTTGGTACAGAGTGACTGGCTGGCCCACTGGACCACTTCTGAGACATTGGTAAAAGGCAATGTAGGCAATACACTTGGTGGCCACGAGGCTCGGGCTCTGCGCGACCCTGATATGGTACGATGGGCTGTCCTGCTGCTGCTGTACTGCTGCTGCTGCTGCTGCTGCTGCTGCTGCAAGTTCAGGTGCTGTGGTGGTTGGAGTGCAGCACGTAGATCTCTCTCACTCACGAAACGTCGGAATGTGGAACTGCTGCTGCTGCTGCTGTTGTACTTGCGATTTCGACTTCGATTGTACTGCGCACAGAGTGAAAACTGGAGAAATGTAATGTACCGGATCTGGACCACTTTTTACTCGACGCTGGGCGTTACGTACAACAAAAAGGAGACTTTCTTTCTTTCATGTCAACGACCCCGCTCTTCCACCCAGCGCTCCCTCGTGAAACATAGACGCGCCGAGACACTAGCGACCTCAACAACTCAATAATGCAAGCAGGCGGGTGCTCCCATGGTGTCTGCTGATTCCCTCCCATCGCGTGCGCTCACCGTTCGTGATGTCCTCCGCCTGTGCCTCGAGCTTGGCGTGAGCTTCCCGCTGGGCAGGGGAGATGCCGGCAGCAGCAATGCCGGCAGCAGCGATCACAACAGGCACGGGAATCACCGGCGCCGTGGCGCTGCTGCTCTCCCGCGAGCGCGAAGACGGCGTATCGTCCTCGTCCATCTCCGAGCCGTCCGCTCTGCTGCCGCAGCCGCCGCCCCCGATCCCATCTTTGGTGCTGGTGCTGTTGGCGGGGGAGGAGGGTCTGGGCGACGAGGCAGTGGAAGAGCCGGCGGCAACGGACAGCGTGGCGGCGGCGGCGGCGATCGCGTCCGCGTTGGCTACCGTCTCTGTAGCTGCCGACAGTACGTCCATGGTGCTCTGTTCGTGGTGGTGGCGGTGGTGGTGGCGATGGTGGTGGGTATAGACTCTGTAGACGCCAGAAGGTGAAAAAAGGTGAGCGAGCAAGAAGCAGGGGGTACGTAGAGTTGCAGGTTGGTTGAGAACGATTCTCAGTTCTCAGTAAAACTCCTGAAGGGGTTTCAGTATTTGGTTCTGTTGGCGTTTTTGGGTCATTTTAGTTGTCCGCTGGGACTACCAGACAACCAAAACGCGCGCAGCAACCTCTACCTCTATCCTCTACGTGTGCCCAACTCTACTAGCACGCTCCGACGCGATGGCTCCTGCAACTCCTGAAGCCATCCTCAAGGTCGCGCGCAACGCCAAGATTAAGCTTCCCAAGGTGCGTTTTGCCTGACAAAGCAGCAGCAGCAGCAGCAGCAGCTGCTGCAGCTGCACAAGCAGCTCCTGCACGTTTTTGAATTTCCAGGATCTACTCGTGATTGCGAAGAGAATGCGATTTCTGCAGTCGACTACTGCTGCTGTTTGTGCTATCGCAGTAGCGGAGAGCAGGACTGTTGCGCTACTGCCCTAGGCTGATACCTTTAATCGAAGCGCCCCATTGTCTCCGTATTGGCCGGCAAGCGCGTTTCCGATGTCCGGTGCAAATTTTAAATTTTGCAGTACCTGCCTGGTACCTGTGGTAATTTTGTAATTTTCGGCGTCTTTTCTTCCGCCGTCCTGGTCAGGTACAGAGTAAGATCATGTGTGGGGCCGGGCCTCTCCTCCTTGCCACCAGCTCTGTCCCGGAAAAAAACTTCAAAAGTGCCCCGTGTTCACGCCAGGCCTCTTCTATGATAGAGCCTTCTTACGCGAGTGTAGTATACGTTCACAGGCACTATTTGAGATTATTTTTGGGCCGGTCCGTGGCTCACGGCGGCGTCGGCTATAATGAATATCCACACCAGATGTGATGGCAATGCACAGGGCGCAGGCCTCTCAAGAGATTCATATCACAAAGAGAAGCACCTGATCATACCGGTAGGTAGCAGAGTAGTGGTCCCTACATAGTGCCGGCTGCCCTATACGTATCACACAGCAGTACAAGACACCTCGTACGTACTAAGAAACAGGAAAACTGGCCCAGGCTGGATTTCTTATTTGAGAGAGGGTGACTTCTACACTAATTTCAAGATAACGAATCTCGAATTTCTTATTCTCGTCCCAATCTCAGCCTGGTTTTCTTACTATTAATAGCCTGTTTCTTATTTATTTATAGGTGTCATGTACTGTACACTGTACCTGGTATAGTGCTGGTGAAATCGCTTGGCATACTCGTACTCGTAGATTGAACCAATAAATGTCGTACTCGTGTCATAGCAGTTAGTGTAAGTAATAGTGCCTGTTGCCGGTTGTACGTAGTGATGGTATTAAATAAAATTAACTGGTATTGTTGGCTGGCGCACGGGCACTACGAGGTACGAGTATGTACGAGGTACCGAGCTGGAGGTACCAGGTATATACGTCGCTACAGCCCTTGTTTGACCTGCGAGTCATGTCATGCGAGTATAGTATTAATAGTAGGATACGGTACTCTGTACTCTGTACCGGCATATCTAGCTGATGGTGTGAAAGCGTGCGTCCCCGATGGGCGTTTACAACGTGTTTGAAAGGACATTTCTTATGCAGTCGGATTGGAAGGATTGAAAACGGCAATTTCTGATCGAGTCTTTTTTCGGCTGGGTTTTGTTTTAGGCTAATTAGGTCGGTCGTTCCCGACCCACTCTAAATTCGACGGGATGTGTCTGGATGTCTTCCCTATCGTCATTCGGATCGATTTTTGTAGTTTTTTATGCTCTTCCTGGGGGCGGTTGATATGAGAGTTGAAAATTGCTTCGTGTCCTGGTCGCCTGTTCGAGGAGATGCTGCGCTGCAAGTAGCAGCAGCAGCAGCAGAGAGCAGCAGCAGTAGTAGCAGTAGAGCAGTTTACCCAGCATCGGAGAGGTTTCCAGGCTGCTGCTGTGTGGTGTGACCTGTTTGGAGGGGTGGAGAGAGATGCGGTGGGCTTGAAAAAAAAAGTAGATCGAGAAATCCAATCCACGAATCAAGTCGAAAAACTCGACTTTTTCGACGGGATGCGTAGATCGGGTTGCTCGATCGAAAAACTTGGGATCGAAAAAGCTCTTTGTCAACAGTATAAGAAAGCCCGAGTTTGTGTCCAGTCGGAAACCGGCTTTGTCGATCCACGCACCCGACTGCGTAAGAATGAGCCTCAAGTCCAGGCTAATTCTTATGCAGTCGGATACGTGGATTGAAAATGCCCGTTTCCGATTGGAGACAAAATCGGACCTTCTTATACTGTTGAAAAAGAGCTTTTTCTACCCCAGTTTTTTCGATCGAGCAATCCGAGCCACGCATCCCAGTTTTTTCGATCAACCAATCCGATCCACGCATCTCGTTTTCGACGGGATGCGCTCGAAAAACTTGGGATCGAAAAAGCTTTTTGTCAACAGTGTAAGAAAGCCCGATTTTTTTTCTCCAATCGGAAACCGGCTTTTTCTATCCACTCGTCCGACTGCGTAAGAATGAGCCTCAAGTCCAGGCTAATTCTTATGCAGTCGGATACGTTGATTTAAAAAGCCGGTTTCCGATTGGAGACAAACTCGGACTTTCTTATACTGTTGAAAAAGAGCTTTTTCGATCCCAGTTTTATCGATCGAGCAATCCGATCCACGCATCCCCGTTTTTTCGATCGATAAATCCGATCCACGCATCCCATTGGAGTTTCTCGATTGGATGTGTGGATCGGATTTCTCGATCCGTTGTTTTTTTAAGCCCACCACATCTCTCTCCACTCTCCACCCCTCTAAACACACGGTCACACCACACAGCAACAGACTGAACACTCCGATGCTGGGTTGACTGCTGCTGCTGCTGCTGCTGCTGCTGCTGCTGCTGCTGCTGCTCGCAGCGCAGTACCTCCTAGAACCGCCAGCAGGATATGGATCAGTTTTCAACGCTCGTACCAACCGGCCCCAGAAAGAGCACGGGAAGCTGCAAAGTCGACCTGACGGACAATACGGAAGGCATCCAGACACACCCCGTCGAATTTATAGTCGATCGGAAGCCGAGCTTTTTTTATCCTTCCAATTCGACGGCATAAGGATTAGCCTCAGTCGGATCGAATTTGTCGTTCTGTGCTCTTTTTCCGCGGGGGAGGTGTACTTCATTTTCATGCATGGCCGTAGTCGTATGACCCTCGCATCCCTACAATGCCGGGACGGAGCATATCGGGCTTTCACCGACCGGGCAGACATTGCTAGCACCATGGGGGGGGGGTGTTCGATGTGAGGGATAGGGCAGGCGAAGGCTAGTTGGAAACCGCTGCACTTCGCGTCCTCCTTACGGGTTCTGCGTTCGTACGTACTCATAGGAGGTGCGCGGGGGGGGGGGTCATCCGAGTCATCGTCGTGGTTGCGTCGCTGATGACGGTGCGCGCTGTTGACGGGCGGAGAAAACGATGCATGTACACACCACGATGACTTGCTGCGAGCAGCAGCAGCAGTAGCAGCAATAGCAGCCAAGTCAGCATCGCAGCATCGGAGCTGCTTAGGCTTTGCTGTGTGGTGTGATCCTGTGTTTCGCGGGGTGATGAGGGATGCCGCGGGTCTGAAAAAAAACAAACGATCGACCAATCCGTGTTTCAACGGGATGGACGGATCGGATTCCTCGATCGAAAAAGTTGGGATCGAAAAGGCTCTGCATAAATAACGCCCGATTTTGTTTCGGATCGGAAATCGTCGTTTTCGGCCCACTAATTCGACTACTGTATAGGAAGTGGCCTAAGATTAAATGTAGGAGATGTGGGGTTTGTGGAGCGGGATTGGATCTTAACATGTGTACGTATATACCTGGTATTATGGTATGGAAGGCATGCTTGGTTAGGGGATACCTGATACCAGGTACATATTAGTAGGTAGAGGAGAGAGTGAGTTTGGCTGAGGTTGAAATCGCATGCAGGAGAGGGAGAAGGACCCAGTAATTTCTAGACAAGCGAAGCACACGACAAAAGTACATAAAGCTGGCTGGTAACTGACTGCCAACAACCACCGGCCGTATAATTGCACGTACGTTCTGGGCTGTTCAGATATGCACGTACTTTTGCACCATATTTACCTTTGCTCCCACCCGGACCTGATCCCACCCGGATCTGATCCCATTTGGCACCCTGCTCCCACCCACAAGGTGCAGAAATATAATCAGCCCTCCGCAGGAGCCGCCGGAGGCCCATCTGGCACCTCGATCCCATTTAGTACCCATGTAGGCCATACATATCTACAACAACTCCTGCTATACATAAAACCGTGTTGAATGTACGTGCAAATTCGAATAGCCTGGCACGTACGTGCACGTTCTACGGAGCCGGCCAACAACTACGTATACGACTGCCTGCTGTGAGAAGATTGACGCTAAAAAAAAACTGAAGAATTCACGCGCCTAACATATCACGATCTATCTATCTACAGATAGATAATCTATACGTACCTATATCCTACCTAGCCTGCCGTTATGATATGTTGTGCAGGATATCTATACTCCTAATAGTACAGATCCAACCCAGGAAACCTGTGCTAGATAATGCAGATTACACGGCTCCCACCCAGCAGCATGAGCTAGATCAGTACAGATCAGGAATCGATCTGCCGTGAAAGAGCTAGATCGTGGAGTGGGAATGATCTATATCATCTGTCCGTTCGAGGTGTGGAATGATTAACCTCCCGCCCACCCTGGGGGTTAAGTTGAGGTGGCAGTCTGTAGTTGAGGGAGGAATCTAATAATTGAATACGTGCAGATTGGAGCAGGTTGCAGTTCTACTACTCGTATATACGGCTGGGGGTAGAGCAAAGGGGCAACATTCAATCAATAATACGAACCGTCAGGTTTGATATAAGGAAATAGTCATTTGGGGGTATACCCCCTGGTTTTACGGCCATTTGGGGGTAGGGTCAGAATGCGCCCGCGGAACGTGCTCCCGCGGGCCCAAACAGGCCTCAAACGACATTCCGAAGGCCTAGCGAGATGCCCGAAGCCCATGCCAAGCACGCACACAGCTTGTTTTTTTTCTTTCAGGCATGTCCTTGGACCTAACGGGACGGCGGTGCACGAGGGAGCAAGCAAAGTCCCCCCTTTGACCACATCTTGGGGGGGATAACCCCACGTAGCTACTAAATTTATCTACTCCCCCCGATTGACCACTTTTTTCACCCCGATTGACCGAAACCATACCCCCTTTTGACCATCTGCGACAGCCTCAAAACGAACTACAGCAGTACGTGTCCACGTCACCGCCCAACAGCCCGAATAGACCACGGGGCGGAACACCCAGAACTTGCGAGTAGTCGGGATCGCTTACCTCCCAAAATCTCGGCGGAACTATATAAAAAGCACTTTTTTATAGACGATATGAAGATATCGGCTCTTCTGAGATAATATCGGCTCTTCCGAGAATACATTACGGTGATGGGAGAATCAGAATACATACGCGCAGTAGTTTCTCCGCGTATGGGTCGTGGGTCGTGGGTTGCTGGGTACTTGGTGCTTTGATGTTGGGTGCTGTGGTGGGGGCAAAGCGCTAGAAGCGGTGCCCAGAATAAATTGGCTCGACATGGCAGGAAAGAGTTGGTCCACCTGACTCTACGGTCAAAGCCACTAGGTGTCTGTGTTGTGTGTTGGACGGCAGGCTGGTGTGTTTTAGTAGGATCGCCCGGCAACGAGGCACCAAGCACCCAGCAACCCACGACCCACCACTCATTCGCGGAGCAACTACGCGTATGTATACTGATGTGTTTTTTCAGAAGAGCCGATATTTTCATGTCGCGTATGAAGATTTGATTTTTATTATAGTTCCGCCGAGATTTCTTGGGAGGCAAGCGATCCCGACTACTCGCAAGTTCTGGATGTTCCGCCCCGTGGTCTATTCGGGCTGTTGGGCGGTGACGTGGAACAGTACTGCTGTAGTCGTTTTTGAGGCTGTCGCAGATGGTCAAAAGGGGGTATGGTTTTCGGTCAAATGGGGTGAAAAAAGTGGTCAATCGAGGGGAGTAGACAAATTTAGTAGGTACGTGGGGTTATCCCCCCCCAAGATGTGGTCAAAGGGGGGACGTTGCTCCCTCGTGCGCCGCCGTCCTCGTTAGGCCGAAGGACGTGCCTGAGAAAAAAAAAAAGTTGTGTGCGTGCTTGGCATGGGCTTCGGGCATCTCTGCCAGGCCTTCGGAATGGCGTTTGAGGCCTGTTTGGGCCCGCGGGAGCGACGTTCCGCGGGCGCATTTTGACCCTACCCCCAAATGGCCGTAAAACAAGGGGGGTATACCCCCAAATGTTTGTTATCGGTACCATATCAGCTTGCAAAGGCTAAAGGTACAGCCAGGCAGCTATACTCAACAGCTGCAGCTAGACCTGACCGTATTTCTTTGTATCGTAGCAGAATTTGATTCAGAACGATGAACGGACGCAACGAGTATATTAGTGTCTCATATGTCTAGTCGTCTTCCCCTTGAAAATCAGGGTGCGAGCACCCCACAAAAAAAAAAATATCTCGACGAATCAGCGCGCATTAACCTTGGACACGCCCAGTATAGCCAATAGAAGTTTTTGCACCATTTTAACCTGCTCCCACACCGGACCTGATCCCACCCGGATCTGATCCCTTTGGCACCCTGCTCCCACCCACAAGGTGCAGAAATATAATCAGCCCTCCGCAGGAGCCGCCGGAGGCCCATCTGGCACCTCGATCCCATTTGGTACCCATGTAGGCCATACATATCTACAACTCCTGCTATACATACAACCGTATTGAATGTACGTGCAAATTCGAATAGCCTGGCACGTACGTGCAAGTTCTCCGCCGCTGGGTCCCTTCAGCCAACAAAATCGGCACAATATTGTAGCGGCAACCGGCACTACTCCGCACACTACCATGCCAAATTGGTGAATCTCATGTGTGCCAAGCGATTCCACAAGCACTACAGCGGGCAACCGGCACTATTCAACCGTCGCTTTTCTTTTTCTTTTTCTCCATGCCATTTATTATCTTCGCACTTCTGTCCCTCTCCCTCCATAGTTGTAACTCAGATCCGGGATCACAAAGCAGGCTCTTCTCCCTCCTTCCCACTACGGTTCGTGCCTTGATTGTTATCGCGCAGAGGGTTCTAGCATTCCTAACACTCGTCGATTTTCATCGAATTTTGCTAACTCACGCTCTCGCGTTTTCCGCTAGTCAAGATATTTTTCGCGAGAAAAAAAGTCCCTACGAGCATGCACTCGGGGAGGCTCGAACCCACGACTTTGACTCTAACAGGGACGAGATTCACCTGTCATTCCACCGGGGACGCCGGCTCTGTAGAGGGCCCACTACTGTGCTGTGTGCTGTGCCTATCACTATTACATGACTGTCACTATCATAGGCTGCTTCGTGTGGCCCATGCTGCAATCGTCACATGTTATGTTTTAGACACGTTTTCCCCTCTCAAGAGGTTGCTCCACTTCGGCTACGTACACACCAGATACGGTAGCAGCAGCAGCAGCGCTGTACGTACATTTCTTCATTAGCTAATTAATAGAAGCATTTATATACGTTTTGAGTCTAAACACGATTTGTATTTCACGGATATCCCACCTCATTTCATCCATCCCATCTCCATCCCCATCTCCATCCCATCCCATCCCATGCTATCCCATTACATCCCACCCAAATCCCATCCATCCCATCCAAATCCCATCCCATCCAAATCCCATTGCGTTTCACCCATGCCATCTGAACCCATCCTATCCCATCCCATTCCGGTGGGTGTTTCCGGCGCCTTGTTTTTTTTGTTGGTGCCAGAGCAAGAAGGAGTGTCTTGAGGAGATCAAGGCTGCCCGCTCTGTTGCCGGGGCCGACGATTCCACGAAGGAAGGCTACGATCCCAGCAGCCATAAAGCCGTCCTCAAGGTACGGCATACCGCGCATACAACATATGTACCAGTACACCGGCGTACAGCAGCGCAAAGCATGCCAGTATATCAACACGGAGCATGCCGGTATACCAGGGTGTATTTGAAATTTGAAAAAAAAAATATATATATATGAGCCGTGAGAGATCGATTTTTTCGCTCGAAACTCATCTTTGCAAGCTTGGTGTCATACTATTAATAAGAGTCATACATATGGTATATGATGTGATACTTGGATCAAGCGTACTACGGGGTGACGCATGCTAGGGTAGAGTTAGGTGCACCGTGATTTTTCTGTGGGGGTGGTCACTTGAGGAGCTCTATACCTGCAGTAGCCTGCACACTGATTTTGGGGGGGGAAACCGAAAGTGTTATGTACCCGATGTACAATCCCGTTGCCTCAAGTACAAAACGAACAATAGTGCAACACAAGAATTAGAGACATTCCGACGATTTTATGTTAAGGAGGCTTTACTAGGTCATGCAGGAAGGTTTTCAGCCAAAAAAAGGTTATTCAGGAAGTTTTTCAGCCAAAAAAAGGTCATTCAGGAAGATTTTCAGCCAAAAAAAGGTATACCTACCTTTATCGTGGCACGCGTCGGGTGTGTTGTTTGTGTAAGTGGTTATAGTATACCGGCGTACAGCGCGAAGAATACCAGTATATCGGCTTGCAGCATACCAGTAGACCCAGCAGTATATATGCTGGTATGCAGCAGATCGGCAGACTGTATACTGGCAGACCGGCAGACAGTATACTGGCAGACCGGCAGACAGTAAAAACTGGCAGACCGGCAGACAGTATACTGGCAGACCGGCAGACAGTATCTGGCAGACCGGCGCACAGCACAGCAGCAAAGAGTATGCTGGTGTACCGGCACGCAGCCTACTACATAGCAGACAGTACGCTGGCGTAACGGCGCACAGCATATACCAGCAGACCGTACGTGTATTGTATGAAACAATGGAATACTGGCGCAATTCGGTGCGAGTCGACGAGGGAAGAAAAAGCTGAAGTCTTCTCGCGATAAAAATGCAAGGCAAGAACAGTAGTGGGGGAGGAAGGAGAGGAGCCTCCTTTGTGACCCCAGATCTGAGTTACGACTGGGGAGGAGAGAGAAAGGAAGGGCGAAGATAATACATGGGATGGAATATATATATATATATATGGAATACTGGTACACAGCACTCCAGCAGACAGTATACTGGCATATCTGCACACAGCATAGCAACACACAATATACTGACAGACACGCAGCACACAGTTAGTATCATACCGGCATACAGCATATTCAACGTACCGGACAAAAGCAGTGGTGTTCCGTGGTATATACCAGGTGTTACACCATATTTTTTATAGTATTATAGTCGTGGGGTCATGCGTGCTCGTCATGGTAAGCGTTTGCTCATGCCAACCCCATCCCAGCCACCTACTTACAGCGACAGCAACCGGTTTTTTGGTGCAACACTGTTATTGCGATACGCGTAGCGCCTGCGCCCCCCCCCCCCCAACTCGCCCAATACCTCACGGCGCTTCGCGCTTGGTGCAAGCAATGTCTGCCTGGTTGGTGAAAACCCAACGTGCTCCGTCCCGGCATTGTAGGGATGCGAGGGTCTATGGTCATACGACTACGGCCATGCATCGACAGAGAAGCACCCCCCCCCCCATTAATTGTGTTTTGATCTCGCTTGTTTTCTCTCTCCTTCCTAGTCGTAACTCAGTGTCGGGGTCACAATATAGGCTCTCTCTCCCTTCCTCCTCCCCCACTGCGGTTCGTGCCTTTGCATTTTTATGCATGTGATTCACTCAAAACGCATCTGTTGCGCGGTTTCTTCTTTTTTGGTGTGTTTTTTTATCAACGTTTTGTGTTTTGATTCTTTCTCATCAAACGTTTTTTCTTATGTTTTGTTTTTCCACCATGCCGTCTTCTCACCCCCCCCCCTACTCTATGGTAGGTTTTGGAGGCCAAGTTCGGCCTGAAGAAGGAAATCAAGACCGACCGAGAACCGTCCGCAAGCGCAAGGCCACACCCCCCGTCCCGGCCAAGGGAAAGTGGACCGAAAGCCGAGCAAACTGTTCTCTTCCTCCTTTACCGAGGCGAGCAAGCACTCTTTCCGTTTCTATTTTGTTTTCATTTTCATTTCCATTCTCGTTTTCGTTTTTTTTGCCATTCTCATTTTCGTTTCCGTTTCCGGTCATGTCTGCCGTGAAAGATTTTAAGCATTTTTTTGCGACGTCCGCTTCCCTCGTCTCCATCCTCCCTTTTCCCCTTCCCACTTCCATTTCCGTTCCCGTTCCCGTCCCTTTCCCCTTCTTCGTTTCTTCCCTTCAATTCCCAAGCCCACCTTTCCCATTGGCGCCTCCATACTTAATAATGCTTGGCTATATACTCGTACTGCTGCTGCATTTTTGCTTCGTTTTTTGTTTTGGTTTGGATGTACCTCAGGCGTGGGATGTCTCGGACAAGCCGAAGAGAAACGCTTGCGGTGCTAAGCTCGTCAAGGTCGCGAAAGCAAGGGGGGTCAAGATGCCGGAGGTGATACTGCTATTTCGCCCCGACGTACCGCAGTAAAAAGTGCTTTGCTTTTTTGCACAGCAGGGAAAATATGCAATCGTTTGTTCGGCGCCCGTTTTATCGACGTCGGAGAGGGTGCCAAAGTTGGAACAATATATATATATGGAGCCCCTACTCCGCTCTCTCTCTATCTCTCTATCTCTATCTCTATCTCTCTCTCTCTTCCTCAAAAATAAACAAGAAAAAGAAAATCGCTTCAGCGTGAGTTCGAATCAATTCAATCAGCGTTGCCAATATGGAGCCCTACTCTCGTGTTCATAGAGTCCCAAAGGTCCCAAGTGGTGTGGTAGCTTTGACCCGCTACCGAGGACTGCACTTTTCCTTTCTTCTATTCAATGGCATGGAGAGAGCCCTCCACGTTGGGTTCGTACATAGCAGCGTGGAGAAGAGATAGATCGAGTGAGGTTCGGGCGGGCAAACAACAAGGCCCGTCTCGACTTCAAGGAGGCTCGGGTTATTAAGCCGAGTTCTCCCGGTTCTCGGAAAGATTCTCAGATTGTTGATAATACTTCTGGTGTATCTTCCATGGGTACATGTGCAACGACCATTCCACGAACCTTTCTCAAAACCTGCCCCCCACATTTACTCGGAAAGCTATACGTATACGTATCGACTTGTTCTTCCCAAAAAACACCCTGGACACTGGACATCTGGACATCGTATCGAAATATCGAACTTTCGATATATCGATATATCGAATTTTCGATACATCTTATCGAATGTGCTTTGCCCTCCATCCCATGGCGTCCTCGTGTTTTTCAGGCAGACGCTGAACGAACTCTTCGATGTATTAAATATCGAAATCGAGTACGGTACTTTTTCGATTTTTTTGTTTTTGCTTATATCGGTATCGTGTCGAGAACTTGATTCCGATGTCGATATCCAACACTACGTACGTACTGGGTAACTAAGCCTTCCCTTTGCGGAAAAAAGTCGAGCTCTGAAAAAAAACGATCGCGCCTCTGTGCGGCACCGAAGCGCTTTACGGTGATTGTTGTGGTCTGTGTTGTGTCTGCTAGCTGTACTCGTAGCTCTGCGGGCGGGCGGGTGGGTGACAGGGGCGTGGTAGAGTTGCTGCACCATGTTTCTGCCTTCTGAGGGTGGTGACTTGAGGAGCTCTATACTAATATTAAGTCAAAAACTGATTTGGGAGGAAAAGAAAAGTGCTACGACCCGATGAGCAATCCCATGGCCTAACTATACAACGAAAGCTATTTGCAACACGAGAATGAATGAAGCTCCGACGAATTTGAGAAACTCCGACGAATTTGGGTTAACCCCTTGAGAACTGGTCCCCCGTTTTTGGGGACAAACTACTTGGAATTAGTGTGGGATAAGTTTTTTCAGTTCTGAATGGGTTAAGGAGCCCCGTCATTCAGAAAAACGTTTCAGCCCCCAAAAAGTGCTGTCTCTATTGTTGTACGCGCCTCGCGTGGTTTTGTTTGT
This sequence comes from Saccharina japonica, assembly GCA_008828725.1. Taxonomy (NCBI): domain Eukaryota; class Phaeophyceae; order Laminariales; family Laminariaceae; genus Saccharina; species Saccharina japonica. Next base: position 47,766 of record MEHQ01003695.1, read on the forward strand.
TGTTTTTGGTTGTCGCGCTTCACCACCTTTTGTGTTTGTTGTTCAATTATAGTGTGTTGGGTATCGTATCTAGCATGTTTTGATACCCATGGCGAAATATCGAACTTTCGATATATCGAATCGAGCGCGTTTTTTCCCCCTCCATCCACCTGGGATACCCGTTTTTTTTTTTTTTTTTGCTGATGGTGAAGGATATAGCTTTTCGACGTACCAACTATATCGATATCTTACATACTCGAATTCAGTTTTCAGTTTTTTTAATATCAGTATCTTATCGAACTTGATTGTAGTGTGTGTGTGTGTGTGTGTGTGTGTGTGTGTGTGTTTGTGTGTGTGTGTGTGTGTGTGTGTGTGTGTGTGTGTGTGTGTGTGTGTGTGTGTGTGTGAGTGTGAGTATGTTTCTGTCTATATATTTTTTTGTGTGCGTGTATGATATGTGCGCTGCTCCTCTGCTGAAGGTTCAATGTCTTGTGTCTGCAGTCTTGCGTCTCACGTATCGTGCGTGGCGTCTCGTGTATGGCGTCTCGTGCGTGATGCAAGGCGCACCATGTCTCACGCGTGGTGTCTGATGCTATGATGACATGATCATACCTGGTGCTGTTTTTGCCGCAGGACGAGACGACGGCGCGCATGGGCGCCTTCGCTGCAGTGATGGCAGTGAAAGACCAAGCCGCCTCGGTGATTGTGAAGGACGCCGTTCAGGTACGTCACGAAGGCGTTCTTGATGCCCCCCGCTCCGTCCCGAAAGGGGTGCGTGGTCAATGGAAAAATGGCTATAAAGCAAACGACAAATAAGTGCAATGTCTGCCTAGTCACAAGCGGTTCTTAGTAGGATGCAGCTCACCCTTCATGCGACTCGCCCAACACCTCACGGCGCTTCGCGCGCTTGGTGCTAGCAATGTCTGTCTGGTCGGTGAAAACTCGACATGCTCCGTCCCGGCATTGTAGGGATGCGAGGGTCTAAGGTCATACGACTACGGCCATGCAGGAAAATGAAATACCCCCCCCCCCCCCCTGAGTATGCTTGCCTACGAAAACAAAAGTGTGAAAATAAAATCGACCGCGGCAGCCGTAAGCAAAGCCCGCACTATTGGCTACACCTTGAAGAACCCAATCGCTCACACAACCGGGGGGCGCCTAGCTTACGCCCCCTCCCCCCCCACGTTTGTTTTGGCAGTCGCCATGACTGGCGGTTGGGTTGGATCATTTGTGCGGGGTGGAGAAACTTGCCTTTGCTCCGCACAAGGGGAATGGTCGTATCACGTAGTGTTAATATGGTAAGGCATCCGCGAGGCAGTTACATAGTAAAACCCATTGCTGTCTCCGGAAGTGGCCACACCAGAAATTAAATTAACTCATTGAAGCTGTCGTCCATATGCAAGTCCGCCTCAGAGGCGGTTCTTAGCAGGATGCAGCTCACCCTCCATGCGACTCGCCCAATACCTCACGGCGCTTCGCGCTTGGTGCAAGCAATATCTGCCCGGTTGGTGAAAACCCAACGTGCTCCGTCCCGGCATTGTAGGGATGCGAGGGTCTATGGTCATATGACTACGGCCGTGCACGACATGAGTACCCCCCCGCCCCCCCCCCTGTAGGGGACCTGGACCTGCCAGACAGAAGAAAGAGTTATACCACTAGCCGGGAGGAGGAGGAAGTAGATGCACAGATGTGCCCATATGGCAAAGCAATAGAGATAAAAAAATAAAATTCACATAGTGGGAGAATGTGAAATGTACAGGGAAGAACGGGATGTGTTAGAAGAGGAAATGAGAAAAATAGAAGAGTGTGACATGGAGAAGTTTGGTACACTAGATAGTAGCGAGAAAACGATCGCTATCTTAGGAGATAGATGGTGGCCAAAGGAGGCGAAACAGGAAGGGGGTAGGATTAGCAAACTAAGTATTTGTAATATATGGAAACAACGTAATGAGCGCCCAAATGTTGGAGGTGTCTCTATTAGGAGTAGGAATGGTGCTCCGTCTCGAAAGGGATGCGTGGTCAATGGTCAAATGACTAAAGCAAGCAACAAATGAGTACCCCTCCCCCCCCCCTCTGGATGAAAATGAAGCCCCCCCTCCCCCCCTATGTATAAATATATGATATATTTATAGGTTGGGTTGGCGTCGGTTGGCAACGACGCTGTAAAACACGCCACTCGCTGCGTGAGCTAGACAACCAGGGTGCCGTTTTTTTTTGTTATTTTTTTTTGGCGGTTACCAAAGCTGGCGGTCGAGTAGATCATTTGTGCGGGGTGGAGAACCTTTGTTCCGCACAAGGGGAATGGTCGTATCACGTAGTGTTAATATGGTAAGGCGTCCGCGAGGCAGTTACATAGTAAAACCCATTGCTGTCTCCGGAAGTGGCCACACCAGAAATTAAATTAACTCATTGAAGCTGTCGTCCATATGCAAGTCCGCCTCAGAGGCGGTTCTTAGCAGGATGCAGCTCACCCTCCATGCGACTCGCCCAATACCTCACGGCGTTTCGCGCTTGGTGCAAGCAATGTCTGCCTGGTTGGTGAAAACCCAACGCGCTCCGTCCCGGCATTGTAGGGATGCGAGGGTCTATGGTCATATGACTACGCCTCCGCCCAAGGGGAACTAGGAATTATCATATTACGTAGTGTGTATCTGGTGTATGGTAGGGCACCCACGAGGCAGTCACATAGTTTATTTACCCTTTACTGTCTCTGGAAGTGACCACACCAGGAGAACAACCAATTGATTCGGATGCTGTCACCACTCATAAGCAAGAAGGTCTGCCTCACGAACGGTTCGTAGTATTGGTAGGATGCAGCTCACCCTTCCTATGTGCATACGACTCGCCGAACACCTCAGGGTTCGCTTCGCCCTTGGTGCAAGCAATAACAATGCCTGCCTGGTCGGTGAAAACCCGACGTGTCCCATCCTGGCGTTGTCGGGATGCGAGAGCCTATGGCCATACGACTACCGCTATGCATGAAACGACTACTACCCCCATGGTCATACGACTACGGCCATGCATGAAAATGAAGTACACCCCCCCCCCCANCGAGTTACAGGTCATCTGATTTTTTTTTTTCTCATCGCAACGATATTTCTCGAAATATTCACTGTTTTGTAAAAAATAGTTGATTTGGCTATGATTATGCACTCGACAACCTGGAACTTACTTGATTTTGGAGTGGCCGAAAAAAAAAACTGAAAAAACAATATTTGTTCGCTCAGCCCTGGTGATTACGACTGGGTTCAGCGTGTCTTGCAACTCGTCGTATTTCAAAAGTTATTAGACGAAAACAGATTGGACAAACTGTACTGCACGGACCATACGTACCTCTCATAATAAGACAGTTAACAAAAAATGCCGGCTCTGGTACTTCCACAGCAGCAAGTATTTACATGCGGGGTCTGTATATAAGTGTATGGTATTTAGTATAGAAAATAATGAAAGTAGGGTCGAGTTTTTTTCCGAAAATATTTTTTTTTCGGATTTTTTCCGGACAACTCCCATTCAGGTCGGCCAAGGGTTGGGGTTGGGGTTAGGTTGAAGGTTAGAGTTAGGTTTAATGGCGTTTTATCCAAAATGCCTCACAATACTGGAACCACACGCCGTACCCCACAATTTTTACGGTTTTTTTTCCCATACTGCATGCCGTATAATACGTGTATTTACATGCCTTGCATAGGGGCCTCTACTTACAATTTTACGTTTTTCGCAAACTGTATGCCGTATGTACGTGTATTTACATGCCTTGCATAGGGGCCTGTACTTCCAAGTAGCGTGCAGTTTCCTACTCTCTTTTCAAGTATATAGCCTGACCCCAAAACGTTGGACGCAGTTAGCAAAAGCGAAAATGGGTCACGAAAAAGACAGCTTTGAAACAGAYCAAGATAATAATTAAAAAAAAAACGGTATTCAAGTTTGCAAGGCGCGCGCGAGATACTCCGCTCCACACCGCCGTACTATAGGCCGCCAAATAAAATTCGTAGAAAAAAATTTGCGGCCCATCTTGTAATATAGCGGCAGCGCTGCTGTATACCACTCTGTACAGAAATATAAGCACCGTTTGTAGATAAATATTCAATAATAACGGTGCATATATTTCTGGACAGAGTGGTATGCTTATCCAAGCGCGTCAGTAACTGCTCGTAGCGACCATTTGTGCGGAGAAAAAAATCGAGCCTTGCACGGGCGACAAAGACACGCTGCTCAATTTCCGATTGTTTTTCTGCCATTTTTTTTGGGCAAAGGCATAGACGAATTTGAGGCGATCAACCATTAAAGTCGGGGCATCTGGCAACAGCAGCAGTAGTGGTCCCTCTATATAGTGCCGGCTGCCCGCTATAGATGCCTATGGGATCGCTTGGCACAGCTGATGGGATTCACCAGCAGTGTGGTAGTGTACGGAATAGTGCCGGTTGCCGCTATATATATATCTATATAGTGCCGGTATTGTTGGCTGGCGCATACCGGCACTATAGAGGGATCACCACTTTTTTTCTTCTTTTTTTCCCATCCCATTTATTATCTTCGCCCTTTCTTTTTCTCTCTTTCCTACGTAGTCGTAACTCAGATCCGGGGTCACAAAAGTAGGCTCTTCTCCCTCCTCCCCCACTACGGTTCCTGCCTTGCTTTTTTTTATCGCGAGAAGATTTCAGCATTTTCTTCCCTCGTCGACTTGCGTCGGGTTCCGCTGCACTGCTGTATGTATACACCTCTATTGTGGAACAAAAACATCAAGCCGGGGCTTTGCCTCATTCGGAGAGTCGAACCCCTGACTTCAACCTTAGCAGTCTTCGTGGATACCTGCTACACCACCGGGGCGACCGGTTGCGACCGATCGAATGTCTTTCTTTTTTTTCCCGTCGCATTTCAGGTTCCAGCAATAAAATCGCAAATTAAGCTCCGACCCCCCCCCCGCCCCCTTTTTAGAAATATTTTATATATTTATAGGTTGGGTTGGCGTCGGTTGGCAACGACGCTGTAAAACACGCCACTCGCTGCGTGAGCTAGACAACCAGGGTGCCGTTTTTTTTTGTTATTTTTTTTGGCGGTCACCAAAGCTGGCGGTCGAGTAGATCATTTGTGCGGGGTGGAGAACCTTTGTTCCGCACAAGGGGAATGGTCGTTTCACGTAGTGTTAATATGGTAAGGCGTCCGCGAGGCAGTTACATAGTAAAACCCATTGCTGTCTCCGGAAGTGGCCACACCAGAAATTAAATTAACTCATTGAAGCTGTCGTCCATATGCAAGTCCGCCTCAGAGGCGGTTCTTAGCAGGATGCAGCTCACCCTCCATGCGACTCGCCCAATACCCCACGGCGTTTCGCGCTTGGTGCAAGCAATGTCTGCCTGGTTGGTGAAAACCCAACGCGCTCCGTCCCGGCATTGTAGGGATGCGAGGGTCTATGGTCATATGACTACGGCCGTGCACAACATGAGTACCCCCCCCCCCCCCCCCCCAAATGGTTCCTGCACTACTGGTATGCTTGTGACTCATCTGTCTCACCTCGTAGCGGCGCCTTTCAAAACCTGCTTGTATTTATGTACAGACCGGTACTTGACTATATATACTGTAAAGGCGTTACGCTTTAGGCGTTGCGCTGTACGCTTCAGCTTTTACGATTATGGCGGTTACGCTCAGGGCGTTCCACTGACGGTGTTCCGCTTACGGCGTTCCGCTTACGGCGTTCCGCGTACGGAGTTCCGCTGACGGCGTTTTTCATAGCAGGGCGGAGCGCGGAAGGGGGGTAACACCCTCAATGTCAATAGGCAATAGGCCCGTGTGTAAGTCATATGGCCATAGGCCGAAAAACGCCTTATTTTTGTTGCAGGTTGCCATGTCGGGAGGGAACGTCGACGTGGACGCGAAGACGGCCAGGTGGAGCTACGACGACATCTGGCGCATCTTTTGGATGACGATCATCTTCGGCGGGCTCCTGCCTCTTTCGAGGTCTACCTGGGCCCTCACCAAGAACTTCTCTCTCGCCATGGCACTACACTCGGTGAACAAAACACACCGCGCAGCATTTCCTCCGCCCCTCGGCGTAGAATAGATAATAAACAAAAAGGCGGGGGGGGGGGGGGGGTACTCATGTTGTGCACGGCCGTAGTCATATGGCCATAGACCCTCGCATCCCTACAATGCCGGGACGGAGCGCGTTGGGTTTTCACCAACCAGGCAGACATTGCTTGCACCAAGCGCGAAACGCCGTGAGGTATTGGGCGAGTCGCATGGAGGGTGAGCTGCATCCTGCTAAGAACCGCCTCTGAGGCGGACTTGCATATGGACGACAGCTTCAATGAGTTAATTTAATTTCTGGTGTGGCCACTTCCGGAGACAGCAATGGGTTTTACTATGTAACTGCCTCGCGGACGCCTTACCATATTAACACTACGTGAAACGACCATTTCCCTTGTGCGGAACAAAGGTTCTCCACCCCGCACAAATGATCTACTCGACCGCCAGCTTTGGTGACCGCCAAAAACAAAATAACAAAAAAACGGCACCCTGGTTGTCTAGCTCACGCAGCGAGTGGCGTGTTTTACAGCGTCGTCGCCAGGCGACGCCAACCCAACCCATAAATATATAATATGTTCTAAAGGGGGCGGGGGGGGGGTCGGAGCTTAATTTGCGATTTTATTGCTGGAACCTGAAATGCGACGGGAAAAAAAAGAAAGACATTCGATCGGTCGCAACCGGTCGCCCCGGTGGTGTAGCAGGTATCCACGAAGACTGCTAAGGTTGAAGTCAGGGGTTCGAGTCTCCGAATGAGGCAAAGCCCCGGCTTGATGTTTTTGTTCCACAATAGAGGTGTATACATACAGCAGTGCAGCGGAACCCGACGCAAGTCGACGAGGGAAGAAAATGCTGAAATCTTCTCGCGATAAAAAAAGCAAGGCAGGAACCGTAGTGGGGGAGGAGGGAGAAGAGCCTACTTTTGTGACCCCGGATCTGAGTTACGACTACGTAGGAAAGAGAGAAAAAGAAAGGGCGAAGATAATAAATGGGATGGGAAAAAAAGAAGAAAAAAAGTGGTGATCCCTCTATAGTGCCGGTATGCGCCAGCCAACAATACCGGCACTATATAGATATATATATAGCGGCAACCGGCACTATTCCGTACACTACCACACTGCTGGTGAATCCCATCAGCTGTGCCAAGCGATCCCATAGGCATCTATAGCGGGCAGCCGGCACTATATAGAGGGACCACTACTGCTGCTGTTGCCAGATGCCCCGACTTTAATGGTTGATCGCCTCAAATTCGTCTATGCCTTTGCCCAAAAAAAATGGCAGAAAAACAATCGGAAATTGAGCAGCGTGTCTTTGTCGCCCGTGCAAGGCTCGATTTTTTTCTCCGCACAAATGGTCGCTACGAGCAGTTACTGACGCGCTTGGATAAGCATACCACTCTGTCCAGAAATATATGCACCGTTATTATTGAATATTTATCTACAAACGGTGCTTATATTTCTGTACAGAGTGGTATACAGCAGCGCTGCCGCTATATTACAAGATGGGCCGCAAATTTTTTTCTACGAATTTTATTTGGCGGCCTATAGTACGGCGGTGTGGAGCGGAGTATCTCGCGCGCGCCTTGCAAACTTGAATACCGTTTTTTTTTTAATTATTATCTTGGTCTGTTTCAAAGCTGTCTTTTTCGTGACCCATTTTCGCTTTTGCTAACTGCGTCCAACGTTTTGGGGTCAGGCTATATACTTGAAAAGAGAGTAGGAAACTGCACGCTACTTGGAAGTACAGGCCCCTATGCAAGGCATGTAAATACACGTACATACGGCATACAGTTTGCGAAAAACGTAAAATTGTAAGTAGAGGCCCCTATGCAAGGCATGTAAATACACGTATTATACGGCATGCAGTATGGGAAAAAAAACCGTAAAAATTGTGGGGTACGGCGTGTGGTTCCAGTATTGTGAGGCATTTTGGATAAAACGCCATTAAACCTAACTCTAACCTTCAACCTAACCCCAACCCCAACCCTTGGCCGACCTGAATGGGAGTTGTCCGGAAAAAATCCGAAAAAAACGACCATATTTTTCGTATCATATATTTTTGGCCATTTCCACACTAAATACCATACACTTATTTACAGACCCCGCATGTAAATACTACTGCTGTGGAAGTACCAGAGCGGCATTTTTGTTAACTGCTTGGAATGAGGGTACGTATGGTCCGTGCAGTACAGTTTGTCCAATCTGTTTTCGTCTAATAACTTTTGAAATACGACGAGTTGCAAGAAACGTTGAACCCAGTCGTAATCACCAGGGCTGAGCGAACAAATATTGTTTTATCAGTTTTTGTTTTCGGCCACTCTAAAATCAAGTAAGTTCCAGGTTGTCGAGTGCATAATCATAGCCAAATCAACTATTTTTTACAAAACAGTGAATATTCCGAGAAATATCGTTGCGATGAGAAGAAAAAAAAATCAGATGACCTGTAACTCGATGAAAGGAATCGTTTGGCGACCTCTATTTCCACATCTGTTGGATGGAAACCTTGTAAGATTGAAATATAAATGAGGTTCCGGGTTCAGTTTTTGTCTTGTTTCTTCTCGAGTTTTCGTTTTCTATAAAATCGGAAGGTCAGATCACCTGCACAACGCTGAGAGCTAATGAAATCCGTTGTCTAAATAGTCCAGTCATAATTACACTCTTCGTATTATTGAAATAAAAATATATAAATATATTTTTGTTTTTTTAGAAGTAGAGATGCAGAGAATGTTCGTTTTGTTTTTTTTCTTCCAGAAACACCTGCGCGGAAGAGTAAGCGTTATAGAGGTACTTTTGAAAATTTGATCGGTGATGTATACCCGGAGAAACATGTACCTAGGTGGTGTGGAAAATATTAG
>MEHQ01003695.1:57741-75264 GCA_008828725.1 Saccharina japonica
CCTATAGTCCGTGCAGCTTTTTTTTTAAATAAATTCAAGTTGGAAAAAATAAAATTCAAATTCGCTTTTTATTGGTCAACACACGCACCAGCACCAAATATTATGCCCCAGGATCCTAATCTTTGGTGCTGGTGCGTGTGTTGACCAATGAAAAGCGGATTTGAATATTTTTTTTCCCAAATTGATTTTTTTTCTTCTTCGTTAAAACGGGCCCTAAATAGGACCAAAGTTTGTTCGTAAAAATAGGTAAATATGTAGATTTTTGTGTGCACCGCAGGTCCTATTTACTATGGTCCACTGTAATAGTTTTACCCACACTAAGGGCCCATATTAACGAGTACACAATAAATTCAATTTGGAAAAAAAAAAATCAAAATCCGCTTTTCATTGGTCAGAACCCGCACCACCACCCAAGATTATACCCCAAGATCCTAATCTTTGGTGCTGGTGCGTGTGTTGACCAATGAAAAGCGAATTTGAATTTTTATTTTTCCAAATTGAATTTATTTTATACTCTTTAATATGGGCCCTTAGGGCCCATATTAACGAATATAAAATAAATTCAACTTGGAAAAAATAAAATTCAAATTCGCTTTTCATTGGTCAACACACGCACCAGCACCAAATATTATGCCCCAAAATCCTAATCTTTGCTGCTGGTGCGTGTGTTGACCAATGAAAAGCGGATTTGAATATTTTTTTCTCCAAATTGATTTTTTTTCTTCTTCGTTAAAACGGGCCCTAAAGTCAAGAAGTTTGGCCCTAAAGTCGTGGGGTGCGGTTTTAAAAGGGTTGGATATCGTTGGAATATAATATACCAATAGAATTTTGCAATATTAATATTATCATTCGCGACATGCCTCCCTACCGGGTTGGATATCGTTGGAATATAATATATACCAATAGAATTTTGCAATATTAATATTATCATTCGCGACATGCCTCCCTACCTAGGCTTCGGGATGGTTCTTCGAGTTGCACTTTTTCCGCTTTTTATGCCGATCAGGTTTCGGGAGTGAGGCATAGAGCTCCTATACTATAACCAAGTCAGGGAGCCTCGAAATAGTTAGGTGCTGCCCCTAGAAGGCAAACACACCTCCTTGTAAAAAACAGGGTATGCTGTGTCCGTAACCAAGGCCGTGATCCCATCCATCCGTGTGTTTCGCCGGCTGCCGCTTTTTGTTGTTGTTGTTGTTGTTGTTGTTGTTGTTGTTCTGTTCATGGTGCGACAACGCTTTAACAGTGCACCTGCCCGGAGAACACGGATTTGGCGGAGGCGTTCGATGAGCTGGCGGGTCTGTACTTCAAGGAGCAGAGCAAGGCTGGCTTTGTCTACAAGAAGGTGCGTTTGCTGCTGTTTGGGCTCGCTCCCCTCCCCGTGCGCGGAGTTTTTTGCTTGCTGCACGCGCGCGCGCGTTTTTTTGTTTTTGTTTTTCGGATGTTAAAAAGGAGCCGAGGATGAGGGGGGGGGTGATTGTTGCCGATGCCGCGTACTGAAGTGTTTCGAGGAGAGTCAACCGCGGGAGCCTGAAGGTGTGGTTGCCCCCCCCCCCCGCTCAAGCGATTTGTTTAGAAGATTCATCGACCAAGGAAACGGAGTTTGCTTGCCGCTCGATTTGTTCCGAATATTGTACGCATCGAACAGATCATCTACAGATAGATAGATCATCCATAGATATATCATTTAGATCCTAACCTGCCGTTGTGAGGTGCTGTGCAGGATCTGTACAGTACAGATCCAACCCAGGAAACATGCGCTATATCATGCGGATTATTCGGCTCACACCCGGCAACGTGAACTAGATCATACAGATCAGGAATCTATCTGCTCTGAAATATCTAGATCGTCAAGTGATGTATATGCCATTTACTGGTAAAAGCGAGGAAGCCGGGTGTTGTTGCAGCGCTGCGTTATATGGGGAACTGGTATAATATGTCCAGGATTGTGACGATCGGCTCGCGTGCTGCGTGATGGAGGTGTGTACCCGTAGTGCTACTGAGGCTGACCTAAAGGATAAAGCCTTGCAGGCGAATTCCAAGTCGAACTTAGATACCAGGTATACTATTTCACACCTCGGACAGATCATACAGATCATACAGATCAGTCCCACTGCATGGTCTAGATCTTCAGGGCAGATATATCCCTGATCTGTATGATCTGTATGATCTAGATCATCATGTTGCCGGGTGGGAGCCGTAAAATCTGCACGATCTGCAGTAGTATGTGGACCGATGTTCTGGGTATGGATCTGTATTATCTGTATATCTGTATGATCTGTATGATCTGTATGATCTGTATGATCTGTATATCTGTATGACTGTATGATCTGTATGATTGTATGATCTGTATTATCTAGCTCGATTGTTGCCGGGTGGGAGCTGTACAATTGCATGATCTGACGCCATGTTTCCTGGGGTTGGGATCGTATACGTACAGATCCTGCAACGTCTCTAAACGGGAAGCGTTAGGACTACATGTATGACTAACAGATCATCACTATCTGTACGAGTATGACCATAGACCCTCGCATCCCTACAATGCCGGGACGGAGCGCGTTGGGTTTTCACCAACCAGGCAGACATTGCTTGCACCAAGCGCGAAACGCCGTGAGGTATTGGGCGAGTCGCATGGAGGGTGAGCTGCATCCTGCTAAGAACCGCCTCTGATGCGGACTTGCATACGGACGACAGCTTCAATGAGTTAATTTAATGTCTGGTGTGGCCACTTCCAGAGACAGCAATGGGTATTGCTATGTAGTATCTGCCTCGTGGATGCCTTACCATATCACACTACGTGATACAATCATTGCCCCTGTGCGGAGATGAGGTTATCAACCCCGCACAAATGATCTAACAAGACCGCCAGCATGGGTGACCGCCAAAAAAACAAAACAAAAAGAAACGGTACCCTGGTTGTCGAGCTCACGCAGTGAGAGGCGTGTTTTACAGCGTCGTTGCCAACCGACGCCAACCCAACCTATAAGTATATCATATATTTATAGGGGTATAGGTGGGAGGGGCGTTGGTCAGACAGTTTTGTTTTTGGGCGCCCTTGCTCTAGACGGAAACCTAAGGCAATATGAAGGTCCAACGACCCTTACAATTCCGTCCATAGTGAGTGGTACTGTTGTATTATTAATATTGTTTTGGGATTCTGTAGGGGCCGGTCCGTTGCGAAACATCTTTAGGTGTGAGAGGTACCGATCTTTTCATGAAAAAGGGGGATAAAAAATTGATTGAAAGGCACAAATGCGTGTCACCCTTTCAGCAAAGCTGTTGATTGGTGAAACGTCGGTGAGGAGTCGGTAAAATGTTCACGTGAGACGGAGGCGTTTCTTGAACCTGTCGAGATATTTCATGCATACCTGTTATCAAAGATGTCAGGAGACGGGCAAACGTCAAGCAGTCAGTCAGTCAAGGGCGTCCGTCAAGGCATTTCCATCCGTCTAGACGGATTGTCCCCTATCCCCGCCAGGAAAAAACGCCTTACTATGTGTGTGGAAACCCCTATTTTTTTTTTTTTTTTATTGTGCTACTGGCTGCTGGCTCCAACACACCATGAAGGAGAAAGAATAAACGAGGATACTGCTGTGTTGCGCGTTGCTCGTGATATACCAGTATACTGCTGTAGATCTGAATTCCGAACGATAATTAAAAAATGGTAAAATAAACTTTCTAAAAAAAATCCCAACCACAAAATTCAGGTTTTCAAAAATATGGTTAGGCGTTTAAAAATAACGAGGATTTTTACTTGGTGTCCCCGGGTTTTGCCGTCAAGGCACGTCCGTCAAGGCATTTGCCTTGACCCCGTCCGTCAAGGGGTAAAAGTGCCGTCTCCTGACATATTTGCCTGTTGTTATAAGGCATGAATGCGACCCCGGGCTGTGCGAAATACTGCCCCTCCTTCGCCTTTCCGAGATCCACGTAATTATACTGGCTGTAGTACACGAACGAGTATACGGCGTTAATATCGTCCTTACTGTACGAACACGAGTACGTGCAGCAGCAGAAGAACTAGACGAACTACGTGTAACAACTACTGTAGTACTGTAACTTCAGGTTGATACACTGCTCAGAACTGAAAAATGTCCCACACTAATTCCAAGTAGTTTGTCCCCAAAGACGGGGGACCGTTAAGTGCCGGTCTAGATTCATACCAGGGTATTTCACACCTACGGGGACATTTAGGAGTCGTCCCCGGGTGTCGGGCCCTGCGGATCGGGTCGGGGTTAGGGCCAGAGCCAGGTGCCCGTTTCAACACAACTATGAGAATAGCGCCTGCATTTGACAGGTCTACTTACTTACAGTTTACAAGTATGACGTGATAGACTACTCGTACCACACAGTAAGGCCATCTCTTATGATGGAACGTTTTGAGAGTCGAAAACTTGATGAATTTCTCGGGCCTCAAAACCAGACGATCAGAATCGGCCGACAACCTTTATCATGACCCGAATTTTTCAGAATGCTGTTGGGCTGTATGTTGTATGTTCTCATATAAAAAAACCAACAGCGGGACTCGATGTAGTCGTATACGAGTATACGAAGTGGCAATTTCTCGTGACTAAAATGCCGCCCATCGCTTGAGAAATGCCTCTTGCCATCTGGCATGTGTGCGTTGCTCCCCTACAATATTCATACTTGCTGTCGTACAACAGCAGCAGCAGCAGCAGCAGCAGCAGCAGTAGCAGCAACAAACATCACGATATCACGGCGGCATCACACACACATAAATATATACCAGAGGTATCTCTGCTCTCTGTACATCGATCTGCACATCCACAACCCACAACAACATCACCAACTATCTGCAATCTGCACAATATCTGCAAAAATCTGCAATCTGGGGCAATCTGCGACCAACAAACTGAAACGGTCGCAAACTCGCCGCAAACGGCAAGCACAAAAACAGACTCCGTTTCTCCTTTGGTTCATGCTTCATGCGCAATTCGCAACCGCGGGGCGGTAGGATCATAGAACACGGGGGCACCCCAAGCCGTAAGCACGAACACGCCATGCGCGAGGGGGCCAGTGCGACGAGACGACCAAGCGCTCGAGGATTAACCTATCCAGAACCAAAATCCAACAATTCTCTTTGAAACTCCCAAACCCCGATCCCCGGATCGGTACGCCTCTTCAATTTTCCCGGGATCACGACACACACCTCGTCGAGGATAGCAATTTCTCAGCGACGCCGTTGCCAAGCCTCAACGTGACTCCGAACCACCGCACGCCACGTCTAATCCGGCAATCCGGTGGAAGCAGGCGAGATCGACGTCCACGGACTGCGGGCGACCTCTCACATAAAATCATCTACCGCGGTTGGTTACTATTTTTCAACGTCGTTGAGGGCCGCGGCTAGCTCTCCTAAAGAGCCTTCTGGTGTGAAAGCATGGCAGACAGCCCGCCCGTCACGAGGAAGAGGTGAGACTGGGACGAAGCGCAGTGCGTTGCTTGAGTGTCTGTCGATGAGCTGGCCGGCCGTTTTTTCTCCTCGGGTAGGACGTACCCCACAACATGTTGAGCATCGTACGAGTAGTTTTGAAGCAATCGCGGATGGTCTCGTGTATTCGCTAAATGCGAGCATAAAATTACGGTTATGATAGCCCCAAGGCGCATCAGGGCGGGGGTGGCCGTTTCCCCCTCTCATGATCGGGCGGCACATAGCCCCGGTGGGCGCGGGCCCCATCGCTGTCGGGGCCTCTCCCGGAACGAGCAAACTTTCCACGCCGCGCCTTGCTCTTTCTGTCGGGATTGATACCCCACCCCCCACGGGCGGTGTCGGCTCCGGCGGCAGCACCAGCAGCATCATATGCAGGGATAGCTTTACAGCAGTGGCACATGATGATCGCGAACCTTTTGACAAAGCGCGGCCGGCCCAAGCTACGTACAACTAAAGCTTCGCAGCACCGCACCGCACCGCGTCGCACCGCACCGCACCGCATCGCACGGTGCACTCCCTCGGCACATCACAAGCCTCTCTGGCTTTCCGCAGCCCCCTCTAAGCGTTGGCGAGTTTATCGTCTGGCCCTGGCAAACAGGCCCCAGCCAGTGCGTTGCAGTGGGAACCGTTTTGCGGGCGGATGATGGTGTGTGTCGGCACGGAGAATCCACGAACTCGCTGGGTTGGCAGGAGAGAGGAGAGCAGGGGACCGGCACGGAGATGGATCGAGCGTTCTAACGTGCCTCAGCAGTAGAAGCATTAGCGCTGGCACGCTGGAGGGCTGGGTGCCGGGGCAGGCTTTGGTAGTAGGCACGGCCGCGGGCAGGGCCGTGCCGAGGAATGTTGTTGGTTGTTTGTTTGTTCCACACGTAATTCGAATACTGTCTGTACGAGTATGTCTGCCTGCTGTTGTATCATCGCTGGAAATGAAATGCTTGGTACCAGGTACGTACCTGCCATGATATCGCGATTGTACAGCAGCAGCAGCAGTAGTTTGCCCACAGATGATGGTTCGTATCGTATTGTGAAGGGTTTCTCTCTCACCCTCGTCACTTACGTTTTCTGTCCCAACCCGCTTTGAGTCTGTATGTCGCGTGAGACCGCTGGCGCATGCCGTTCAGGCCGTACTGCTGTATGATACTGCTCGTATTTATCAGGCACTCCACAATCAGCACCATGGTATACACCACGTAGAGCTCTAAAAGCAAAGCCCCCGTCTACGAGTATTTTGATTGAAATTAAGAGTGGGAAAATTCTCTGGCGTGTTCGGTGTGGTTGCCCCGCTTTTGAGCTGACCTTCGTTCGACCTTCTTTATCTTCGAAGATGGGCGAGCGAAGCAAGACACGATATGCTGGTACAGCAGCAGCAGCAGTACGAGTACGCAATCGACTGCTTGCTGCCTTGTGCCTGATACGCACGAGGCTCCACCCGAGAAGTTTTACGCTATCATACTAGCCGAGGCGACGGTACCCCCCCCCCTGGTAGCCGATGCAGCATTCAATTCGCGGATTGAACGACGCGGACGATTGCGACAACGCCGCGCCCTCCCCCCCGCTTTTTTCGCCGGCCCATTTTATTTTTCCGTTTTTTATTTCGTATCTATACGTATGATATGTACGACGAAGTGGCTTTTTTATTTTCAGTCGCGGGAAATACGGCGGGTACGAACCACGGCAAGGAAGAGAGAGTGGGCGGTTTCGAGGCACAACTGCTGTTTTAACTTGAAACCAGTACGTACCCTTTTTTGTTCACAGCAGCATTCTATTTACAGAATATTTTTGGAAAGACGTCGTTTTTTTCTCAGAAGCTTGCGCTCACGAGTTATATGTATACGTAACCATGTGGCAGGGGTACCAAGTAGATACCAGCGTATCATATACCCCAGGTAGGATAGGATAGGGTAGGATAAGATAAGACGGGCCGAAAGTTAAGGTTTGACCTGCACACGCGAGGAAGCGAGTGGGGGCGGGAGAAGACAAGGATGACCTCTCGCCCCCGGTGGGTCAACTTGTTTTTGGTGTGTTCTTATTGCGGCGAGCCGGTAACGGCTATTAGTTAATGCGTCTCCACTGGCCGAACCGGATCGCACACAGCAGTATCACGGAATGGATCGTGAAAAACTCATCCGATACTGCTGCTGCTGTGTTCTAACTCTATACGAGTATTATTATTATGGTACCCGAGGCGGGTAACCGGTTCGTACCTCTAGGTAAATATTATCAACGTATTTTATAGATACCGTACGAGTACCTATGATATATTCATACATGGGTATGTACCGTATGCTACAGCAGAAGCACGTACATGCGCGTACGATTCGTGTTTTTTTCTATCAACGTGCTCGTACTGCTGCTGTGTGTGAGCTGTGAGCGCGTGAGCGTACTGTTTAATACCTTCACCTTACGTAAGCACTTTAGTTGTTTGGACTTGACGAACGAACGATTTGCTCGGTTGCTGCGAAACGACGGGGCGTACCGGTACTACACCTACCCTCACCCGACCCCAAACACCCCCCAATCTTCACATTTCCCTCCGTTTCGCCCCCCCCCCCCCTTCCGCCGTGTAACCTTTGAATGCAACGGCAGGGGTAGGCACAACGAAGCAGACCGGGCAGTCACGAGGGACCGCAGGTGCGACACGTCTATGATATGTTTCCTGTTTCCGTTGGTTGGTGGACGAGTCTGAGCACGCACAGCTTTTGGCCTTTACCTACGGTAGTTTTTCCCCCGTTTCGGGCGCTTGTGGGCCGTGGTTGGATGCATGAAGCCTTGCAGCGTGGTCCGTGTTGCGGTTGCAGCTAACAGGTGCACCAGTAGATGGAGGAGAACCAACACCCACCAACATCTATCTATATCCTCCCAACAGCCATCAACTCCAACCATAGCTACCAGTATCCACCAACATCCACTGTCAACACCCAACAACATCGACCAACGTCCACCAACATGCACGAACATGCACCACTATAATCTGCCAATACCCACCAACAACACCATCCACCAATGTTCATCAATATCCACGAACATCCAACAACACCAATCAATATTTACCAACAGTATCCAACAAAATATCCGACGACATCCACCAACAACATCCACCAACAACATTCACGGACAACATCCACATTAGCACCTACGAATGCCCACCAGTATCCACCAATAACACCCACCAATACCAACAACATCTACCAACAACACCCACCAATACCCAACAACACCACCCACCAATACCCACCAACAACACCACCCACCAATACCCACCATCACCATCCACCAATACCCTCCAACATCCAACAACACCCAACAACATCTTCCACCAACATCCACCAACAACATCCTCCACCAACATCTACCTCAGACCAGGGCCGTCAAACCTCGCGCCCTATCCTCCATGATCACCGTCTCACCCCCCCCCCCCCCCCCCCCCCCCCGCCCTGTCGACCACGGCCTCCATGGATCGAACGCATCTTGGTTCGAGCAGAAATAATGGTGGGGGCGACTGGAGGGACTCAGCCCGCCATGCCCGCGTGGAGGAGCAGGAGAAAGTCGTTGTCGTCGATAAACGCAAGAAGTTGATTCGGGCCATTCCCAACACCATCCCCGGGGTGTCGTCGGTGGTAAGGAGCGATGCCAGGAACGACATCCGGAAGATGGAGATGTGTGTGGATATGCAGGTGCGTGCGTGGGGCGGCAAAAAATATGCTATACAGTAGTGGGTATACCCCGACTTAAAGAGAGGTGGGTACCTCGATTTAAGATAGGTGCGTACCCCGATTTAAGAGAGGTGGGCACCCCGACTTAAGATAGGTGGGTACCCCGATTTAAGAGAGGTGGGTACCCCGACTTAAGATAGGTGGGTACCCCCATTTAAGAGAGGTGGGTACCCCGACTTAAGATAGGTGGGTACCCCCATTTAAGAGGTGGGCACCCCGACTTAAGATAGGTGGGTGACCCGATTTAAGAGAGGTGGGGTACCCCGACTTGGGAGGGGACACGCTAAGAGAATAGTCTATGAATACTACAGTTAAAGTAGGCCAAATCGGCTGGACACGCCTACACTTCGTCAAACTATGTATTTCCCACTACTGCTGTTTGGAATAGTTAAGAGAGGTGTTCGCGGCCTATACCACACCTACCGCTCTTAAATAGGGGTACCCGCTGGTCTGTTTACCAGTCTGGCCTACGTACAGTAGAATACAATCCCCGTTTGGACTCTGATGGAAACGTAATGCCCCTTTGGACTCTAATATTTACATACTCTCACATACAATGGGCAATATATTGCCCGGTGGTGGTGGTGGTGGTGGTGGTGGTGGTGGTGGTGGTGGTGGTGCCGGTGGTGGTGATTTCACCGGTGCGTTTTTCCTGCTCCTCGTGTGCAGAGTGTTGGTTCCCATCCCGGCGCGTGTTTCGTAACCCCCGCTCGATGCTTTGACCCCCCCCCCCCCCCTTTTGCGACAATTTTTGTGCTTTCTGTGTTGAGATAATTATACCAGGTATGCATTTTTCTGACCGCTCCCCTCCCCTCCCCTCCCCTCCCGCGCTCGACGTGACCGACGGTGCACCGCCGCCGACCATGACCGCCCCTTGTACAAGGTGCTGGATGCCGAGGACGTTGCCCCCGGCGCTGTGCAGGCCACCCCTCGGCCCCCCATGCCTAAAGCCAACCAGCTGGAGGCGAAAAAGGCCAGGCTAGTGCGGTGGCAAAAGGACCCTTCCTTGATTGAGAAGGATATTGGTCAGCAGAGGGAGGCGCTCAAGAGGGCGGAGAAGGAAGACCTGCAGGTAAATAGCCGCTTGCGAAATTTCATGCCGACGGGCTGTATAGCCGTAGTGGGGAGGGGGGAGAAGAGCCTGGTTTTGCGACCCCGGATCTGAATTGTGACTAGGGAGGGAGAAGAAGGGCAAAGTTAATACATGGGATGAGCAAAAACAAAACAGAGCGGTGTCTACAGTTGTTGTTGTTGTTGTTGCTGCTGCTGATATTGCTGTTGCTGTTGCTCACCTCCGTATTTTCTACGTCGGTCCGTCTTTCCGTCCATCCGTCTTTCCGTCCATCCGTCTTTACGCTCATCCGTCGGTCCGTCTTTCCATTCATCCGTCGGTCGGCCATTTTTTTTTGTTTTTGTGTTTTCCATTTCCTCGGTCTCAATTCGTTCAGCTGGAAGCCGAGCGGGACGCGTGGGAACGGTGGTACCTCACTCTCCGGGCGCATCTGACTGCAGGCCGTCGCCCCACTGCGTCCTGGTCACCCTCCTCCGCCGCCGCCGCCGCCGCTGCCGCCGCTKCCGCCGCGACCGCCGCTGCCACCGCCACCGCCGCCGCAGCTGCCGCCGCCGCGGCCGCGGCGTTGAGCGCTAACGCTTCGAGCGAATCGCCGGTTTCCGCGGTGACCGCCGGGGAGTCCGATTCGTCTGAGGAGGAAGAGGAGGAGGAGGAGGAAGAGGTGGCGCCGGTGGTTGTGGTGCCGCCGGCGGCGACTAGAAGGGGGAAGCGGAAAGGACCGGCGACGCTCGGCGGGGGCGGCAGCAGCAGAAGCAGCAACAGCAGCAACAGCAACATGGTTAGCTGTGGCAGCAGCAGCACGAGCAGCACCGGCGGCGGAGGCGGCGGCGGTCCGAATGGGAAGGCGGGCGGAGTAAGCCGCCGTGGGTGGAGGGGCGGGGGGGAGGAGGAGGAGGAGGAGGAGCGCGTGAGGGTGCTGCAGGCGCTGGTGATGAAGCGCGCCGGCCTCTCGGGGGAGTTCGACATGGACAAGGTGAGAAGCTCGATCCTGTTACGGTAGGGGTTAGCAAATAATATATGCAGTAAGTCTACGAACCTTTTTTTTCTTCTTCTTCAGGCAGTAGAGCTTTATTTACCACTACTCATCGAGGGAATGATTGTCACACCCCACCCCTGTGCATGAGATGACGGGGACTATAACGCCAACCCTTGCTTTTTTCATCGCGTTTGATTGGCTTAGGCTTAGGGTTGGGGTTGGTCCTGTTCGCCTCGTACACAGGGTGTGACAAACTTTTTTACGCGAATATATGATACCTGGTGTTGGTACGAGGTACAGTAAGCCGCCTTCCTTTTTGGGGTCTGTCACGGCCTCTTTTGGCGTTAATAATACTAGTTTCAGTGTAGGGAGGTTCGTTAGCCCAGGGGCCAAACAGTGGTCTCCTGTTCATACCACCTTTGGTAGGAAAGGGACGATGGCTAACGCCGTTGGTTGCTTATTTTTATTTTTTTGGCAAGAGCGGGACGACGGGTTGTGATAGCGGAGGTTGCAGATAGGTACCGGTAGGAATCCGACCCTACCTGGGGTTTGGGCACCCGGGTAAGGCGTTTATGCCTCGACAGAAGGCGGAGCTGTAAAGGGCAGGTCGCACATATTTTTTGCACTATATTTTACCTGGTGGAATTTATGCCCACCCCATATATAATATACGCGCGATCGAAGTATTACACTCAGCTAGCAAGTATGAGTTTCGACGAAAAATCTTTGATTTCACAGCCGTTGTTTTTTGTTTTTTTAATTAAATCGTACTTAGTATATATACGCGTAAGCTTCCTGTACCAAGACCGATTTCCGGCTGTCAACCCTTTGGCCGCAGCCGTAGTCGGAACCATATCATTGGTTGGGTTGGCGTCGGTTGGCAAAGACGCTGTAAAACACACCAATCACTGCGTCAGCTAGACAACCAGCGTGAGCTACGTAGAGAACCAAGGTACCCTTTTTTTCTTGTGTTTTCTAGCGGTCACCATGGCTGGCGGTCGAGTTGTAGATAGTTTGTGCGGGGTGGAGAACCTTTCCAACGCCGCACAAGGGGAATGGTCGTATCACGTATCTTGTGTACTGGTATATGGTACGGTCCCCACGAGGCAGTTACGTAGTACACCCATTGCTGTCTCTGGAAGTGGCCACAGCAGAAAACAAATCGAAGAATTCGACGCTGTCATCCATACGCAAGAAAGTCCGCCTCACATGCGCTTGTGAGTAGGATGCAGCTCACCCTTCATGCGTCTCGCCGAAGACCTCACGACGCTTCGCGCTTGGTGCTAGCAATGTCTGCCTGGTGGGTGAAAACTCGACGTTTTCCGTTCCGGCATTGTAGGGGTGTGAGGGGTCTATGGTCATACGATACGACTACGGCCATGCATGATAATGAGTACACCCCCCCCCCCCCCGCGCGCCTCCCGCCTCACCAGGCCCGCCCAGTCGGCCAAAGCTGAGTGTAAGCAGTACCACACAGAACTTTGCAAAGTAGAGTACCACTCGCTGTAATGCGTTAAGGCTTGCGTGAATATAAAACATCCACTCCCCCCCGTTCCCCATCCTTTTTTTTCTTTGCCCTTTTTGTGAGAGTGGAGTCGGAGCAGATGTTTGTCGTATTTCAATGCTTGGTACCGAGAGAGAGTTTGGACGTGGGAGTATAACGGACCGTGACATCCAGCTTCGCATCTGTATTGTTCCTCTCACATCTCTGCGCCCACTATGCCGCTATTCCCTTGCCTATTCGTGTCGAGCTCTGCGTACGCATTGAACAATAGGTGGTTACAAGTAGCTCTGCGAGTGGCAGCCCGCCGAATGCGATGAACGCTAGGCGCGAACATGCTGCCCTGCTCGCCAAGCAGCAGCAGAAGCAGAAGCAGCCACAGCAGCAGCAGCAGCAGCAGAGCGCGGAGTTGGAGGATGAGTCTGAGGCAACCCACCCAGGGGATGAAGGGTCGTTGCGGCGCTGGGAGGAGCTTCTGCGGTCAGCCGATGTGAACGGGGGGCGGTGGAGGTCCGTACGATGCGACTAGGTCGATTAGGACTCGACCGGTAAAGATTAATGTAATCAGTATAAAGCTATGAGAAGGAAAAAAAAAACTGTTGAGGGCTTTGATATAAGAGCAATGATGATTAGACAGAAAACGCGAACGAAAAAAACGACAACGCCATACACGTATGTGTGGCATCTGCTCATTGTTTTCTTTGTTCACTCACAGAAGGCATCAAAGTCAAGAAATGCAGAGGGAGAGTGTAGACGCAGGGCAGGGCAGCCAGCCCCCAGCCACTCTGTCGGACGTCCACTTCCCCTCCCCTTTCCCCTTGGTCCCCCCGCCCCTCCCCTCTCGTCCACACTGACGCCCCCATCCTAGACTGCCCCTCCTCCTACCTCCTCCTCCCCAAACCGAGACAGCCCCTCTCGCGCGCATAGCATCTGCCATCTCACAGAATCGCAGGCTGCTTCCTTCGTTTCTTCGGCCCATCAAATCGCCCTCCGTATGGACTCTTGGCGAAACGCAGGGTTCCTTTCAACCTTTGCCGCCACCGCACCACGAGCAGCAGCAGGAGCAGGAGCAAGAGGGGCAGCAGGAAAAGCAGCAGCTGCATCAGAGGCAGCAGGAGCAGCAGGAGGAGGAGCAGGAGGAGCAGGAGGAGGAGAAGGAGGAGAGTTGAGCAACAACACGGTGGCGGTGCTCGGCTCCGCCCACGACGAGCAGGAGCTCTTTGACGGGCGGGAGCACTTACTCATACCGCGAGGGCTCGACCTCCTCCCCACCATGAGGGCGCCGCGCCGCGTCTCGAGGTTTCCGCACCCGACCGCACTCCCGGGTAACGCAGAGACCAGCGACACTCGCGGCGCCGCCGCGGCAGCAGGAGTAGGCCCTGGGGGTGGCGGAGCGGTGGTAGAATATGTACCCTGGGTCGGAGGGATCGGTAGCGTTGGCGTGGTCTACGCCAATCAAGCCGAGGCAGCGGCGGCGGCGGCGGCGAAGGTTGGAGTAGAGGTGGGGGTGGGGGTGGAGGCGGGGGGGGGGGGGGGGGGGGGGTGGCGACCGCCGTGGGCGGGAGCGGGAGAGGGGGTGGGGTGGGCGGGGTGTGGGACAGAGTGCAGTGGTTCTCGAGGGGTTTGCCGGAGGAGGTGGCCCCACCAGAGAGGGGAGAGGTGAGCGGAAGTACTACTGTATATAGTACCGTTGGAGCCAGGGGTGTTGACGCCTCTGTCTGTCTGCCTTCCTGCCTTGGTGGGGTTCAAGGGTGTGGGGATAAGTAGAGCTGGAGGCCGAGGGGAGGGGATGGGGGGGGGGAGACGGAACGAGCGATGGTATACATGTCTTGGTAAGAGTCGAGTATAGGTGTGTTGGTTTTGTCGGTGTGTTGCTGTGTGGTCAGTTAGTCTGAGGCCGGCGTTGGATGGTGGAGGCGTTTGTCTTGCCGCTCGTCTGCTTTATTATTACTAGCTAAACCTTGCGGGTGAATGCGAAATACATGAATATAGAACACGCGCGGACGACTTACCATTAAAACTTGCAGATTTGAATATAGTACCCGCACACTTGAGCACGTGTCTGACGTAGTACGCAGCTTGCAAAGTTGAGTTTCAACCGTTCAATTGGTCGTCCTCACAGCTGACGTTTTTTTTTATTATTTATAAAAATACCTGTTGCGTCTTGAATCCTTTTTTTTTACGTACAGGTAAGTCTCTAAAAGGCAATAACGTTCCAAGTATCGCTGACTGTTGTTTCATGTAGTTTGTCGCGGGTGCCGCTGTTCTAACCGGGCGGTAACTACAGTAGGGCTGGGGCACTGGCTGACTCGGTCAGTAGCGAATGTACTGTCGTCAAAAATAAATCAGCACGCTGGATTGCAGCAGTGTCTGTCTCCTCTCTCCTCCCGAAACGCACTTGGTGGGTTTCCGTACCATGCTATGACGTGTTTCTTGAACGTACGTAACATATTAACTTACTGGCGAATATACTGGCTGGGTCAATCGGTAGATTACTACTGCCAGTAGATATTGTGCCAGTGCCTTGACGCTTCAGAGGGTGGAATATGACGAACACAAGTGACGATTCAAACATTGTCCCGAGATATATACAATGGTTGCAATGCAAGAAGTCGCACAGCACGGGACGTACACAACATGATGCCTACCCACCCCTGCTACTAGTACAGTACTGCTGCTGGGACCCTCGTGCTGCCCGCGTATAGACGGTTGATAGCACTCGTAAAGGTATACATTGTTTCGGTCGCTATCCCTTCTATCCCTTCTATCCCTTATAAAGATAAGTTTAGTAAAATGCAGAGTATGTTGGGTTTTTTTGGAAGGGGGGAGTGCGTCGAGAGATTCGCGCCATCTGCAACGCGTCTGTTTTGACCTGTCATCTGTCGTGCTTGCCTCTGCCTTTGCCTGCCTTTGCTGGCCGGCGCTCTATGATGCCTCTGCCTGTGTGTGGGGGTGGGTGGGGATTGCGTAACAGGACGAGCGCGAGTCGGAGGTGCTCAAGATGAGGGCTTCGAGGGCGATCGACAAGCTGGGGGACCAGACGGCGGAGACGGCCAAGCGGCAGGAGGAGATGGATGCGAAGCGAAGGGAGAAGGTGACCTGACCGTTGCCAACCCCCTTTTTCTTTTTCTTTTTGCTTTCAACTGGGGAAAAAATACCCCACACTCGTTTATGCGCAGTTCGAAGTAGTTCATCTGACATCGGACGGATCATGATCTACTGTATATAGATCAGTGAGGGCAGGTATACTCCTGATCTTGTATGATCTTGTATTTTCTGTATGATATGCATGATCTGTATGATCTGTATGGTCTGTATGATATGTATGATCTGTATGATCTACATGATCTGTATGATTGTTTATTTTTTGTCCATCCCATTTATTATCTTCGCCCTTCTTTTCTCTCTCCCTCTTTAGTCGTAACTCAGATCCGGGGTCACTAAGTAGGCTCTTCTCCCCCCTTCCCACTACGGCACGTGCCTTGTATTTTTACCGCGAGAAGACTTCAGCACTTTCTTCCCTCGTCGACTTGCGTCGGATCCCGCCTACCCACGCCACGAAGGCGCTCTCAGCAATTGGTTCCTTTTTATTTTTTCAAATAAAGTCAAAATCTCACCACGGTGGGATTCGAACTTGGGTACCAATGCCTGCAGTCTTTGAAGCTGACCACTGGTCTACCAGGGCAACCGGGGTATATATTCAATGATATGTATGATCTATATGATCTGTGTGATATGTATGATATGTATTATATGTATGATCTGTATGATCTGTACGATCTGTATAATCTGTATGATCTGTATGATACAGCTCATGTTGCCGGGTGGGACCCGTATAATCTGCATGATATAGCACATCTCCCTTGTGTTGGATCTGTACTACACAGATCCTGCACAACGTATCATTACGGCAGGGTGGGATCTAGATCGTGAATTGGAAATTATCTATATGATCTGTGCGAAGTGGGCAACCATCGCACCAACATACATAGCGACAATCCAACCGACTTAACGATAAACCAGCCAACGGACTGATATACAAACCAACGGATCGATATAACAAACCAACGGATCAATACAACAACCAATCGATGGATGCACCAAGCAACAAACCAATCAGATAACAGATACCTGTTACCTGGCACATATATGACATGTATAGAGAGTTTCAACGGATACTCCAACGGATATTTTCAACGGATACACCAACGGATATTTTCAACGGATAAAACATGGAGTGAACGGTTGGCCGAGGAGGCATCCGCGGCGTTGACGCACGACTGACTGGCTTACCCGCGACTGGCTCGCGCTGATGTCACCCTCCGTCCCGCTGGTGTGCCCTACGCCGCCCTACCGTTCCTGTCCTCTGCCTTCTTGGTGCGTTCGCATCTCGATGCAGGTGGAGGATGCCGTTCGCTTGATTCGAGCCACCGCGGAGCACGAGAAGCAGAGGCGGGTGTACCTGAAGCGGATGAAGGCGCTCAGGGCGCAGCTGAAGAACCTCGAAGGAAGCAAGGGGTGAGCAGCCGATAAGGCTACATACAGTCCTGTACGCTATGTATGTACGGGTATGAAGCCGGTCATCGCCCCGGTGGCCTATGAAGAATGCTGAGGTTGGGAGTCAGGGGCTCGAGTCTCCGTGTGTACGAATTAATATATTTTATTTAAAATGATACCAACGATGTCGAGAGCGCCTAGTATTTAGCGTGGGTAGGCAATTTTTTTTTTACGACAGTGTACGAGGGAAGAAAGTTGCTGAATTATTATTATCGCGATAGAAGTGCAAGGCACAAGTACCGTAGTAGAAGAGCCTACGTA
>MEHQ01003192.1:0-15388 GCA_008828725.1 Saccharina japonica
AATTGTGCCTACCCACGCTACTATTAATAGGCGCTCTCAGCAGTTGATTCCGTTTTTTTATTTTATTTTGCAAATAAACTCTAAAGTTCGACCCACGTGAGACTCGATCCCCGGAAACAAACTCTTAGAAGCGTTCGAGGGCACCACTAGACCATCGGGGCGACCGATTACAGTCGACGAGGGAAGAAAGGGCTGAACTCTTCTCAAGATAAAAATGCAAGGCACCAACCGTGGTGGGGAAGGAGGGAGAAGAGCCTACTTTGTGACCCCAGATCTGAGTTACGAGTAGGAAGGAGAGAGAAAGGAAGGGCGAAGATAATAAAAGGGATGAAAAACAAAATGTACCTGTTCTTGGATCAAATGGAACAGGTATACCTGTTTTTGGCTTTTGCTCTTTTTTCGTTGGGTTGGGTTGCGTTGGATTGGGTTGGGTTGGGTTGGGTTGCGTTGGGTTGGGTCGAGTTGGGGTGGGTCGGGTTGGGTTAGGTAGGGTTTGGTTGTTTGGTTGGATTAGGTTGGGATGGATGCGGTCCAATTTAGCTCGCTTTGTTTTGGTGCAACTGGATCGGTCGTGCCCGCTTTCAACCTACTCTTCACTTACGTATATATTTCAGCGCCGCGATTCGGTCTGGGTGGAGCAGACGTCACAGATGAAGCATTTTTTTTTGTGCAGTTGAATCGGTCGTGTGCTTGTTTTGAACCTGTTCTTCACTGCATATTTCAGCTCCGGGATTTGGTATGCGTGGAGCAGATGTCGTGGGTAAAAAAGCCCCGGGGGCCAACCGGGTTGAGCAGGCACCGAGTTATGGTCACCTCTTCACTTCTACCACGTCCGTAGAGGCGCAAAACAAGCACGAAACTCCCAAGAAAAGCGGTGATCGTGCAAAGGACCGTGCATATGCCATACCGGTACGCTTACGATACTACAGCTATAGCCAGTGCCCACTCTCCGACTGCAAGAGTTCTCTTGTCTGGGAAGGCTTGTTTAAATTTTACATGCTTTTTGTGCGCACAAAATAAAGCAAAAAAAAAAGTCTCCGACTATACGTACGTACGAACGTATGGGTTTTCTTGTCTTGGAAGGCTTGTTTAGATTTTACATACTTGTTGCGCGTTACGAAAGTAAGCCAAACGGCCAGCATGCTGTCTCTGGCGGGTCGGGTCCTCCGGCGGGCCCTCCAACTCAGACCGGCACCCCATGGGCACGACCCGCGGAGGGGAGGTTGCTGGCTCGCTTTACTCGGCTGACTTTTCCGCCCTTAAGTTAGCCAAGTATTACAGGGTGGGCAAAAAAAAAAGAGAAAACGACACCACACTTGTAGGAAGGTCAGAATGAAAAACAAACCGGATCGCTGTGATCACAGGACGAAATGAGCGAAAACCATTTTTTTTTTCGTTTTTTGTTCCCTTTTTTAACTTGGTTTTAGAGACCCCCCCTATTTTTTTTCGCTGGGGGGGGGGGGGGTAATTAAAAAAAAAAGTTGACTTATTGTTTTCTGGGATCACAACGGCCCGGTTCTTCCCTCCAATATAGGGGGGGGGGTAGTGGGGTATCTGGGATTCAGATCCGCGCATACCCTTGGGTGGGCATATATCTTCCTGAGGTGAACAATATCTGAAGCGACGGCACTCAGGGAGTGTATGTGTGTATGCGGCAAGCCGCCAACAAAATACTTTAGCCGAGATCGATTGAGTTGGTTGGTACTCAGCTTTGCAAAAAAAAAATGATGATCACTTATTTAAAACATAAAAAAAAACGTGTTACGAGTACGTAGCTGTCGCAAGGGAGCGCGCACCACGAAAACACAAACCGGCACACCTCACTCCTGACAAGGTCATACGAACAAAATAAACAAACAAACAAAAAAACAAACCAGTGGACGAATTTACGAAAAGCGTTTGTTTTTTTTCTCCTTCAATTTTTTGTTTCACGAATTTACGAAAAACGATTTGTTTTGTTTTCTCCTTCAACTTTGTGTTTTTACTTGGTTTTAGTATCCCCTGTCGGGGTCTCGAAAACGAGTCTCGAAAATGAGTATACAGCGGGGGTGTCGGATTTTGTTTATACGTGCTACGATAGAGTAGAAAACACTGGGAATGATGAGGCAAGCTGCCAACGCCGGCAAAAACAAAAAACGCACCTCTGCCACCCTGTACGGGGAGAGCTCCGGCGTCCACGTCTCCTCGTTGAGCGAAAGGGTCTGGAACGCCAACACGTCCCCTACATGAGGACGCATGTCCTTGGGGAACTCCTCGTAGCACGTGTAACTGCCACACACACAAAACATATTGAGAGCGAGAGCGAGAGAGGGGAGGATAGGGGTGCGTGTAAGGAGGTGTACACAGCAGTAAAGAATACAACAAATGCAGGCACGTCTCCATTTGGGGAGTTCCTCGTGTAATAGCATGTGTAACTGCCCCACGCATACATTGGGAGAGGTGGGTAGGGAGGGAGGGAGGGAAGGAGGGAGGGAGGGAGGGAGGGAGGGGGTACAGTGTAGCAGGAAAATAGAACAAACGCTGGCGAATCAAACTCTTCGCGTATATGTCATACTTCCTTTATTTTTACCCATCCGCCGGAAGATTAAATATATTAGTAATCGATAATAATATACACAATACTATACACTACTACTATCGCACTTACT
Organism: Saccharina japonica; assembly: GCA_008828725.1. Classification (NCBI taxonomy): domain Eukaryota; class Phaeophyceae; order Laminariales; family Laminariaceae; genus Saccharina; species Saccharina japonica. The sequence goes on from MEHQ01003192.1 coordinate 2,649, forward strand.
ACTTTAACACACTACTAAACGACAATACACTAGCTACTTCACTGACTACTATACTGTATACTAGCTGACGACACTACTACTATCACTATACAGTACTAATAATCATACTTCCTCGTGACATTTCGTACGTCTGACAGATCACGATCTAATCTGTTAGAGCATTCTAGAATCAGAACCTTACCGTTATGAAAAGGTGCTTGTATTCTGTATACTACTCATCATGACAGGATCGTGTAAAAAGCAGGACAGGACCCAACACAGGAAATACGTCCTAGATCAATCCAAACCTACGTTTATAGTGGCTTCCACCCAGGCAAATTGAGTTAGACGCATACATGATCATACAATCATAACAGATTTATACGACAGATGCATATGCACTGAAAGCTATTCATAAATTGATCAAGAGGGAATCGATCATCTGTCCCGAGTGTGTAAGAATTGAACATCAGACACAACCTACAAGCGCGAGGAAGCGCGAGAGGGGGGGTGGGTGGCGTGTTCAATTATGTATGCGCCAGTTAGTCGTAAAACCATAGACCCTCGCATCCCTACAATGCTGGGACGGAGCAGGTCGGGGTTTCACCGACCAGGCAGGCATTGCTTGCACCAAGCGCAAAGCGCCGTGAGGTGGTGGCGCAAGTCGCATGAAGGGCGAGCTGCATCCTGCTACTAAGAGCCGCTTGCGAGGAGGACTTTCTTGCAAATGGATGACAGCTTGAAAAAAAAAAGAGAGTCTTACAACGACGACAAAAAATAGGCTATCACGGAAGCTGCAGTGCAGGAGATCAACAAATACTAAGAAATCGAGCAGTAAGAAAGTCAGGTGGAGATTTATCGGAAAAAAACAAATTGGGGAGTGCCATATATTGAAGTTATTAATAGTGTAGAGCGTACCCATTCTGAAAAAAGGAACCAACCCTGAACCAGCTTTCCTGCTTCTTATTGCCACTCTGAACGGAAATGTGAGGACTGTTTAGAAAAAATGGTAACGCCTACACACCCCTTGAAGTTTAGTCCAGGGTGGCATTCCGTATTGCACCAGGTACCTGGTAGGTGTCTTGTACCTGATACTGTGCTAAAACGTATATACCAATACCTGGTATTCATCAAAACCGAACATCGTCTGAAAATATGGGGGGATTACGCGTACCGGTTTATAGTTTTAGGGTCAATCGTAGGTTCTGATACCTGCCCCCCCCCCCCCCCGGTAATACTCCTGTGACATTCTGAATGCATCACGTGGTGGGAAACCGTGGTTCAATGTCTAAACCGCCCAAAATTCCACAGAACGAAGAACGATAAAAACTCGTCAAAACATGCGACACGCAAAAACAAAAAAACAAAAAACTCACCGTGCGTTGATGTCGCCACCCCCACCAGCCGACGCGCTCTGTTTTTTGTCCACCGAGGCAATGACGGCATAGTCCTTCTTCCAGCCCCCCTTCCCCCTCTTGTTCACGCCTTCCCCCCGTCCCCCTCCACGCCCCCCCCCTTCAAACCCAGAAGAAGAGCCGCCCCCAGTGCTATGCCGTCGTGCGTTCCCGTTACCGTAGCCCCCGCCAGCAAACCCGACACCCTCCGTCATGCCATACCCCCCGCGGCCAATGCCTCTGCCCGGACCAAACACGCCTCCCCCAACAGAACTCCGTCTGGTGCTTGTGTCACCGCCGCCACCCCCCCCCGACACTTGCTGCAGCTCCGTGTGCCCTCCCTTCCCACCATCCCCACCACCCCCCTCCTCTTCCTCCTCCTCCTCTTCGTCCTGGAAAGTTACCCTAGAGCCATTACCCCCGCCCCCCACCGCTGCTGCTTCTGCTCCCGCCGACGGCGTCAAGTTAGCCGTGCCCCTGAGCTGCTCCACAATTCTTCCAAGCGGCCCGCCCCAGCTTTGCCGCCCTCCAGCGCTGCTACCGCCGCCACCATGCCCCCCCCGCCCCCCGGCCCCTCTGCCCAAGGGCGCCAAATGCGGGATCGGGCTGTTCGCGCCTGCTCGAGACCCGAAAGAAGATGCCGCGGGTTTCCCCCCCCTCCCGCGGCCGGCGCTGCTGGACGCGGTGTCTGTAGCCTTCGCCTTCGCCACCGTTATTACCGCCTTCGAGGTATTGTTCCGGGTAGTTATCGGCGGGCTTTCGTCATCCGATGACGAAGAGGAGGAGGAGGAGGAGGATGAAGAGGAGGAGGAGGAGGAGGAGGAAGAGGAGGAGGACGAGGAGGACGAGGAGGCGGTGGCGACGGGACCACCGCCTCCTTTCCCTCGTCCGCCGCCGCCGCCGCCGCTATTAGAGGAAGGCGTGCCGATGATGCCCTTTTTCTTCTTCTTCCTCTTCTTCGTCGACGACATCGCGACAGCTTCTTCCTCTTCTTCCTGTTTATCGCCGCCCACCGCGCCAGCGTTTGGCTTTGCCTTGCTCGAACCGGAAGAGGTGCCCTTCCCGCCACCACCGCTACTACCACCGCCGCCGCCGCCGCCGCCGGTGCTGACGGGTTTGTCGCTCTTGCCTCCTCCCTTGTTCCCCTTCAGAGGGGCCTTTTTTTGCTTTCGATTCGTGTTGGTCGTACTAACAGCACGAGCTTTCGGAGTTTCTGCGGAAGGGGGCGAAGAATTTTCTTCTTCTTCCGAAGACGAAGAATCTTCTTCCGAAGACGAAGAATCTTCTTCCGAGGATGAAGAATCTTCTTCGGAGGATGAAGAACTTTCTTCTTCTGACGACGACGACGATGACGAAGAATCTTCTTCGGAAGATGAGGAAGTATCGCTCGACTCAGCAGCAGTGGCAGCGGCAGCAGCAGCAGCAGCAGCGCCCGACTTCGCCGCCCCCGCCCCCTTTCCCTTCACGGCCTCGCTGGTTTTAGCAACTCCCACCGAAGTACTGCAGTCATTCCCAGCGGCGGAAGCCTTGGTCATCTTCTGCTTCTTCTTCTTCTTCCTTCGATTTTTCTTTGCGGCGCGAGTTTGCACCGGAGACTTTCCACTCGCCACAACTCCCGGAAGGGACGGTGGTGCCGATTCGCCTTCAAGCCTGCCTTGGCGAGAACTAGCAGCACTAGCACCGGTACCAGCAGAAGTAGAGGGGGAGGAGGGGGAGGAGGAGGAGGAGGAGGAGGAGGAGGAGGAGGAGGAAGATGAGGAGGATTTCTTCCGCTTCTTGCTGGAGGTGGGGGCGGCCGAAGCCCTCGTCTCTTTTACCGAAGGTGGTGGTGGTGGTGGTTGTGGGGATGGGGGTGGCGCCGGGCACGATCGTTTTTTTCGCTTGCTTGGCGGAAGGTCGGGAGCGGCGGTGACAACGGCGGTGGCGGCTACGGTGGTTGCGGCAGCAGATGCAGCAGCTGCAGCAGCAGCCGCAACCCTTGCTCGTTTCTTACCGCCTTTGGTCCCCCTCACAGCTAGAGCGCCAGCGTCAGCATCGTGGGACGGTCCCGCGGCGGTGGCCGCCCCGCCTTGCTGATCCGGGGCAGCTTTCTTCTTTCTTGCCCGTCCGTTGGTGCTACTGCTGCTAGTATCGTCTCTGCTGCCCCCCTGCATGTCACCAGCGTTACTGCTGCTGTTGTTGCTTCCAGATCCTGAGACTCGGTGCTGGCTGTCTGCGGTGGGATCATCACAGCCACCCTGGAGTTCGAGCGTCACGACATCGGTGTCTCGGAGGACGTCCAAGCTCTCTGTCGGGGGCAAGACAAACCCGTCAAGGGTGAGCACGAGCGAATGCCCAGACTTGCGTTTACTCGGCGCCTTGATCTGTCGCGCGAGGTGGTTGGTAAGACCGCCGATGATTCGGAGCGTCGAGGGGATCAAAATCCAGCGCTGGTTCAGGCTCGGATTCGAGCGAGGGATGCACCCAGTGGCTGCTGAGAACACCACCCGAATTCTTCGATGAGGTGGAGCCGACGGCGGTGGCAGTTCTCTATCCATGCTGTTGCAAGCCAAGTCACGGTACAGCTCCCTGGCCCTTGCCTGCAAGCTGAAGCTCCAAGCAAGGCAGGTAGGTTTGCGGTCTACAAGTGGCCCAGGTTTTCATATCGATTCGGAAGGCGTTTCTTATGGATATTTTTTATACAAAACGAACCGCAACATTTATTTGGCCGTTTCTTCTACGTGTAGACGAGCAAACGAGCAGGGAGCAGAGAATGGACAACTGTTATCGATCCACGAGTACGTACGAAGTTAGTTGGCGAAGTTGCGTATGTAGCTCAAGCTACGAATATATACCGGATCCGGGCCCCCCCAACGTCCGGGTCTCCCAGATCCGGAGCCCCCAAACCAACTCGGATGTATTCCCTTCGTTTCTATCGAATATCGTTCGTGTTTTGATTGCTGCACACCCTGCGCTTGCTCGTCGTTGTACGTCGAAATGGATGTGCTTGCTAACCTACTCACCACAGGACCACGGCAGGCGCTTTCTATTGCGCAAGCAGCATCAGCTGGTACTAAGGTGCCGGTACTTGTAAATACGTAAACATTTCTCCAATTTTGGTCGCACTCAGTCGCACTCTGCGAGAGACGGCGACGAGAACCGAACTCATCAAGAGACGATGAGACGCCGTGCATGCTCGCCGATCCCTACAACCAGATTTACACCGCGCGCACGCACACGCGTGCTTAGATTCAACGGTTATAACCCATGACCAGGCCACCCACTGTCAACGGTGGCCGGTGGCCGATAACCGAAGACCGATGACCGTTCAGGCGTTCGGACTTCAGGTTTCAGGTTGGACACCAAACGGGACCAGTTGCACCGCAAAGTAGGTGTGTTGCACCGCAATTGACAGCACAGCGTACCTGGCCGTACAGCGTAGCTTCATAGCAGCCCGCCCTGCACACAGCGTCCTGGTGGTGCATGCCCTGCCGACGACACAGCCACCCATGACATATGCTAGTAGTAGTGGTGCAGAGCTCTCCGGGCTCACCAGAAGAAACGGCACAAATAATAGTACGAGAAAGAGCGGCTCGCAAGATGTACAGCAAGCACCTCGTAACACGTCCGTACCGAGGCCGTCCGAGATCGGCGTTGGCAAGGAGAAGCACCGCCAACACCAACGCCAACCATCAATCTCCGCCGGAAAATCGGCGCGGCAGCAGCGATTTCCGGGCGTACGAACTCCCAACGTGCCGGGGAGGGGCGGGGGCCGCTACTGTGGCGGTACCCCCACGCGAGTTGTGAAGCCCCGCTTGCCGTTTGCTCCTCGCGTGGGGAAAGGCCGCCGTGATGGTGGACGCTGGAGAGAGTCCGCGTCGGAGCGGCGCAATCACTTTGTCGCGGCACGAGTCGCGGCGCACCAGAGCACCACTACGGTGTCCTCCCGGTCTCTGCCGTACCTCTCCTTGTCCTCCCGTTCTGCCCCCTCTTCCTCCTTCTCCTCCGTGGACGGTGTTCTACTCCATGAGTACGGCGGCGGCGGCAGCAGCAGCGTCTCGTCTGTCTCGTGGGGAGACGATTCTTGTTCTATCGACCGAGGGCCGGAGTATTCTCCCCGCAGGGGCGATCTCGGAGATGGGGAAGGCGGCGTGTTGTGGCGAGAACAAAACAGCATCAGCAGCAACAGCAGCGTCAGCAGCAGAAAGGGTGAATCATACGGTGGTGGTGGTGGTGGTGTGTGGTGTAGTGATGGTGTTGGTTTGTGGTAGTGGTGTGGTGGTGGTGGTGGTGGTGGTGGTGGTATTGGTGGTGGTGGTAGTTGCGATGGTGGTGGTGGTGGTAGTTGTGATGGTGGTGTTGATGGTGGCGGCGGCCACGACGGTCGCAGCAGTCGCCTACCCGAAAACGAGAGCTCAACGGTCGGGACGAACAACGTCGGAGCTGTCAGCGGGAGCAGTGGCGGAAGAGCAAGCAGGATCTGGCGTTCTCCTCGTTCGTCGCACTTGCGGCAAGAGTCAGACACTAACAAAATGGCGAGGCTAGGCATGTGGCGCCCCCCGAGCTTGTCTCGGATGGGAGACTCCCAACTCGGCGAACTGGGGTTATCGAAAGGAAGGCCCAAGACTGAGCGCAAGGTTAGGATGCAATTGTGTCGCCGTCCCCAGACACGAACCCGTGATTATATATACGACGCTGTCCTTGCAGCACCATTGGGCCCCCGAGATAGCGATCATCACGTCGCAACTGTAATGGGCCAGGGACCAGCGTGAAGCGTGCGATCTCCTGATCTGTAGGGTCCACCTCATGTTTCCGGGTTGGAGCCTCCGTATATATGGTCTACATGATCTAGATGACTTAGATCGCGATCTGTCCGATGTTGTGGTCTGTATGATCTGTATGATCTGTATGGTATGTATGATATGCATGATATGTATGGTTTGTATGATCTGTATGATCTGTATGATCTGTATGGTATGTATGATATGCATGATATGTATGGTTTGTATGATCTGTATGATCTGTATGATCTGTATGGTATGTATGATATGCATGATATGTATGGTTTGTATGCTCTGTATGATCTGTATGATCTGTATGATCTGTATGATCTGTATGATCTGTATGGTCTAGATTACTTACATCATGACCTATCCGATGTTGTGACCTGATGAACAGCGAGAGACCGGCGTGAAACGCGACTTACTTATCTGTAGGATCCAGGTCATATTTCCCGTGTTCGTATGATCTGTATGATATCTATATGATATCTATAGTCTGTATGATATGTATGATATCTGTGATCTGTATGATCTGTATGATCTGTATGGTCTAGATGACTTAAATCGTGATATCATCCGATGTTGTGACCTGCTGAGCAGCGAGGGACCGGCGTGAAGCGCGACTTCCTGTCGGCCCTTCGGACCCAGATGGGCGAGGACCTGCAAGAGAGGTGGATGAAGCGAAGGGCCCTGCTAAGGCCCGACAGGTTCACGGCCGCGCAACGGCGAGAGCTACGGGCGTGGTAAGAGAGAGAGAGGCGTGCTACGTGAGGGGCACAATAGGTGGCACGTTTTTGGAAAAAAATCACTTGGAACTTGAGTCGATCGTTAGTCTAACCCCTTAAAGTAGAGCCGTCCACTCCCTTTTGGCGGGCACACCACTTGGGATTATAGTCAGGTATATGTTCATGTACAGGTAAAGTCGCCGCGGTGGTCTAGCAGTTAATCACGACAAAGACTGCTAAGCTTGAGGTCGAGGGTTTTGGAGTCTCTGCATGCAGATTTTTATTCTCAAAATGACACCAACTGCTGCCGAGAAAGAGCGCCTTTTTTTTAGCGTGGGTATATAATAGGCACAGTTCGACGAGAAGAGTCGACGAGGAAAGAAAGTGCTGAAATCTGCTCGTGACAGAAAATGAAAGGCAGGCACAGTAGTGAGGGGGGAGGAAAAGACCCTAGCGGTATATACCTAGTTACCCCCGAGCTGAGTTACGACTAAAGAGGGAGAAAGAAAATAATGGGGCGAAGATAATAAGTGGGATGGGAAAACAAACAAAACAAACAAACAAAACAAAACAAAACAAAACAAAACAAACAAAAAAAAAACAGCAGTGCAGCACGAAAATGATCAAGTGGGCAAGTGGGGGTCGGTGATGCCCCTGTCCGATAAGCATATATGCATGGCGTCCGCCGTCCCACCAGGTTCGATTGCCTGGACAGGGACGGGTCGGGAGAGATAGACTGCTCGGAGTTGTCCCACCCCCTCCTCTCCACCGGCCTGGCAAGGAGCGCGCCGGAAGTGGAGCAATTGGTGAGCGCATCTTTCTCAGCGTACGCGTGCGCCACGACTATAATAGAAAAAAAATAGGAGTACGTGATGAGAGAGGGAAAGGAGCAAGGACAGCAAATGGAGTGCATACAATAGAGATCAAGCCGGAAGGATAGGCACAGAAGGGGGGAGATATTTTGTTCAGAGAGCTCCTTCTTTTTGTTTCTTCTGAGTTTTTCCTTCTTTCGGAGGAAGATGTGCTTATGAGTGATCAGTGTTGAAGCTCATCGTGCTATACATATACACCTTGTTCAGGATGGCAAGGATAACAAAGATAATAAGTTGGTTGGAACCAATTATTGGTTGGGTCTCTTGTAGTCTGTATTCCTTACACGAAAACGACCCCAACCCATCACGGAACATTCCTGAGCACGTTCCTCAACGTTCACCCGCAACCCAAGAAAATTATGGGCTTCCCCACCTTGCCTGCGTTACACGTAGACCATTTTGTCAACATCGTACCCGCACGCCCGCACGCCATTCTCCGATAAGACACAAACACGTTTTTTTTCAGCGAAAATAATAATTCAAAACTGTTCAAATAAATTTAATTTATGTTTTTCCAATTGCAGAAAAAAAACGTCCCTCGTTAAGATGGGCCCTTAAAAATGGCGTTTTGGCCACTTTTTCCAAACACAACCTTAGGAAGATCCTAATATTTCGTGGATAGGGATCCTTTTTCATATGGGAAACATATCACGAGAAACCCCAACCAAACTGGTTTCGAAACCTAATTCTTAGCAAACACCGAAACCTAGAACAAGCACGCCCAATAAACGTGTCTATCGTATCACGCAGCTTTCAAAATTGAGTTTCAACCATTCAATCGGTAGTACTCACAGCGGACGCATTTTGTATATTTTATAAAAACACCGTATATACGAGTACGTATATATTGTGAACAGGGTTTTTTTTACGTGCATGGCCCACGGGGTTGTTGGTCAGCATGATCTCCTACACCCCCCTCAAATTCCGATGTTAGGTCTTTGACTGGGTTTATAACCCTCATAAAAAAGTGTTCGCCCATCCTATCCTAGATACCATCCGTCGTATGCACCCCCCCCCCCCCCCCCCCTTTATCCGGAGAAAAAAAAAAAAAAGAAAGACCCCCCGCGCTATTATACGGCCTCCTTATCTGATTCATGCCGCTCTCCGTTTGTACCATCCTAGCATGCACCCCCCCCCCCCCCCGCGTATTATACGCGCACTCCTTATCTGTTCACCATTCCGATTTGTACGCATCCGTAAGCTTTGCGCCCCGCCCCCCCCCGGCGTTTCTTCCGACCTCTCCGTTTATGTTCATAGTTCCGTTTATACCATCCGTAGCTATGGTCCCCCCCCCCCCCCCCCCACCCACAGCGTAATTTTCCGGCCTGCCTTATCTGTTCACCAGTTCTGTTTATACATCCGTGCTTGCGTTCGCACATCCCCCCCCCCCCGCCCCCTGCGTATTATCCGCCTCCAGTATACTTGCTCAACGCGTCCCGTTTATACCATGCCGTAGCTTCAACCCCCCCCCCCCCCCCCCCCCCTTACCGGCATTGGTAAAGGGTGCGAGGTCTACGGTCATACGACTACGGCCATGCATGAAAATGAAGTACACCCCCCCCCCCGCCGCGTATTATCCGGCCTCCGTATCTGTTCACTGTTCCGTTTATACCATATGTATCATAGCTTGCGTCTACCCCCCCTCCCCGTATTATCCGCCTCCATATATGTTCACCGTTCCGTTTGGCCCATCCACAGCTTGCGTCTACCTCCCCTCCCGCGTATTTTCGGCCTCCATACCTGTTCATCGTTCCGTTTTTTTTATTCTCGTTGTTTTTTTTAACAAAAAACTAAAATATAAAAAGGTGAGGGAGGTGGACAGGGACGGCTCGGGTGAGATAGGGTTTCCAGAGTTTCTGGCGATCCTGCAGCCGAACAGAAAAAAAGCGGCGAAAGGCACCGTGGACAAGATTATCACCCTCCAAGAAGTGAAAAAGGCAAGCTGCAGTGAGCGAGCCACCTGTGATCCTTTTTCCCGACATTATTTTTTGTTTGTTTGTTTGTTTTGGGCGTGTTTGTTTGTTTTGGGCGTGTTTGTTTGTTTTGGGCGTGTTTGTTTGTTTTGGGCGTGTTTGTTTGTTTTGGGCGTGTTTGTTTGTTTTGGGCGTGTTTGTTTGTTTTGGGCGTGTTTGTTTGTTTTGGGCGTGTTTGTTTGTTTTGGGCGTGTTTGTTTGTTTTGGGCGTGTTTGTTTGTTTTGGGCGTGTTTGTTTGTTTTGGGCGTGTTTGTTTGTTTTGGGCGTGTTTGTTTGTTTTGGGCGTGTTTGTTTGTTTTGGGCGTGTTTGTTTGTTTTGGGCGTGTTTGTTTGTTTTGGGCGTGTTTGTTTGTTTTGGGCGTGTTTGTTTGTTTTGGGCGTGTTTGTTTGTTTTGGGCGTGTTTGTTTGTTTTGGGCGTGTTTGTTTGTTTGTTTGTTTGTTTGTTTATTTGTTTGTTTGTTTGTTTGTTTGTTTGTTTGTTTGTTTGTTTGTTTGTTTGTTTGTTTGTTTGTTTGTTTGTTTGTTTGTTTGTTTGTTTGTTTGTTTGTTTGTTTGTTTGTTTGTTTGTTTGTTTGTTTGTTTGTTTGTTTGTTTGTTTGTTTGTTTGTTTGTTTGTTTGTTTGTTTGTTTGTTTGTTTGTTTGTTTGTTTGTTTGTTTGTTTGTTTGTTTGTTTTGTTTGTTCGTTTGTTTTGTTTGTTTGTTCGTTTGTTTGTTTGTTTTGTTTGTTTGTTTGTTTGTTTTGTTTGTTCGTTTATTTGTTTGTGTGTGTTAAAAAAAAATCAAACCTTGTTTTGTTTAATTTTTGCTTTTGGTTTTTGTTTCTGCTTTTGTTTCTTGTTTTTGTCCTCCGGCGGATGGGTTAAGAAGGTAAAATAATTTTCTGTAAAGCGTCAGTTTTTGTTATTACCTACTAATAATATGGAGCTCCTCAAGTGAGGATACCCCCAGAAAATTTAGGTGCTACCCTTGCATGGCAAAAACCCTGCGACCACTGCTTGTCAATTTTTCCCCGATTTTCATCAGCTAGATAGCCCGCGCTCTCTCGCGCTCTCAGCGACGCGCGTGGGAAGGGCCCGACTACCTGCTGTTTGCCATAAATAAAAACTCGAGTTAAGCAACGAAAATCTGACAATTTCTGCAACAGGTGGTTTTCATTTAATGATCCAGATTTTTTATTAAAAGGTGGAGCTATTACTGTAGTACCAACCCACAGAGTTAAACTGTTACGGGTGACCGTAGTAAATAGGACCAACGGTACACACAAAAACCTATATATTTACTTAATCTTTACGAACAATATTTGGTCCTATTTACTAGTGTTTACTATGGTCCCCCGTTATACGAAGGGGGGGTGCATTTAATATAGTTTATTTAGCTAAAGGGGGAGAACAATATGCAGGCGTGTTTGTGTCCGGGGTGGTGGTAGTGTTAGCTAGACCCTGGTTATGGTGGCAACTGCTGCATGTCACGTGCTCGTGTCTAAAAACGTTGTCGCGGTCTGTTTTTAGGCGCACGGGTGCGACATGGAAGCCGTGGTCGCGGTGGAGAGACGGTCCTTGCTCATGAAAGAGATCCTCGACGAGGCAACCAAACGGGACGCCGCTAGGGACGACGTCGCGATCAAACGGTGAAAAAAAAAAGACGCGGGTGCGGGAGGGCGGGCGGGCGTTTTTTTTTTTTTTTCCTTTTCCCCCTTCAGGCCTTAAGGGCTTCAGTCCCGTTGTGGGGGACAAAACACGTGAAATTAGAGTCAGTTTTTTTTTCGTTTCTGTACAGCAGTGGAGTCGGAAAAGTTTTGTTTTTGTTTTTGTTTTTGGCACGCAATCTGCAAAGGTGGGGTTTCCAACCATCGACGTTCTCGTGTGTAAGTACAAGCTGACGTGCATTCAAATGTTTCAAAACCTAAAGTAAAGGAGTATACGGTACAGGAAACCTAATAAGAAACAGGAAATATGGTCCAGGCTGGATTTCTTATTTGAGATATAGGGTGCTTCCTACAATAATTTCAAGATACACGACTCCCGAATTTATTATTTTCCTCAAAATTTCAGCCTGGCTTTCTTGTCAGCCTGTTTCTTATTAGGTGTCCCTGTACTGTATTGCCACCTGGTTGGTATTCGAGTATTCTTGTTTCGTGTAGTGGTAGAGTCCACTAGACTGATGCCCACACACGTGTTGTTGTTTGTTGGTGTTCTTGTTCTTATTCTTTGTATTCCTGATTTTTGTTCTTGTGGTGCTGCTCTGCAAGTGACGAGGCGGAAAGAGGCGGAGACTCCCGCCTGCTGCGAGCGCTGAGAGTGAAGGAGTCCCAGCTGGAGGGGAGGCGGTCGAGAAGAAATCTCTTCATCCAGGCTGTGTGCGACGCCACAGACTTCGATAAGGTACCATACGAGGCACCGGCAGTGCTGCTGATGCCTTGACTGCCTCCGTTTTGCTGTTCTTTGCATCATTGTTCAGTTGTCTCCGGGTATTTCTCATGGCTCTTCACGGGTCGGGTTGAGTCGGAACGGGTTAGGTCAGGAGGTTTTCAAAGTCTCACGGATCGGGTGGAGTAAGGGTGACCCGACCCGACGCGACCCGACCTGGCCCGCGAGGATCGACCCGACTCGTGAACATCCCTGGTATTTTTAACGAAGGGGGGGGAACGAGGAAGTGAGATAGGGGGATAGAGGGTGGGGTGGGGGGGTTTCGACGCTCCGGAGTTTGATGAGGTTCTGCTGCTGCTGCCTTGCCTGCCCCAGTTGATGGCGTTTTTTTTCACAGCAGTGTTTAGTTTTGTTTTCTTGTCCAGTCTCCCCGCGGTGGGAGTAGGGAGGGATGGGGGGGGGGGGGGGGGGGGGGGTGGGTTGTTGTAGCAGGGGGCGTGTAGGCCGTTTGCCACACAACACACTTTGTGAAGGTGGGTACTGCTGCCTTGCCTCTCGGCCTGCCGCGTTTGTTGGGGGAATTTTACGGCAGAGGTGTGTTTGGATTCTATTGTTCAGTTGCCCCCGGGCATTTTTCAGGGGGCGAGCGCGAGGGGGAGTGATCGGGG
>MEHQ01003192.1:25279-47779 GCA_008828725.1 Saccharina japonica
CCCCCCCCCCCCCCCCCCGCCCTTTCCCTGCTGCCTCCACTACCCCTCCCAACTATTTTTTTTTTCTTCTGCCGCAATAAATTCCCGTAAAATCGTTTTCTAAAAAATATCCTCCCACCCCCTCTCTCCCCTCTCCCCCCTTTCCCCAAAGTTCTTAGTAAAATTCAAGTATTCGTAGCTTACAAAGGCTTGTTTCGTACGTAGGTGCACGCTTAAAATACATTTAACCTGATAAAAAACACGACGGATGCATACGTAGCTTCTTGCTGTTTCCCCTGCCGCTATCACGTGTATAGAGCAGGAGCACCTGTCGTAAGCCTACCCACACGTAGCAAAAAAGCTTTCACAACATATGGCAGGTCATGATCTACTTAAGTAGATCACCACCTATAGGTCATCTAGATCCTATATCTGCGGTTAATATGAGGATGTTGCGCGCAACGGCCGCAGATCATACAGACCACCCCTCCCGCCCGCCGCAAAACAAGTTGCAGGAGGAGCTGTGTCGCAACAGATACCTCCTGACGAACTATGATCTAGACAAGTGTAAATCGTAAACACCGGGTAAATCAGGGATCAATCTATACACCGAAAGATCTAGATCAATCATCAAATGGGGATGGATCTGATCCTCATCTTTTCGACGGGTGAAATATTCAAGGGTCTAGGGCGGAAGGGGGGGGGGGGGGGGGGGGGGTTGCCCCCCGCAGCGGGGGGGGGGGGGGGTGGGGGGTTGTCCCCCACTCTAGGCCAGTCTTTTTCCTGATGCCACCAAAGTACATTAAAGCCTAAAAAAGCGAAAAACAAAAAAAAAACGAAGCGGGCCTGTTTCAAGCAAGGCGGGCCGACGAACGAAACCGTGCTGTGTTACCATACCGAGCACCTGAAAAGGCTAAAGACGGACCTGAACGCACTATTTCAGAGTCTATCGACTGCTCCAGGTACTACAGCAATTGTAGTAGCTATTGTTAATAGCTTGGAAACAGACCCGTGGTATGGTATCATACTCTTGAAAGCAGGAAACAATAAGATCGTTCTACGTACTGAATAGCCTGAAAAAGCATCCGTGCGTTCGTGCTTTATAAAGCAAGACGGATCTACAGCAGCAGCAGCAGCAGCAGCAGCAGCAGCAGCAGCAGCAGCGTACCGTGGAGCTGCGGGAAAAAGACCTCGTCCTATCGTACCCGAAAAGGCAAGGAACAAAACCACCCTTCGTTTCTCGCCTGAAAATATCTGCGCTACATGTGTACGATCGTGCTTGCAAAAAAAAACGCACAAGACGGATAGATCCAGCCAGCCAGCCTGAAACCGGAAACAGATTCGTTCTACTGTACGTGAATCGTCGTACCTTACTTCAAAACGCAAGAAAGGAGCGTTTTTTGTTTCTCGTACATATCTTGAAAATATCCGCGCCACCGGATTTAGCCAGCCTGGAAACTGGAAAAAAGGATCGTGCTATCGTACGTATGGTACTTGAAACCGCAAGAAAGAAACATACTACCCTGTTCCTAAATACAAGGATCGTTTCAGATTTTTGTTTGTTTTAAAATCTAAACGGGGTCCCTAATATTTACGGACAAAAGAGGGTACTATTAATAGACTGAAAAAATCCGTGCTATAATATCGTACGTAAAAAAAAAGCAAGACGGATCTTGCTAAGATCCTGGAACTGGAAAAATATCCGTTCTCGTATCGTACCGAACTTGACAGAAATCCAAGAAAAGACCGTTCGTTTCTCAGCTTAAAGACCGTTCGTTCTCAGCTTGAAAACGAAAGCATCCGTGCTATCGCAATTTAAAAGGTAAGGCGGACTCTTCCTCGTAGTTAGCCTCTGGAACAAAAATCACAGGCAGTGTCCTATAGTACTCCACAAGGCCATAACCGACACCAAATCGCCTCCGACACAAGATCCGTGCTGCTTTTATGAAATGGGTATTGTGCCTCCCAAGAGTAAAAAATACCGTTCTGCTACGTACGCAACAGCCTGAAAAGATCCGCGCTATATATAGTAAAAGGATATCATGCTTTAAATAAAGCAAGACGGTTGGTTCTTCTATGGCCTGAAAAAAACATCCATCCGTGCTAGTCATATGCTACGTACCACACACCAACACGCTCAGCATACCATACCTATGTATGCCCACGTGCCAAAACACTTTATTTCGTGCTATTCGTTGGTCTACGCGGTCGAACCAAAACCCGATCTACGCGTTAACGGTAAGACCGGTTCCGCCTTGCTAACCTAATAACTAAGAGGACACAATCTCGGAGAGAACAAGAAGAAAAAAAAGGAAAAAAAAGGGCTCAAGTCGCCCCAGGTTCGATCTTGAAACGCCCGCATATCTCTCTAGTCGTCCTCGACTAAAAAAAACTGAAAAGCATACATATACATCGAAGCTCGCGTTTACATAATATATATACCAGAATATATATATATATATAAAAAAACACCATCAGATATATAACACAACCCCCCCACCTCCTCCGCGAATACAAATTGCCGAAAACACATCCATTTCGGCATTCAAAACAAGGACATCATCAAAAATCATGTATAGTAAGTAAAATACTCGTCATGTACCCGGATATTGCCAACATACGCTCGGCATGTACTCCGGGTATGTACCCGGATATTGCCAACACTCGCTCGGCATGTACTCCGGGTAAGTACCCGGATATTGTCAACATACGCTCGACATGTACCCCGGGTATGTACCCGGATATATTGCTAACATATTCTCGGCATGTGACCAGATATCCTACCCGGATATTGTCAACATACGAAGTCAGGGTTTTTGGTTGGTCCCCCTTGCACAGTTGCTACATACGTATGACCAACACTACTCTGTACTATTATACTACCTGCCGTCATTATGCAATTGTGTCGGGGGCCTGCAGCGTACAAAGGAATCGAGACAATTTTTTTCCCCACTCTAGTGATGAAAACAAAATCAACCCCAACCCTCCCCCCCCCAAAACAAATCTCCTCAAGAAGCGACCGTGAAAATAAAAAAATGCGGAGGGGGGGGGGGCAAAAAGATGCCGCCATTTGGTCCATTGCTCAAAACTGTACCACCGTATATTAACACCATATACATCAAGAATGTCCCTCATTGGCTACAAGATGGGGGGGGGGGGGTGAGGAGGAATCCGACGATTTCAGCCGTACCGGAAAACCAACACAAACAGCAAAGGAGGGGGGGGGAAGAGACAAAAACAAACAAAAAAATATATCCAGCAACTACAACAAGAAACGTGTGTGTGTGTGTTTTTTTTAGTGAAAAAGAGGGGGAACCCGGACCAGCCAAAGGCGAACAAGCAAAACAAAAAAACGACGACGACAACAAGCGTAGTCATGGCCGTATTACTATCCACGTGAAACAAATTAACACCGCCAAAAGGGGAACGGGACGAAACCAATGCACACGGGAGGGGAGGGGAGGAGGGGGGGGGGGGGGCACCGATAACAAAACCAGCGCAACCAGCGAACAAAAAAACCAAAACGAAAAAATGACTTATATATCACCAAGCGGCAGGCACCGGGGTGGCACACTCCAAAGGTTTTGGAATAACGCACCGCTATCACAAAAGTACAGAGAGAATAACCAAAAGGAGGGCGCCGTCAAAAAGCAACACATCTCTCAAAAATGCCCCAAGACTTCGCGCGCCAAAAAAGTAATAAACAAAAGCCGAGCCAAAAAAAAATGCCAGCAACACATGGGCACTCGGTAAACACGCCTCCGACGCACGGTGGGGGGGGGGTCAGGGGGTGCACAACATTCACGGTGTTCTTTCTACCTTACCCTACCCTACCCTTCCCTTCCCTTCCCTACTCTACCCATCAGCAGACGCTTACGTACGTCCTACGGGAAGCGAACTTGGCAACACCCTACTGTCTGCCCAACAGTAGATAGAAAGCTCACGTTTTTTCACAAGAGCAGGCTTGTCAATAGCCTACTGTCCGTCTCAACACCAGACGTACACATTCAGCAAGAAAGGGGGCTTCTTGGCCATAGCCTACCGTCCTTCGCAACACCAGACGTACACATTCAGCAAGAAAGGGGGGCTTCTTGGCAATAGCCTCTCTACCCTTCCACCCCCTCAACACAGTAGACGCCCTACGCCCCACAAGAGCGGGTTCGGCAAATAATCTATACCCTCCATGCTGACAGTAGAAGCTTACATTCCGCAAGAGCCGGCTCGGCAAAATACCCTGACCTCCCCGCTCGGCAAAATACCCTAACCTCCTCCGTCTAACAGTAGAAGCTCACGCTCCACAAGAAGAGCGGGCTTTTGCCAATAGCCTACCCTCCGTCCACAACCGTAGACGCGAACGTGCCACAACAGCGGGCTCAGCCCAACCCTCTTAACCTCCGCCCAGCAGTAGACGCTCACGTTCCACAGCAGTAGGTTCGCTCAACACCCTACTGCTGTAGCCGCTGCCCAACAGTAGACGCTCACGCTCCACAGTAGGCCGAGGGACGCCCCCTCTCCTCTGTTTCCTTTGAGCCGCTGTTCGACCGAAAGCGCCGTTGCTTGAATACCACCACAATCACCACCACCACCACCACTACTGCACCCATCAGACGCCATAAACAAATAAATAACTAGTAAATAATATGGGGGGGGCAAACAAGAAGGGGGGGGGGGGGCACACCAACATCAACCAGTAACTAGAAAATAAAACCGTGAAAATAAAACCCGTACGTGGTGAAAATAAAACCGAAAAAAATAAAACCGAGAAAATAAAAACAGTGGAAAACAAAAACGGTGCAAAGTGAAAAATGAAAACCCGTACGAGGCATGGACGGCGGCGGCGGCGGCGACTCCCTCCCCTCCCCCACCCCCCGCCCTAGCACCGCCTGCCTTGTGTACTACAACACCGATCCCACTTTTTTTTCCCCGTGACCTTCCAACTATACCCCCCCCCCTGGTCAATGGTCAAATGACTAAGGCAAGCAACAAATGAGTACGCCCTCCCCCCCCCCCCCCCCACCAGAGAAAACGAGTTTTACCACTGTCAACAACTTGTCAACTCTTCTTCAAACCAAACTAGGCGAATGTAGCATGGGTAGGGACACTAGACTCCCATCCCCGCAGCGCCTAGTGCGTCTACGGTCTCTCTACCCAAATTGGCAAAACTCCTTTCACCCCCCGCGCGCGCGCCATCCAATCCACCCCCCAAAAACATGCCGACTCAGCATGCACGTGGAAATCCATTTTTTTCATTTCCCCCCTTCTTTCGCTCTCTTCTCCCAAAAAACCCAACGTGCTCCGTCCCGGCATTGTAGGGATGCGAGGATCTATGGTCATACGACTACGACTACGGCCATGCACGACACGAGTTCCCCCCCCCCCCCCTCCACTCCATGTATTTGTGCCACCCAATCCGCCGCCCAAAGACATGTCGACAGCCATGCATGCACGTGGAGACCCTACGTTCTCTCCCCCCCTCTCCCTCTTTCCCTCTCTCTCCCTCTCCCTCTCTCATTCCTCTTCACCTCCCTCCTTTTTTTTATTCTTTCTCGCTTTCTAGCGCTGGGGTGCAAGCGCGCTGTGTCCGTCCCACGCCGTCCCTTCCATCCCCGTGACGACGGCTCTCCCCACCCTTTGCCACCGTTCAGAGACCTCCGCGACCTGCATCGCACCCCCCCTCCCCCCGCAAACAAAATCAGGCGCAGGGCTCGCCGCACGAGGCGCGCACGACAGATCGCCCTCTCCCACCACCCACTCAACCTCCCAACCAACCAACCAACAAACCAACCAACCACCAAAACGGCCGACAAACTAAACAACCGACGGGCCAATCACCAAACGACCAACTGACGGAACGACCAACCGACGGGCCAGCCAACGAACCAACAGGGTCAAGCTTAATGTCAAGGGAAACGTCAAGTTCGACGTCAAGGTCAACGTCAAGTTCAACGTCACGGTCACCGAAGGTCAAGGTCACCGTCAGGGTAAACCAAGGTCAAGGCCGACGTCAAGGTCACCGTCAAGGTCAACGCCAAGGTCAACGCCAGGAGAACCGTCGAGGTCAACGCCAAGGTCAGCACCAAGATCAACGCTACAGCCGCCGCCGTCACCGTCACAGCCACCACATCCGTCACAGCCGTCAAGTTCACCGTCACGACCGTCACCACCACCGCCACCAGACCCCTCCCCCACCGCCCCGACGTCCCAAGCTTCGTCCTCAAACCCAAACACGTCCATGCCGTCCCCGAACCCTTCCTCGGATCGACCCATCCCCAGCAGCTCGTCCTCGTCGTCCCAGCTGGACCCCCCGCCGCTCGCCTCCACCACAGCGGGCGCACGCGGGAGGTCTAGGTCGTCGCGGTCCGAGTCTGGGTCCTCCTCGAAGCCTGGGTCCAGATCAAGGTATGGGTATTGTTGATCCAAGTGGAGTTCATAGTCAAAGTATTCTTCCTCGTCCTCCTCGCTGTCTCCAGGGTACATCGACTGAGAGAAGCCGGGCCGTGAGTAGTAGTGGGTCAGCACCTCGACCTTGCAGAGGTCAGGGAGAGCGACGTCGCCCGGGGGGCGCCCCCCGCCCCCGGCCCCGGCCCCACCCCCACCCCCACCCAAGAGGAGGCGCTTGCAAGGCACGGTCAGGTGTCTCAGCCCCGCAGGCCAGACGCACCCAGCCAAGCTCTTGTCGAAACCCAATCCCAGGACCACCGCCTCGAGCCTCGCCGGCCAGCGCACCCGGTCGAGAGGCTGCCGGAAGCGGTCTCCGAAGCGAACCCTTTTGAGGTCCGGGGGCCACTCCACGGCGCTCACGCACTGGTCGAAATCTCCGAGGAGGGAGAGGTGCTTCAGGCTCCGCGGCCAGGCCACGTCCCCCACCCTCTGCTGCAGCTCCCCGCAGAACTCGAGCTTTTCCAGCCGAGGCGGCCACCGCACGCTGGAAATCTCCCGGTTGAATCTGAAAGCGAGAGCGCGTATCGCATCGGGGCAGTTGCGGTTGACGGTCGCAAGGAGGGGGGGGGGGGGGGACTCCTCAACCATTGGATCAACCACTGTATCAACCATTATATCAACCATTGTATCGACCATTGCAACCATTGCAACGATTGTAACAAACACGCTCGTTAGCCGCATGTCGTGCATGGCCGTAGTCGTATGGCCATAGACCTTCTTGACAGTCGCAAGGGGGGTGTGTGTGCTCATGTCATGGATGGCCGTAGTCGGGGCGGGGGGGGGGGCGGGGGTACTCGTTAGCCGCATGTCGTGCATGGCCGTAGTCGTATGGCCATAGACCTTCTTGACAGTCGCAAGGGGGGTGTGTGTGCTCATGTCATGGATGGCCGTAGTCGGGGGGGTACTCATTAGCCGCATGTCGTGCATGGCCGTAGTCGTATGACCATAGACCCTCGCATCCCTACAATGCCGGGACGGAGCACGCCGGGTTTTCACCAACCAGGCAGGCCTTGTACTTCGTAAAGAGGCATTTACAGTAGCTGTTCCTCCATAGTGCCGGTATGCACGACGCTGTCATTGCCGGCACTGTAGCGGCAACCGGCACTACTCCGCACACTGGTTATAATCCCAGCTGTACGTAGCCAAGCGATTTCACAGGCACTACGTACATGAACATACCGGGCAGCCGGCACTACTCAACCGGCACTATATGGAGCGACCACCACCCACCACTCTAACGACCACTACTGTAACGACCACAACAACAAAGGTGCTCCGCCATAAGAGCAACAGCAACAACGACCAAACAAGAGCGAAACAAAAGCAAAACAAGACACCAAAACTACCGCCACCACCACCACCACCACCACCGTCACCACAAGACACGCAAAAATGTTTCTACGTGATACAGCAGTGGTGGTCCCTCCATAGTGCCGGTTGCCCGCTGTAGTAGTAGCCTGTAAAATCGCGTGGCACAGGTGGGATTAACCAGTGTGGCAGCGTGCGGAATAGTGCCGGTTGCCGCTATAATAGTGCCGGTATTGTTACCTGGGTCATACCGGCACTATATAGGGACCGGCACTATTACTGTACATGAAGAACGCGAAAATAGCGCCTAAATAGTGAAGGTGTCTGTCTCTGTTCGGAGTAGGAACGGTCCTTCTCAGTCTCGAAAGAGAAGCGCGGTCAATGGTCAAAATGCCCAATAAAGGCAAGCAACGAACGAACGAACGAGTACCCCCCGACCCGGAAGTCGGGCCACACAAGAAGTCAAATCAACAAAAATTGGAGTCTGACGTCCACATGCGCGTCCGCCTCACAGGCGGTTCTTCGTAGGGAGGCGGAGGCACCTCTCTCCCTCCATGCGGGTCTCCCACCAACACCTCACGTGTCGCTTGGTGCCGCTTGGTGCAAGCAAAAAACGCCATTGCGCCTGGTTGGTGAACACCCAACGTGCAAGCCGTTGTTTCCCGGCGTTGTGGGGATGGATGCGAGGGTCTATTTATGGCCAAATGACTACGGCCATGCACGACATGAGGACGATGCGAGGGTCTATTTATGGCCACACGACTACGGCCAAGGTCGCCCCGGTAGACCAGTGGTCAGCTTTAAAGGCTACTACAGTAGCATTAGTACCCGAGTATTCCACCGTGGTGAGATTTTGACCAGCTTTTGAAAAAATAAAAAGGAATCAATTGCTGAGAGCGCCTTCGTGGCGTGGGTAGGCGGAACCCGACGCGAGTCGACGAGGGAAGAACGTGCTGAAATATTTTCGCGATGAAAATGCAAGGCACGCTCGTACCGTAGTGGGGAGGTACTGTAGGAGAAGAGCCTACTTTTAGTGACCCCGGACCTGAGTTACGACTAAAGAGGGAGAGAGAAAAGAAGGGCGAAGATAACAAATGGGATGGACAAGAAAAAAAATGCACGACGTGAGGACCCCCCCCCCCCACCACCACTATCAACGCCCACACAGCAGCGATCTCTGGGCGCGACGCGTACACTCACCCCCGCCCCAGATGTAGCTCCCTGAGGTTCTTGGGCCACTCCACCGCAGAAATGGCGAAATTGAACCTCCCGCCAAAGTCAAGGCAGCGCAGAGAAGCGGGAAGGTCGATACCCGACACAGGCTGGTTGAAATCGTTCCCGAAAACCAGCACCCGCAGGGACGGAGGCCAGCGGACCCTGCTTACCGGCTGCCGGGGGGGGGGCGCGGGAGAGGGATGAGGTGGGGGGAGGGGGGGGATACTCATCGTCATGCAGGGCCGTAACCGTTTGATCATGTATATGTACAGTACCGGACACCTAATAAGAATCAGGCTTAACAAGAAAGCCAGGCCGAGGTCTGGAGGGAAAAAAAAAAAGTCAGGAGTCGTTATCTTGAAATCAGTGTAGAAAGCACCCTCTCTCGAATAAGAAATCCAGCCTGGGCTAGATTTTTCCTGTTTTTTTTTATTAGGTGTCCTCTATGTACTGTAGACCCTCGCATCCTTCTATACAATGCCGAGGCGGAGCGCGCCGGCGGTGGGGCGGGGGGGGGGTGGCGGGAGGAGGGGGGCGGGGTCATACGGAGTACGAACGCATATATGGGTGTTTCGCCCGGCAACATGAGGTAAGACAATACAAAAACCGGGAATATGCCTGCCTTGAACGGTTTACATCATGCATGTAGAGGGAACCGATGATCTATCTGTAGATGATCTATCTGTAGATGATCTATCTGTAGATGATACATCTGCAGATGAGCTGAAAGGGGTGTGGTTGGGTTTAGACGAACCAAAAGAGGTCGGACAATGCGCGATCGACGGTACTGCCCAATTGAGAAGGTATGCATATTCTTGCTCACGTACCGGGTCGAGGCCCTACAGCTTGCCTAGTCGGGTATCGTCGACAAGTAGAAAACTCGAACTTGCAGCTGGCGTGATTTAGAAGAAAAAGAAAAAAATGAAACCGTTGGAGTACGACAAAAGACTACCGATATGTAATACGTATGTATGTATCATACCTGGTGCCTGGGTATCACGCAGGGCGGCTCCGATGTTTAAAAAAAAAACGGTAAAATAACCAAACACAAAAAACATGAAAAATAACAAAAACAAAAAGATCAACAATCAAGAATCCAAAGAAGAAAAAAAAGGAAAGAAAAGGAAAAAAAAACATTGAAAAAAAAAAGGAAAAAAAAAAAACAAACGATAGAATAAGGCTGTTTCTTAGGGAAGTTCGATTTGTTTCAGTTCGTTTTTTTTTTCAGCCCATTATTGATGTTTTTGACCGGGAACGCGGGCTAACCGGCCGTGCGCTTCTCGGGATGAGTGTGCCCAACATCTCAGAGGTATCCAACGCAAAAAGCCGCTTCTCTATCGAAGCATTTTCAAGTTCCTGAGTTATGTGGCATTTCGAATAATATCCAACAAATAACATTCCAGAAGCACAAACTATTCAAAATTTCCGTAATTTCTGACTGGAAAGTACCTTCAAATTGTATTTGATGTCTATTGTTCGATTTTTGAAAATGTTGGATATTTCAAACTGCTTCGATGGAGAAGCGGATTTTTTTGCGTGGGGTACCTGGGATGGTAGAAGAATGCATTCCGAGAAGCGCACGACCCTTTCGACGACGTTCCGGGTCAAAAACATCAATAAATGGCCGAAAAAAACAAATCGAACTGAAACAAATCAAACTTCCCTAAGAAACAGCCTATAAGGAACAAAATGAAAAAAAAAAAAAAAAATGGTTATATCGTATGAAATAAGAAAAAAAAACAGCAGTGAGACCGAGGATTTCGTCTGAACTCATATTTGCTATCATATGTGCTGAGTTTACATGGTTATATATATACCGTAGTTGCGCCGCACCTGGTTGAACGTTACCCCGAACACCAGCGTCAATAGGCTGTCCGGGAGGATCATCCCTTCCACTGCGCCGTTGAACCCCGGCCCAAACTCCAGAAGCTTCATGGAAGACGGCCAGAACGCGGAAATCACTTCAGTGTTCGTGTCCACCCTGACTTTTGTGATCGCGCAGGGCCGCAGCAGCCTCGTCTTCACCACAGGCCTCAGCACCGCTAAGCTTGACCCCGGGCGGAGGTGGTTCATGAGCTCCTTCGGCGTGCTGTCGGTGATGTGCAGGGACCAGCAGACGCCCGCGCGGCAGGCGTTGCAGAGTTCCAAGCTGACCGCGGTGAGCTGGGCGCCCCGAGCGAACCCGGACGCCGCCGCGAGCATCAGCGCTTTCAAGCGTATGTCGCGCACGGCAGCTGCTGCCAATGCCACTGCTGCCGTTGCCGCCGCCGCTGCTGCTGCTGCTGCGTCCGCCTTGGCGTTACCGTTCGTGTTACCGTTGGCGTTACCGTTGGCGTTACCGTTGGCGTTACCGTTGGCGTTACCGTTAGGGTTGGTGTACGCGTCAGCATTGCCGTTGGCGGTACCGTTGGTGCTACCGTTACCGCTGCCGTTGTTACCGTTGGCGTTGTTACCGTTCACGATACCGTCACTACGGCCGGTGTAACCGTTGGCATAACCCTTGTAGTCGGCGCTAGCACTAGCGCAAGCCCTACCGTTGGCATAGCCCTTGCCGACACCGTTAGCATCAGCGCTAGCTCTACCGTTGACACCAGCGGCGGCAATCCCCGCCCCCCTCAAAACCGACGCCCCTTTCCAGCGAGAGCTCGAGAGCGACGGAGGCGTTATCAGCCCACCCTCTTCCGAGAGCGTGGACGAGATCGTGGAGGCCGTGGTGTAAGAGGGGGCGCTGGATTCATGGCGCGGCTGGGAAGAGAGGACAGCGTTGTCGCCGTTGCTGCGCGCGCGAACGGAAGGGGGAAAACGAATACCGGGTGTTGCAGGAGCGCGCGGGGGTACGAATGCATGGCATTAGGTGTCTGACAAGTCTGAGAACTATCACAGACAGTGAGTTGGTACAAGTAGCGCCAGTTTTAAGTTTTTCTCGGGCTGTTGGCGGGTCAGGTCAAACCTCGCGGGCCGGGCCGGGTCGGGTCGGGTCCAGGTGAGACCTGGCCCGACCGGACCTGACCGGACCGAACTAGACCCGAACGTGTTTTGTTGCCTCCATCCCCTGGCATCTTTGTGCTTTTTATGCAGATACTGAACGAAAAATTCAATGTATCACGTATACCGCAATCGGTGATTACATTACTTTTGTTTCTGTTCTATCGGTATATATTGTATCGAACAACATTTTCGTTCGATATCCATACGTAAGTCATGTCCTCGTAGGAAAATACCGCTCTGTCCCGAAAACTGTAGCGGCAACCGGCACTGCTGTACGCCCCGCACACTAACCACACTCGTTGATTTAGTCCCATCTGTGCCAAGCGCTTCCACAGGCCCCATAAAAGCGGACAACCGGCACACTGCTGAACCGGCACTGTCAGGGCCCGTTTTAACGAAGAAAAAATGAATTCAATTTGGAAAAAATAAAATTCAAATTCGCTTTTCATTGGTCAACACACGCGCCAGCACCAAAGATTAGGATCTTCGGGTATCATCTTGGGTGGTGGTGCGGGTTCTGAGTTCTGACCAATGAAAAGCGTTTTTTTTTTTTTTTTTTTCAAATTGATATTTTTTTTTCTTCGTTAAAACGGGCCCTTAAGAGGGGCCACCACTACTGTACAAATATTGTACAGTACGCCCCCTACGCAAGCGGGCGAGTACGGGCTAGTTATAAACGCGTGGGGACGTGTTTCGGTCGCACGCCGTTTCGTTGGTGGCGGGGGTATATGCATATGTTACTTATTCGCGCAGTGACGGTATTTTGTGGAGTTCTTGTGCGTATTTTATGGGGTGACCTCAAGTGGGCAAAACTACCGGTTAGCATGAATAGTTTCCCATTCAAAAAATATATTAAAAAAAAACTATGCATAATATATACTTGCTATATTATAGGACTGGCGTCGCAACACCAGACATGGTGGGAGGCTTGGCCGAACTAAACTCATTTAGTGAACGTCGTCATGTCTAGTCGGGAAATGATACATAACGAGCCCCTCGCGTCAGGGAGCTCAGCAAAAATAAGCCACCACCCCTGGAAGGCAAATTTTGCTTCTTACGACGAGAAACACCATTTACATCAAACGTAGCGAGGAGCCTCCGAAACAACGAGGTGCAACATGCTTCAGTATATTGGAGACCCCGGACTCATCCCACGGTAGGTAGGCGTTTTGCAGTTAGTTTTTGCCTTTTGAGGCATTATTTTGTCACTGGGACCGGTTGCGCTCCTCAAGTGAGCAACAATCGGTTAGGTACATACGGACGCGTGCTACGACAAAGGCATACTTCGTAGCACTTTTTTTGGGCTGATTTTTTGTTTCTGAATGACGCGGAGTGCCTTAACCCAAATTCGCCGGTCTTCTTCCATTCTTCTTGTGTTGCCATTTTGTTCATTTTATACTTGGGGCCATGAGATTGTTCATCTGGTCTTATTTGGTACGAAGTATTACTATTTTTTCGATTTTCATTCAAAATCAGCTTTTGGGTGAGGCATTGAGCTCAGGGCCCATACTTAACGAGTATAAAAAAAATTCAATTTGGCAAAAACTAAAATTAAAATTCGCTTTCCATCGGTCAACACACGCACCAGCACCAAATATTAGGATCTTGGGGTATAATCTCGGGTGGTGGTGCGGGTTCTGACCAATGAAAAGCGGATTTGATTTTTTTTTTTTCCAAATTGTTTTTTTTTCTTTGTTAAAACGGGCCCTCATCAAATGACCACGCTCAGAAAATACATCGTGTACCTCTACCGTAAGTAAGCACACGCCTTTATAGGATACTACTTTTGACTTGCAGGTTTGCTTCAGGACTACGTAGCGCAGGGAAAAATTTGGTCGGGGGCTCCTTTCTCCTCTGTCGCGCACAAATTTATTCGAAACAATTTTTTTCAAATTGAGATACTGAGCTCCCTCCTCATGCGAGGAACTCAGAAAATAATAAGCCACCACCCCTAAAAGGCAGCATTGCTCACCGGAAGAGGTCGGGAGTCCGGCACGAATTCACCCGTCTGGGACCCCGACATGCGAGCAAATCAATGATATTTTTCAGGGTTTTTCACGGATCATGACTCGGCCCGCGGGTTGAATCAGGAACGATTTCAAAATCTCACGGGTCAGGTCGGGTCGGGTTGGTCCGGGTCGGGTCGGGTCGGGTCGAGTCGGGAGGTTTTCAAGCTCTCACGGAACGGGCCAGGTTACCCCTTACTCGACCTGACCCAACCCGCCCCGACCCGACCCGCGAGGTTTGATCAGACCCGCGAAACAGCCCTCGATGTTTCCCGCGATGTCAATCGTCTATCATACGAGCATCGTGAGCACTCAGCAGCACCTTATGGCAAATAAACACCAATTCCCTCGCACCTGGTATTTATACCTATTTCTACTGACAGTATTTGGTCCTGTTTAATGTTTGGTCCTGTTTAATAATTGGTCCTATTTAATGTTTGGTCCTTTTCAATGTTTGTTTCTATTCAATGTTTGGTCCTACCCAATGTTTGGTCCTACTCAATGTTTGGTCCCATGTAATGTTTGGTCCTATTTAATGTTGGGTTCTATTTACTATGGTCACTATTTTTTCCAAGTCCCAAGAGCGGTTGAGTCACCAGCTATATTTAGCTGGTGACTCAACCGCTATTGAGACCTGAGAAAAAAATGACCATAGTAAATAGAACCCAACATTAAATAGGACCAAACATTGAATAGAAACAAACATCAAAAGACAGTATTTGGTCCTGTTTAATGTTTAACATCAAATGACAGTATTTGGTCCTGTTTAATAAGTGGTCCTATTTAATGTTTGGTCCTTCTCAATGTTTGGTCCTATGTAATGTTTGGTCCTATTTGATGTTTGTTTCTATTCAATGTTTGGTCCTATTTAATGCTTGGTCCTATTTAATGTTGGGTCATTTTTTTTTCCAAGTCCCAAGAGCGGTTGAGTCACCAGCTATATTTAGCTGGTGACTCAACCGCTATTGAGACCTGAGAAAAAAAATGACCATATTAAATAGAACCCAACAGTAAATAGGACCAAACATTGAATAGAAACAAACATCAAATGACAGTATTTGGTCCTGTTTAATACGTGGTCCTATTTAATGTTTGGTCCTATGTAATGTTTGGTCCTATTTGATGTTTGTTTATATTCAATGTTTGGTCCTATTTAATGCTTGGTCCTATTTAATGTTGGGTTCTATTTACTATGGTCATTTTTTTTTCAAGTCCCAAGAGCGGTTGAGTCACCAGCTATTATAGCTGGCGACTCAACCGCTCTTGAGACCTGGGAAAAATAATGACCAAACATTAAAAAAGGACCGAACATTAAATAGGACCAAACATTACATAGGACCAAACATTGAGTAGGACCAAACATTGAAAAGGACCAAACATTAAATAGGACCAATTATTAAACAGGACCAAACATTGAATAGGACCAAACATTAAATAAGACCAAACATTGAATAAGGGACCAAATGTTAGCAGTAAACATAGGTAAATATGTAGGTTTCACTGTTTAGGGCCCGTTTTAACGAAGAAGAAAAAAAATCAAATTGGAAAAATATATATTCAAATCCGCTTTTCATTGGTCAACACACGCACCAGCAACCAAATATGATGCCCCAAGATCCTAATCTTTGGTGCTGGTGCGTGTGTTGACCAATGAAAAGCGGATTTGTTTTGTTTTTTTTTCAAATTGAATTTTTTTCTTCTTCGTTAAAACGGGCCCTTACCGTAGGTTTTATTTACTAGTATTACTAGCATTTACTATGGTCCACCGTAATAGTCGGACTAGTAGATAGTAGCAGTCGCCTTCCGGAGGTGTCGACTATCCGACGTATTGGGTTTCAATACATGTAGGAAGGGTTGTTGGAAGCGGGATAGTTTTTTTTTGCTATAATTTGGGGGGGGGGGGGACCCTCCAGCCCCCCGGGAGAACTAATTTGGCTTTGGCTTCGCTCCCCTAATTAGAGTCGGCAAGTCGCCTGGCCATCATCTGTCTTTGCCAGCCGACTTGTCAACTAGAGTCGGTTACTTAGCCAACGGCTTTTCCACGGATTAGCCATCAATCGGGAAAACCCTGCCCATTCATTGCTCTACGTAGAGGCCGGTCTCTGTGAGCGCCGCGCCGCGTTACGGTCTTTTGGGCCGAATTACACTGGTTCTAGTCCTTATTGCGGAACTATACTGGGTATAGGGCGGTTGCCAAGGGTCAAATCAACCCGTGGTCTCCAATATTCATATATTACGTGTACTCGTATATATAAGATCATATATATGTTTTCTCAAAGCAGGGGGGGTGTGTGTAGGTGTTGTCTTCACATTAATCCCGTTCTTTCTACTCAAACCACATGTACTTCATTTTCATGCATGGCCGTAGTCGTATGACCCCGTAGACCCTCGCATCCCTACAATGCCCGGGACGGAGCATGTCGGGTTTTCACCGACCAGGCAGACATTGCGGGGGGGGTGGAAGGTGGAAGTGATCATGTGAATGACCAACCATTGTTGAGATGCCGAAAGGGTTGAAAAATGTCCAGATAGAACGAAGATACCATAGTTGATTGGTTCTATGTACGTACGTCAGCGGCCGATGAGATGAATCGTTGTCGTTAGTTGTTGCAAATCAGTTGTACTTTGTTGTTGTACTTGGTTGTATATATTTATACATATACCTGGTAGTTGCTATAGTTAGTTGTAGTTGTAGTTGCTACAGTTGAGGTGTTACTATTTGCTTGTCGTTGCAGTTGGTTTCGTTGTGTTTTTCGTAGAATTAATAGTTGGTTGTGTTTTTTTCAGTTGGTTTCGTTGTTGTGTTTTAGATGGTTGCTGTTATTGCTGCTGAATTATCGTTTTCTTCATATAACGTAACCCGCAAACCGTTCATCCTACCCAACGACACTTCTCCATCTCTCTACGAAACGCATGAGGCAACGAAGAACCCAAGAGCACGGTCGTCGGGTGTGCCGGTATGTCGACGGGATCGACGCATACATCTATGAATGCCAACAACAGTGTATAGAGTTACGTGCAAACCCACGGTTTACATATATCTTCAGAGGTAGACACAAGCTTCGTGAATTTTGCAGCCTCAGATTTTGTTCTCCTCATACACAGGATGTACATCCTGCATGCGGACATATACAAAAACCCGTAAGTACGTGCGATCGAAGTATCACATCAGCTACAGCAAAGAGGAGTTTCGACGAAATCCTCGATTTCACAGCTGTTTTTTTTTTTTGTTTTAAATTGTAAATATACTTTTCACCGCACCTATCCTTATACGTAACCCCATTCAGGACTCAAAAAAAATCCCACACTAATTCCAAGTAATTTTCCCCAAACACGTGTGCCAGTTCTTAAGGGTCAACCACGCCTCCACTTGAAAAAAAACAAGCTCACCAAACCCTCCCCTTTCGAAAGAAGCTCACCACACTTCCACCTTTCTAAGATAAGCAAGCTCACCAAACTTTCTCTTTAATCTCTCAACCCCTCAAAAACTGGCCCCACGAATTTGTGGACAAACTACTTGGAATTAGTGTATGACATTTTTTTCCGTTCTGTACTGTATGGGTCAAGAACCGGTCCCCCGATTTTGGAGACCAACATATTGGAATTAGCGTGGGATACTTTTTGAAGTTTTTAAAAGGGTTAAGACACATATCATACGTAGTCGTGTGTCAAATTTAACCCGTCGCTCCCGTTCTTAACTCTTTTTAGAACTGCAGTCCCGTTTTGGGGACAATCCAATCTAATTCTAAGTAATTTCCCCCCAAAACGGGACTCCAGTCCTTCAAGGGTTAACAGCAGAACTCGGCTGCTGCTACGCACGTAACCCCGGGCGCGCGTGTGCGTGAGCATGTATGTCCATCCCATTTATCATCCTCGCCTCTCCTTTCTCTCTCCTGACTCAGATCCGGGGGTCACAACGTAGGCGCTTCTCCCTCCCCTCCCCACTACGGTTCGTGCCTTGAAATTTTATCGCGAGCGAGAAGACGTCAGCCCTTTGCTTCCCTTGTCAACTCTCATCGAATTGTGACCCGATCTGACCGCCGAGAGAATCAGGCACGGAGGAGATAGGTACTAGCCACCCGGGAGGGGGCGGTGCAGGACTCCTTTCTAGTTGTTTTACAAAAGGTGTCTTGAAAGACCGGGGTGGGAGATGCGCCCGAAGTACCGGTAAGGCGTAAGGGAAGCTTACGGGACGGGCGCAGCAGCATGACGCTACATACTTGTACTGCTTGCTGCTGCGCTGCTCTTCCTAGATATATATTTAGACGAGTGATCAGACCACACTTTACTTCTTGTTATTGTTGGCCGCCATGCTGTATACTTGTTCTCCTCATATCCAGGGTGTAGGCATCCCGCATGAGGACACATAAAACCCGGATGTTTGCATCTCTTACAGATGATCGATCCCCTCTTGTTGATGATCTAGATGTTGCAGGGCAGATGATCTGTATGATCTGTATGATCTAGCTCACGTTGCCGGGGTGGGAGCCGTGTAGTCTGCATGATCTCCTATACAGGGCATGTTTCCTGGGTTGGAGGAGAAAGGGGAAGCACAAAGGAGAAGCAAGGCACTAACTACATCATAACCCTTTTGACGTGTTCTCGTACCCCGGTACGTTGATATTCACTACTGTACCTCTATTATTTTTTTTCTTTTTAGGTTTATCTCTGTCTCAACAGTCCTCTCTTTTTTTTTCTTTTTTTTTCCCTCCCATTCATTATCTTCGCCCTCCCTTTCTTTCTCCTTCCTGGTCGTAACTCAGATCCGGGTCACACAAAGTAGGCTCCTCTCCCTCCCCCCCCACTACGGTTCGTGCCTTGTACTTTTATCGCGAGAAGACTCCAGCCCTTTCTTCCCTCGTCGACTCTCATCGAATTATGCTGTGACCACGCCATTTTTCTTGTCGCTTTAAGAAAAAAAGGACAAGAAAATGCTGTCTGTGTGTACTGATGTAGTAGTTGGGTACAACACACACCGGATCATATTTTTTATAAAAAATAAAATACCAGCTGCCATGAGATCGAGAATTTCGTCGAAACTCGTCTTCGCAGGCTGTGTGTGATGCTCGGATCGCGCATATATATACTACGTATTGTTAATTAAGTTAATTAATATGATTACTATATGATTACCAACCAGCCCGGGCTACACTGAGCGTAGTATCTCTGTGTCGTAGTTTTGTGACCACAGAACTGGTACCTTTTTAGGATGATGAATCGGCACGGACACTGGGTGTGCTGGATGGATGTCGACGGGTAGAAAGGAAGGTTTAATGTGAAGAACACACACACACACACACCGCCGTACCACCCCGCACGAAAATACAAGGACCATTTGGTCTTCGCGTATTCATGTCGAAACGCTCTTTATATTTTCGTCCATAGTCGTCCATATATAGATAAATAGATACTTCGTATACACATGTGTCCGTACTATATATAAAATAAGTATACGATATATTATACATATGTATATACAGCAGGAGATCTCCGACCAGCGCACCGCATGATACACGCGAGTCGTGCTGCTTGGTTACTGCGCGCCCTCTCCAAAAAACGGGGCAACATATTATATATCTTAAAAAAATGAAAAAAAAAAAAACAGCTGTGAGATCGAGGATTCCGTCGAAACTCATCTTTAATCTTTGCTTCGTAGCTGAGTGTAATATATACTGGGTATCATAATAGCACAGCAGCAGTGGGTACCCCTCCCTTATAAGCCCTTTCGGCCCCTTTTTAAGTGATGTGAGGGAAACAACGGATAGACACCAGAAACAACGATAAGCTTTGGCGTCAGCATCAGCCGTCGACGACCAGCGTGAGCGCCGAGCAAGCACGGGGGGGGGGGGGGGGTTCAATGTCATACCCGTGCCCTTTGCCTCCTTGCCTTGGGTATATATATACAGCAGTACGAGACAGATGTTAAGAATCTGATAATTAAGAATTTGACACGTATATACTGAGATTTTGGGAAAAAAATAAGAATGCTACCTCTTTGTACTGAAAATGGCGTGGAATGTGGAACACACCCAGTCTTACATAAAAATTCCAGTCTGGCCAAAAATAAGAGATTCTTAGCATCTGTCGCGTACTGTAACTCGGGGACACTCATTTTGTATCCCCCCCCCTAAGACATGCAGTGTGACAGTTTTTGCTGCAATCGCCAAAAAAAAAATATATCGTCAACTTTCCCCCTGCCCTCCAAAGGCCCTAAGGGGCTTAAAACAAAGGCGAGGCTACACATCGAACGCACCTCTCATACGAGCAACTATACGTGCTGTCATATTACAGGGTGGGCTAATGTAGTAAATATAATCTACGGTACAGACAAAAACCTACACATTTCCCTATTTTTACCAACAATATTTGGTCCTGTTTACTATGGTCCTCCGTAATAGTCTTCTCTCGTATATTCTTCTCCCTCATTCGCTAAATTAAATAATTATACCCCCCCAACCTACCTAAAACATGGTACTGCAGTTTGTTGTACAGCAGCAGTATCATACAGTACGAATAGACACAGCAGCACCAGTATTATGATCCCCCGCTCCGTCTCGAAAGGGATGCGTGGTCAATATGGTCAAATGAGTAAGGCAAGCAACAAATGAGTACGCCCCCCCCCTGACCCCTTGAGTGGGGTCTTTCTACCCACAGCAGTTAGTGGAAAATATATACCGGTAACTCCATGTATAAATATATAGCTTTACGAAGTATCGGCGGGTCCAGCCGGTTTTTCCCTCTTTAACCCCTTAAGAACTGGTCCCACGTAATTGGGGACAAACTACTTGGAATTAGTGTAGGACATTTTTTTCAGTTCTGAATGGGTTATAACCCCTTAAGAACTGGTTCCACGTATTTGGGGGAAAAACTACTTGGACTTAGTGTGTGTTTTTTTTCAGTTTTGAATGGGTCAACTGTATGATTCTCTTATATAGGGTACCCCGATTTAAGAGAAGCCCCGTGACAAGCCAAACACAAGCGCTCTTAACTACAGTACACATTGCTCTTATCTGTCGTGGTCCAATATATAATAGCTTTTTATTAATAGTATCATTAAAAAATTAAAAAAAAAACAGCTGTGAGATCGAGGATTTCGTCGAAACTCATATTTGCTACGTAGCTGAGTGTGATACTTCGATCGCGCGTATATACTTATGGGTTTTATATGTCCTGATGCAGGATGTACATCCCGTATGAGGGGGACACAATCTGAGGCTGTAGAATTCAGGGAGCGTGTGACTATTTGTGGGTGCCGGGTATGCCGATTTGACCGCTCTTGAATCGCGAATGCTTTACTACACATTGCTCCTATCTGTGGTGGTCAGTATATAATACCAGGTAGCTTTTTAGTATATATGCCGGACATGCCGATTGGACTGCTCTTGAATCACGAATGCTTTAACTACACAATGCTCTCATCTGTGGTGGGTCAATATATAATAGCTTTTTAGTATATGCCGGACATGCCGATTTGACCGCTCTTGAATCACGAATGCTCTTATCTTGGCCGCTGGGGTACCCACTGCAATCAAAACCAACGATGGTGTTCAATCATAGGGGGGTATACCATACGTACATGGTTTTGGGGTCCATCGTAAGTTCTGATTTCCTATGTAGCCTTTGAGGTCATATTGTGGGTCCTGATTTACGTACATGCTTCCCCCCCGGAAAAGACGGTTGGAACACCCGGCAGATTGTTGGTCCCTCCTCATGTTTGATTTTTTATTACAGATCAGGAGAGGGCGACGACGCGCATATATATTTATAATACTAATACTCGTAATAATAATAATAATAATAATAATATAATATTAAATAAAAAACAGCTGTGAGATCGAGGGTGTCGTCGAAAGTCACCTTTGCTAGCTGAGTGTGATACTTTGATCGCGCGTAATTACGGGTTTTATATGCCCTCATATCTCATATATACGTGGACGAAACTAGAAATGTCTGCCTGGTCGGTGAAAACCCGACATGTTCCGTCCCGGCATTGTACGAGGGATGCGAGGGTTTATGGCCATACGACTACGGCCATGCTTGAAAATGAAGTACACCCCCCCCCCCCCAATAACCTTAACAAAACCCAGGCTACGGCTACGCGTACGTACAGGGCCCGAGCGCGGCTAGCTCCGCCGTGTAACTTCGGATAATCTGAAGTAGGAAAAAACAAATTAAGCGGACCCCCCCCCCCCCCCCCCCCCCCCCCGTCCCTTCAAAAAAGCGAAATAAAGTCTCGTACTTTTTTTAACGTACGTATACATCTGGTTCTATATATACTCTGGCCCGAAACGTATGAACCGTTTCGATTACGTACACGTAAAAAAACCCATTCAGAACTGGAAAAAAAAAAAAAAAAAATCCTACACTAATTCCACGTATATAGTTTGTCCCCCAAATATGTGGGGGCCAGTTCTTAAGGGGTTAAATAAAACATACAAACGATACGCGTGCTACGATAGAGTGCATGTATGTAACACTATTTTTGCTGAAAACGTTTCTGAATGAGGGAGGCTCCTTAACCCTCTCAGAACTGCAAAACTTATCCCACATTAAATCCAAGTAG
>MEHQ01003192.1:52779-84828 GCA_008828725.1 Saccharina japonica
GCTCGGCATAGGTGTTAAGTTAAGTTGTGGCTCGGGGGGTTGTAAGCGGGCCCACACTGCTGAATTATACATACGAGTCGGAGATCAGTCCACCGAGGTCTGCGTACGTACGCAGTCAGGCGGAGGGAATCCGGGTTATCGATCACACCATTAGCCGAATCTACCGCACAGGGAATCTATTTACGGGGGACCATAGTAAATAGGACCTACGGGGATGCACAAAAAGCTATATATTTCCCTTTTTTTACCAACAATAATTCGTCCTATTTACTACGGTTCCCCGTAATATTATAATAATACGAGATCCTCGATCTCACCTGATCTCACAGGTGTTTTTTTTTTAATTTTATAAATATTAGTAGTATCATACGATTAAAATATATCTACGTACATGTATTCAGCAGTAGTGGTTTCCCTCTTTAGTGCCGGTTGAGTAGTGCCGGCTGCCCAATACGAGTGCCGGTGTTATCGGTTGGCACAGATGGGATTAACCAGTGTGACAGTGTGCGGAATAGTGCCGGTTGCCGCTATAATAGTGCCGGTATTGCTGGCTCGTGCACACACCGGCACTATAGAGAGACCATTATCGTAAGGCAATCCTTTCATTTAATCCTTATTATCGTAAAACTGGAACCATACCCGGACCGCACAATGTTGGGCGCATCCCATACTTTATCCTACATGTTTTATGTTACGTACAAGCCTCACGTAAGCGGCCCATCTATCTATACTCGTATCATACTATAATATTAATAATAAATAATCTCCCGGGACAAACTTAATAAAGTAGAGCCGTGGCAAATAGTCGACGGAAAGAAAAAAAGACCAAGAACAAATGTTACCTACATATCATAGAAGTATGCTTCTTTCATGATACTGAAAAAAAAAGCCAACATCAGGTACGAGGTACGCAGCAGCAGCACCAGCAGTGCACCAGCAGTACCCAAAACAGCAGTACCGCAGGGCTGTACGTATAAATACCTCGTATTATACATACTACTGCTGTTTGCTGTATGCACTTCTCATGTATACCTGCCGATTACGGCTTGCCCTAAATGCAGGACGGCCAGGCAAAGATAAACTTCCTGCAGGTACGTAGTGGGGGGTCAATTTCAATTTTGCGCGTCGGCACAGTCTAACCCTACCCCAGCCCTAATAATCCTGTAAGCCTACGAGTACTATTAATAACGGCAACCCTTCGAGTGGGTCGGTGCTCGAGGCTTGCGCTCGCCCTAAATGCAGCACGCCCTCGCGTTTGCCCATCAGGGACAAACCCCACCCCAGACCAAACCCTGTAAGCCTAACGCCGACCCTTTGGGGGGGGGCGCGGGGTCGGCACGAGCGATCGGTCGAGCGGCTCCGCAGGGTGTTTGGAGGCGTTTTTCCGAAAAAAAAAGAAGGGCGGACGAGAGGCCAGTCCAAATAAACGATTCAGACCCGCAGCGTGTTTCGATGGCGCGACTCGCCGATTACCGTCTGCTGCTGTTGTACTAAAAAAACAGTCGCGACCATGATATATTACCAGGTATCATGCACCGGTGTACGGTAGACCAGGGTATATACCAGGCATACCCAGTACACCCCGGGTGCACATACGTACCATATCAAAATGCCAGGTATCGATGTACGCATATACCTGGCATGTACGAATAAAAAATAAACTAAAAATCGGATAAAAAAATACCGTGCTGGCTGTTTGGTTTGATATGCACCGGGGGCAGTGTGCATGTTTTGCATGTTTACATAATGGGGACAGAAAGGGCGCCACGGCTTGTTCAGAAGGCTGCCGAGACTAAAACCTGCAATTTGTATGCCATCTAAAACAGTAGACTACCAAGTACGTACTATTATGTGTACAATATTATACTCAGAACTGAAAAAAAGGTCCCATACTAATTATAAGTAGTTTGTTCCCAAATTCGTGGGACCAGTTCTTAACCCATTCAGAACTGAACAAAAATGTCCCATACTAATTATGAGTAGTCTGTCCCCAAATCCGTGGGACCAGTTCTTAAGGGGTTAACCCTTTCAGAACTGCAAAACATGATCCCTCACTAATTCCAAGTAGTTTGTCCTCAAATTCGTGGGACCGGTTCTTAAGGGGTTAATACTGCTGCTGCTGTATGAATAGCTGGATAATACAAGTTGGGCTGAAACATGAAAGGGGATGACACTTAAACAAATACCCTGCTCTGGTTACCTGGTACCGGTAAATACTATTTAGTACCTATGAATGCTCGTGCTCACGCTCGTGCTATTATTAATATTTGAATACTATGCTGCTCTGTATCATACATACATTCCTGGTACATACGTCGTACACTGCTGTTGTGTGTGTTCTTGACATTATTACATCCATACGTTGCGCTGCCTTACTTCGTATATATGAATATATCAACAGCAGTTTACGAGTATAACAATGTTGTGAAGAACACACCAAGGTTCCGTCATTTCATGTCACTTTTTTGTTTTGGATCTCTCTCGGCCCCCGATGTCACTCGAAAGTTCACATCATCATCATCGTATCATATCATCAATCATGCCATCATCGCTCACCGGATGGTTCCCGCTGCCGCGGCGGCCTCAGCGGCCCAGCAGCGCCCCGCGCACTGCCCCCAAAGGGCCCAAGAGTCCTCATTGGGCCTGGCCCGAGCGAGGCAATCGCTGTCGCAGCAAACGTCACCGTCCCCTCGCATCCCCCCAACGTCGCCGCTTCCGCTGCTGCTCCTGTCGCTGATGCTGCTCCTGCCGCTGCCGCTGCTGCTGCTGCTGCTGCTGCTGCCGCTGCCGCTGCCGCAGCTGGTACTGGTCGGAGGGATGGCCGTGGGGGTGATCTCGGTAACCTTGAGATCCTTCAAAGCAACCACGATGCTGCTGTTGTTGTTCTTGTCGTTGTGTCTACTGCTGCTGATGCTGCTATTACTAGTAGTGCCGTTGCCCCTGCGGCGACTAACACTGCCGGCGCCGCCACCGCTCATACCGTTTCCGGTAACGCTCTCAGCAGCAACAATGGCAGCAGCAGCAGCAGCAGCAGCACCAACACCACCTGGAGGAGGTGAGAGGGACGAGGGGGTCATCCTCACACCGAGCTCGTCACTGAACCCACCGTTTGTAGCAGTAGTATAATTAGTCGCGAAAGAAGCAGACGTGGACGCAACAACAGCAGCAGCAGCAGCAGCATCACCAGCAAGAGGGGCGTCATAAGAAGCAGCAGCAGTGGCAGCGTGCAGGTCCAACCCGGAGGAAGAGCGATACCCAGGGGGGGCCGCGAACAATCTCTCATCCGGATCCCCTGCAGCAGCAGCACCACCACCAGACGATGTTACGGGGGGGGAAGCGGCGGGGAGCGGCGCTAGCCCGGCCACAGCGGGGGGCATCAGAGGAAACCACGCGTTCTCCACATCGGAACCAGGGAAGGAGCAGGGCGGTGCCCGCTCACGGAGAAGTGTCTGATGGCCCGTTGGGCTGCAGCTGCTGCTGCTGCTGCTGGGGTTGCCGTGGTTGCGGTGGTGGTGGTGGTGGTGCTGGTTGTGGAGGTTTGTTACTTCGTTGTAATGGGCCTCCTGGACGAGTCGCTTCCCCCGCTGATGCGACTGTTGCTGCAAGTGGTACGCCTGGACCTCGAAAGGGAGCTTGTGGAAGGGGAGCCTCGACCGTCCCCCCCACGTCCTCGCGCGCCTTCCCCCCCGTCCTCCACCACTGCCGCCGCCGCCGCCACCGCCGCCGCTGTTGCTTCCACCGTTGATGTTGCTGCCTCCCGCACAGCAAGACTTGCTTGGGGCGCTAAAGCTGGCGCTGGTGTTGTTGCCGCTGGTGCTGCTGTTGCTGGTGGTGGTGACGGCGGTTCTTGCGGGGATGCTTCTGCCCTGCCTTGTCACAACAGTCTGTAGGAATGTTGGCGGATTGTTAGCTGGCGCAGAGAGAGCACGAGGAGCTGCAGCAGAACAAGCGGCGCCAGCGACCCCCCCACCGCCGCAAACGCCACCGCACCTGATGGATTCGGCAGGGGGGCTGGACGGGGGCTCTGCGAGGTTCAGGGAGCGAGGCTCACCTCGGCGCTGAGCTCGTTGATTTTGCCGTCCTCCCCCTCCAAAGCACAGAGAGGACTGCCAAAAGCTTGAGTTTCTACTACTATTTCCGAGCGCATTTCCTACAGCCCCCCCGTCCTCCTCGCCGATGCCGCGCTGCTCCTCGGGTTGCGAAAGCCGTGCATGGCGATCTTTTCTATTTGCCTGTGGGGCCATCCACGGAAGACCTTGCGCCTCCTTTGTTGCGTGGCCTTTGCCAGAACACGGGCGAGCGAGTGAAACCATTTTTGGAGCTCTCTCCATGATAATAGGCCCCTTAGAAAGAAAGCAAACTCAAAATGTTGGAAACCTTTCATGACCAAATTATTAATAATTTCACACACACACATGACAGATCACCAATTCCCACTTGATGATCTAGATCTTTTAGGGTAGATACAAGTAGCTTCCTGGTCCGTACGATCCACTGTAGACCATGTTGCCGGGTGGGAGCCGTACAATCTGCATGACCCAGGGCATGTTTCCTTATTCGGATCTGCAATATGCAGGTCCTGCACAACCTCTCACAGTCACAACGGCAGGTGAGGAACTGGATGATCTACAGATCATGACCTGTCATGATTGCAACCTAAAAAATGGGAACGGAAAATGGAAAATGGGTTTACCTGGTACACCTTGGGTACACTCACAAGTCACAAGCACTCATCAAAGACAGCAGCAGGTACGTACATATATATATGCGATTTACGCTGCCACCTAGACCCTGCTGGTACGAAAGGGAGCCGTAATGCCCCAAGGTGCTACTCGTACACGTATCGGCGGGGGGGATACATTTATTTGAGTTTCGAGCCCACCATTTTATTGCCTCTGCCTTCCAAGCCCATACTATTGCAACTGATGATACAAGTAACTACGCTTATACACAATCTTTGGCTTTTTTCATACTGCGTCCTATATGTTTACTTACAGTATTAATTATTTATTTATTTAAACACAGCTGTGAGATCGTATGCCTTGCATACTACGTGTAGGCGGCTCCTGTAATGTATGGTGGCCCCTCTATAGTGCCGGTCGAGTAGTGCCGGTTGCCCGCCTGTGAAATCGCTTAGCACAGATAGATGGGATTCACCAGCAGCATGGTACTAGTGTGCGGAGTATAGTGCCGGTTGCCGCTACGTATAGTGCGGGTTAAGGGTATACCAGGTATGTATCATTTTATTATTATTATGCTTGCCATCCGACAATGTGTAGTGTTGTTCCAAAAACGACTCAGGGAACAAAAGTGAAGAACTCTCCAGATCAAAAGCGTAGCAGTATCATGCGACAAATCAAAACCGATGTGACGCAAATGGAAGGCTACCACATCCAACATCCTTCTATCTCATCCACCAAAAAACGACCACCCCCCCCCCCCCGCCATGCACTCCCGAACAAGCATTTATCAAAAACCCGCTGTCCATAAATGGCTGGTTCATAACTGCTACGCGCATATAATATAGGTTTCGACGCGCAGAAAGCCGTGCGGTGTTCCTGGTCTACACTGCTATAGGTCGTGTCTCTGCTGTCTTGCTCTCTCTGTAACTCTTCTACCTTCTCCAACCCTTCCCTCCAAATACTGCTACTACTACAACAACAATAATCATTATTACTACCCTTGCCAACCTCAACAAATGTGTAGTATTAATAGCATGATGAGCTTCAACGTTGATCACTCATACGCATCTATCTCCCTCCGAAACAAGAAAACCTCAGAAGAAACTAAAAAAAGGAGATCTCTCTGAACAAAAGATCTCCCCCATTCTGTACCTACTTCCGGCTTGATCTGTATCAAGATATATACTCCATCCATTGAAATGCTGTTGTTGCTGTGTTCTTACTCATATTCCTTCTCATCACGAATCATGGGGGTGGAACGTAGATGCGGAGTAGGACGCACGGCGAACAGACATGCAGCAGTACGCAGGTACAATATTTGGGTAAAGGGTGGCAGTGAGTATTCAATTGAGTAGACGCAGGGGGAAGGATAATTGGTTGGATGAGATTATTCGTGGTATTCGACTAATTGTGTCAGCTTTTTCATTCTGAATGGATAATGCTCGCACCTTGTCGGAAGGAAAATAATATAATGATTATTGGCTAGCGCATACCGGCGACACGTGCTATCTTACTATTAATAACTCATTCAGACCTGCAAAACTTATCCCACACTAATTCCAAGTAGTTCGTCCCAAAATATATGGGACCAGTTCTTAAGGGGAGGTGTGTGCACCATTTTGTTTCTGAGGCTGCTCACTTAGGGAGCTCTATCCTAATAGTGAGTAAAAAAAAACTGTTTTTTTTTAGGAAAATAAAAGTGTTACGATACATGCCCAATAAACAACCCCATCCATGACCTAAGTAGAGCAATCCCACGGTAGGGGCACCACTTTTAGGCTCAATATTATCTGACCAGTTGTTGTGCTCCTCACGTGAGTAACCACCCGATACTATTACTATTATTATTATTTTACTGGTATATTTGTTTTTGGACTACCGCAGCATTGGAATGTTTGGTCGGGTTTGCTCGAACGAACGTTTCCGAAGTCATGTTTCGGGTGAGATATTGAGCTCCTCATGTGACGAGCTCAGAAAATTCCGCTGCGCCCCTACCGTGGGATGACTCAGTATACAATTGAATACAAGTATTGCAAGAAAATTATGAAAGTCCGACGAAATCGGGTTAAGGTTATAAGACTGGGTGAGACACAGAGCCATACCAATACATTAAGGAGCCCGATCAATCGTAAAACATTTCAGTCAAAAAGTGCCACAACTCTATCGTAGCACTCGTCCGGCACAAAAGAGGGACCGCTAATAATAGTAATCGTGTGGTGGAGGGGGTCTTCCCCCTTCACCCTTCACATACTGGTCAGGGAATACATAGTATCCTCGTTTGTTATTCACACTCAGAGTTCAAGCGGGTGCTACTATTAATACCGTAGTATTACTGACAAGATCGGTATGACAGATAAACTGACTTAGGCTTGACCGTATTGTCTCTCGTCCTTTTCTTTATTGCTCGCATTGCGTGCTGTGGATGCTGTGTATATACCGCCCAAGAAAACGCCACTTACAACAGCAATTATGGTCCCTCTAGACTTAGAGTGCCTGTATGCGCCCAGCCAACAATACCGGCACTGCTGTAGCGGCAACCAGCACCCACTTGCTTTGGGCTACGTATGGCCTTTTTTTTTTAGGGCCACATACTACTGTAGTCCATAAACCAGCACTACTACTTCGCGCACTGCCACACTGGTTAATCCCATCTGTGTGCCAAGCGATTTCGCGATTTCAGAGGCACTCGTATAGCAGGCGACCGGCACTATTTAATAGTTAACCCTCAACCGGCAGTGTAGAGGCACCACTACTCTCAATACGTCTTCTGTACGTATTAATATAATCAGGGATGTACTTCGTAAATTAACGTTAGACATTACATTGAGATCTTCGAACAGCCTTTTTTTTCAATTCTGAAACCAAAGTTCCATTTTTGACCCGATACGAAGTATGGCGTATAGAGTAGAGCTAAGTAGTGGCGTATGTCCAACAAGGAATAGGCCAATCAACGCAAGGGGGCAAGGCCTGGCAACAACCTAATTGGGCGAAATTATGAAATTATCGTGGCCCAATGTTTTTTTTTGTTTCATGTGCGTAAACACAT
This sequence comes from Saccharina japonica, assembly GCA_008828725.1. NCBI lineage: Eukaryota > Phaeophyceae > Laminariales > Laminariaceae > Saccharina > Saccharina japonica. The sequence goes on from MEHQ01003192.1 coordinate 60,508, forward strand.
ACGAGGTCAATGGATATGACGATATGGTATCAGTTATCAGGTGATATTATAATCATATTAATAGATACCCCTGGTACGAAGTATGCTGTACAAGGAGTTGCGTGTGCACACACGAGTTCGTGCGCATAGATACACATATACACATATTATACACACAATCATATACTACATATTATACAATGAAAAAAAAAGAGAAAAAAAAGGAAGGAGTAAGGACAGCAAATTAACTGGAGTACATAGACAACGTGCCAAAAGGCTGGAAGTAGGTACGTACAGAAGGGAGTGGATTTTGTTCAGGGTAGGCGCAATTCGATGCGAGTCGACGAGAGAAGAAAGAAGCTGAAGCCTTCTCGCGATAAAAATGCAAGGCACGAACCGTACTGGGGGAGGAGGGAGGGGAGCCTACTTTGTGACCCCGGACCTGAGTTACGACTAGGAAGGAGAGAGAAAGGAAGGGCGAAGATAATAAGTGGGATGAACAAAAAAAAAAGGAAAGGAAAAGAAAAGAGGGGGCTCTTTGTATTTTCTGTGGTTTTCTTGTTTCAGAGTGCTATGAGTGATCAATGTTGAAGCTCATCATGCTACACACATTATTGAGGATGGCAAGGAAAACAAAAGATACTACTACTACATGAAAATGAGTACAGCACACACATATATATATATGTACGAGTATATATATATATATATCAGGTCTCCTACATACAAACATACACGTTATACCTCGTAGGATATATAAACGAACTATTAGTAACAACTAACTGCTGTGGTGGCGTTGGGTATAGAAGATTTCAGTCTTCGAACCGATCCATGATGATGAAACGAAATTCGCTTACTAAGCGACGGAGTATCAGCATATATGTATCCTTTTGTCGCCAGCCGTCAAGTACCAGGCACCAGGTATCGAAGCCCCTGGCATTTGAGTCTCGCCTTTAAAAATGCCCTTACGAGCGCTCTGTCATATACAAACGACCCCAAAGCCCAGCCTTAGCACATATCCGTGATTTTCGTGTCCGACAACGACGCCGTTAGACTGGAACTCCCCTTAATCAAGGGACAGGGTGTATATAGTCACCCTGAAACCCCCCTTTCCGAAGAAAAACAATAATATCTCACTGCGCGCCGAAAAAAAAAACGCGTTTCAAGTAAAGCATAGTCGCTCCCTGTCCCCAACTTTTGGGAGTCCCGTGTATACATACACATATATATATGCAACTGGCGTGTCCCGTTTGGTCACGACACACTCGTCTTCAAGGGAAAAGTACGACCACATACATCCACACCTCGGGCAGACAGATAATCGGTGGCCGCTTCCAGTATCTACCTTTTCCAAGGCGGATCCATTCCCGATCTCGTATAATATGTGATCGAGCTCATCATCATGTTATTACCGGCGGCGACCCGTACAATCTGTATGCATGTATGTGATCTATGATCGTACATGCATGTTTCCTGGGTTGGATCTGTAACTGCAGATCCTGCGCAGCCTCTCACAGCGGCAGGCGAGGATCTAGATGATCTAGATCATGATATATCTGTAGATGATCTGTTATTGTAGATCATGATCTATCTGTAGATGATCTAGATCCTGATATATCTGTAGATGATCTACTAGATCATGATATATCTGTAGATGATATGGATCCTGATATATCTGTAGATTATCTAGATAATGATATATCTGTAGATAATCTAGATCATGATCTATCTGTAGATGATCTAGATCATGATCTGTCCAAGGTGTGCACGTTTACATGGTACTGCCAAAAAACATTCAACTCGAATTTCAAGTAGTCCCCCCCCCTATAAACGTGCGTGCATGACGAGCCTTAACTCTTTTTAGTACCGCACTCTGATTCCGAGACAAACATACATCGGACTCTAATTCCGAGTAAAAAAAACTCCAAAACGACAAAAAAAAATGCAGCCCTAAAGAAGGAAGGGGCTAAATGGTGTATGTTTACCTCTTCGTCCGACCCGCACGTGCATGTACAATGACGAGCCCTTTTAAACGCGTGCCTTATCCCTGTCTCTCCGCCTTAGTGGGGGGGGGGTTAACAAATAAAAAACGTAACCCCCCCCCCCCCCCGCGCCTGGGGCGAGCCTTAAAAGGCCAGCGCCTAACCAGGTACGAGCGTATACCAGGTACTATTGTCATTAGTATCCTTGCCGTCCGACAATGTGTTTGTGTAGCGTGATAAGCTTCAACATTGATCACTCAATAGCACTCACTCCGAAACAAGAATTCCACCGAGGAAACCAAAAGAGCTCTCTGACACAAAATCTACTCCCTTCTATACCTTCGTCCGGCTTGAGCTTTTTTTGTCTACTCCATATTTATTTGCTGTCCTTGCCTTCCTTCTCATCACGGGCGTAGTACTCTTATTTTTATATTCTAAACATTAAGTTGCGTTAATATTAATAATAATAATACTGTAGTGTTGGAGATCGTATCGGAAGATCCGATAAATCGGCAAGCGAAAGCGAATCGGTTATCAAATCGGAAAATAGAGTGTCTCGATATCCCGGGAGGGGGGGGAAACGCCTTTCTACTCTTCTATAGCGGGGAGGGGGTGCAGCTCTATACTGCCCCCCCCCCTCCGCCGTTGAGGGCGCTCAAGGCGGATAATTCGACGTGATTAGGTGTCAGAAGTTAGAAGAACAAGAAAAAAAAACGTCCTCTTCGACTGTAGCATGGCCCACCTGCATGTATTTCCTTGTTTTCCGCCTCACATACATGTCGTTAAACCGGTGTCGTCATCGGCATCATCGTCAGACTTTTCAGCGATCCGACTGTCTGTCAAATGCGCGCAAATATCATCATCATCATCATCATCATCATCATGCGTGTGCGTGCATACAACTCGTCAGCAGCAGTACCGGCCCTCTTGAATCTTCTTATCCTGCACCTTATATATGTACCATATCCGTATATATATAGTTTATATATACAGGGCGAGAAAAAAGCTCAAGTCGAAGCAGCAGCAGGCACAGCAGTCGCAATTCCGAAAACAAATGAAAAAAAAAAAAAAAACCCACGCCCATGTATGTGTTATAAGGATTACCCTGGGCCGGGTAATTGATCGATCTTTTACCCCTATAGCTCAGCAGGTAATATCTTCACATCTGGCGTCGTCGGCAGGACACGGGTTCGAATCTCACTTCGAACGTTTCTGTTTTTCAGAAACGCTTGCGCGTGCGTCCCCAAATAGCACGTCTCCCTGGTTCCCCAGGTACTGAAACGAAGCGGGTAGGTCAACGTACGGCCGTATACGGTACCGACGTCCCAAATATCCCGCCGTTCAGAGGGGGGGAGAGTGTTATAAGGATTACCCTGGGCTGGGTAATCGATCGATCTTTTACCCCTATAGCTCAGCAGGTAATATCTTCACATATGGATGTATGCGCCCACCGAAAACCTCCCACACCTCGGACATATTTATATATCTACAGATCATCTACAAATAGAGCATCTACAGATAGATCATGATCTAGATCATCTACAGATTGATCATGATCTAGATTATCTACAGATAGATAATCTACAGATAGCTCATGATCTAGATCGTCTACAGATAGATCATGATCTAGATTTATCTTCAGATATATAATGACCTAGATCATCTACAGATCTATCATGATCTAGATCATTTACAGATATATCATGATCTAGATCATCTACTACTGTAGTTCATCATCTGCCGTCGTGAGAGGATGTGCAGGATCTGCATGGTACAGATCCAACTCAGGAAACATGTGCTACTACTGTACATCATGCAGATTATACGGGTCCCACCCGGCAATACAAGGTAGATCATACAGATCATACAGATCATACAGATCATACAGATCCTGCAAAATCGGGAATAGATCTGCCTTCCAAGGCAAGATCTAGATCATCAAGTGGGAATGATCTATATGATCTGTCTTGAGAGAGGTGTAAAACCTATCCACTATGTACCTAAATATAAGGAACGTTCACACAGTAATATGTAATAATAAACGATCCTTATTTTTTTGGAACTCAGTGGTATACTATCACAAAATAATAGCCGCACCCGGCGGGTCCAACGAAAAACAAAAAAAGCGCTCCTCTCGTTCGGCGTTTAATTGTTTCGGTTTGACTCGACTCTCACTCCCACAGGCTCGCAGGAAGCCACAAAACGAAAAATATTATGGGCAGCGGCCAAAAAAAGGTATACCTCGTCCATTTGCGGCCAAAATCAGGTACATACTTAAAACCAAGTCAAAAACGCACTCCACGTGCGCTGCCATTGGTCCAAAACTCGTTGTACCGGTTTTTGCCTCTTCAAAACCCAGGTACACCTGATTTTGTCTACTCTGCTTGACTACCACCTTTTTTTTGTCGTTTTTAAGCCAATCAGAGGCCCTTCATAGTTCCACCCTATGCCCCCTATACAAATGCCGACGTACGCGGAGACCCCCTTCTCCCTTCGCACCTCGCACTACACGCCACTCGAGCGACACACACACACATATCTGCCTGCACACCTCCGCCGAAATAATACGAGATAGAAGGCTCCCCTTCGGGATTGTGGTTGACTTGGAATACCAGGGGTGTTACAAAAGTTGAGAAGGGAGAATACAGCAGCAGGCGTTCGTTCCTCGTACCATTAATAGCAGCTACCGGGCGAGCACAAAGAGCATGAAAACACTCTACGTTGCATTGCAAGGAACGGCACGTTGCATTGCAAGGAACGGCAGGTGGGGTGCGTTTTAAACTTGATTTTAGTATGTACCTGTTTTTGGCCCCGAACGGACCAGGTGTACCTGTTTTTGGCCGCTGCCCAAATATTATACACCAGGTATTATATACCTGGTATATTTAATATATATATTATATGTGTGTCGACAAGGTGGGCGAGTTGAAGTAGTTCAATAGCTGGCTGTTAAGAGTTAAGAGGGGAGGGAATCAAGTTGAGGTGACAGCCTGTCTGTGCAGTTGGGGAAATAGTATGAGGATCGAATATCGTATGATGCATGTATGTATAGTTATTATGTTTTTGAAAAAAAAAACATAGTTTTTCGATCATACTAATGTGAGGGTATTACCTGCTGGGCTATAAGGGTAAAAGATCGATCGATTACCCAGCCCAGGGTAATCCTTATAACACTCTCCCCCCCTCTGAACGGCGGGATGTTTGGGACGTCGGTACCGTATACGGCCGTACGTTGACCTACCCGCTTCGTTTCATTACCTGGGGAACCAGGGAGACGTGTTATTTGGGGACGCACGCGCAAGCGTTTCTGAAAAAAGAAACGTTCGAAGTGAGATTCGAACCTGTGTCCTGCCGACGACGTCAACACCACATCACATTAATCTCTTCGTTCGGGCAACTTTCGTATACTGTTACTTACTACGGAGGACCATACATACAGTAGTAAATAGGATCAAACAATGTTAGTAACAATAGGGAAATGTGTAGGTTTCGTGTGTACCGTAAGTTCTAAACAGGAGCAAAAATTGTTAGTAACAATAGGGAAATACATATTATACAGTACGAAGGTTTTGTGTGTGCCTTAAGTCCTATTTACTATGTTCCCCCGTAATAGTATATGTTGAGCAGTAGTGGACAAACACTGCTGTTAGTGGATCTTCCTAAGGTAGCTAATTAGGCACTCTGATTGGCCAAGCAAGCACTGACCACTGGCATAGGGTTCGGGTTCGGGTTAGGGTTAGGGTTCGATCTGAGGGTCAACATACTACTACCCAGACAATATCCCCATTTTGAAGATCCACTATCACCCTTTGTCCAGCCCCTCATGTTGAGAGTGTAGGAAGTTGTAGTATTATAGGACGGTATACGAGTGAGGTTTGGGTGTAGTATATAGAAAGAGGAAAAAGGGGCAACATTCTAATTGTGAGTGATCAACATTGAAGCCCATCCATGTTGCACATATAATTATCATACATTGTTTTTGGATGGCCAACAATATATTATAACATAATAATATATTATAACATAATAATATATTATAACATAATAATATATTATAACATAATAATATATTATAACAGTATTACTATATGGTGAGGTTGGGTGTAGGTATAGAGGAAAAGGGGACAACATTCAATGCTTGAGTGATCAACGTTGAAGCTCATTCATGTTACACAGGATCGAATGGCCAGCGAAATACTCAACACAGCATGCCCGGTATCACCGTAAACAAAAATACCTGGTATATACATACGTACGAGTATATTAATAGCTATGTTAGTGAAAATTTCGTCTTTGTTGCAACGAATCTCTTCGTATACGGTCACTTTTCGGCAATACACATTGCATGTATTCTCGCTTCGTACGAGTACGAACCTGCTTCCAGTCTATGGAAACATCGGTCTACTATTTGCATAGTCTAATTAATTTCAGATTCATTCGTGATCAGTAAAAACATGATGACTATTAATTCTAGTCTCATTTCTGGGTGGAATGATTGAAGGAATGTTTCAATGTTTGATGAGTGATCGACATGGAATAAGCTCATCATCATGCTGCACATTTGTTCGGGATCGGAAAACACACCGATCGGATGGTGTGGGGATGGGAGAGCCTGGACTCGGCTTCATAAGGATTTGACACATACACATATATAGTACATGCTACGGTAAAGATGCACCATATATATATATACTCGTATATATATTTTTTTTCTTAGTGACGGTCTTATTCACTTAACCCCTTAAGAACTGGTTCCACGTATAGATTTGGGGACAAAATACTTGGAATTAGTGTGGGATTATTTTGTTTTCAGTTCTGAACGGGTTAAGGAGAGCAGTATATTACGATGCCACCCAAAAAACAAAATCGCACCTCGTACAGATAGATCATGATCTAGATCATCTATCAACAGTTCAGTTCCTGACGCGCGCTATGATAGATGTGAGGAAGCTAGGTATAAGAGGACAGGGTATCCCTAGCCAGGTCAGCCTATGGAACGGGTACTCGTTGGTACTCACGACGTGTGTTGTTTGCGTAGAGACAGAAGAAGAGCAGGTATATTCCGTTTGCGTGATGAACGACCGAGAAGGCCGGTGAGATGGCTAAAAGCCATCGGGAACCATCCCTGGTTCCCACCTAAGATACCGCCTTCCAAGTACTACCAATACGATTCTTATACCTGATACCAGGTATTTACCAAACGTTTCCACATCATGCCAGCAGTACCATAACACTAGCCCACTGTAATGGTATGGGCTAGGAAGGCCGGTAATTACCTCTGCATAGGTAATTGATCCGTTTTCGTATAACTTGGATGGCATTCGTATTCGGTATTCGGGGTATTTATAATATCTGTGGGCCATACTTGAAGCCCATCCCGAGCAGATGTCATCTGGCTCGGGGATTAATATAAGCTGCTTCTCTTCTACGCTTGACTCTACGGAAAGTGAGTAACACCAAGGATGCTTAATAGACAAACCTGCAAGGGGATACTCTGTGTCTCACCCAGTCTTATCACACGTGGCGTCGTTGGCATTCTTATCACACCACCCTGATGAGCCGTATATGCAGAAATATGAGAAAATCGTGGAAACCCCGATTCCACGAACTAAAACATGAGTCGAAGATGCGGCTCCTCAAAACCCACTCCCACACCTCTGAACGGCAAGGCTACGAAGCCGAGCAAGGAACGTCAAAAAAGAAGAAACGTTGGAACCGAAATCCTGCAGTCATTGTACATGAACTGCCCCCCCGGCTCGAGAGCGGGGGCTCGGTAGAACTGATAAAACTGGAAAACTAGACACTTAAAAAAAAAACTTCCCCGAAACCCGGCCCAAGACATTCAGAAAGCGTGTCATAAGCCCCAAGTTAGTGGCTCGATTATCCAGACCCGCCCCGGCATTGAGCGGGGGGGGGTCGGCAGGACGAATTACGCTAAAACTACCCCCAAAACCGCCCCAGAAAAAATATCAGAAAGTGGTAGGCGATACTGAGAAGAAAAACAGTCCGAACCGAAAACTCGGAAAATTCGCACAGGACGTCCCCCAGCTGCTCGATGGCTGCCGGGGTCCAGTCTGGGCCGTGGAGATCAAACACCACTGCTCGCAGATGCTGAGGGAGGCGCGCCCAGACGCGCAGGAACGAAGATCGCTGTTCCGGTGTCAAGCGTCCAAGCAGGGCCGGCGACGGCGAGGCCGGGGGTGTTACTGGCGCGGAGGGGTGGCGCCGTTACAGCAGAGACCGGGGGCACCTGAGGTAACGCAGGGGGGTGCTGTAGAGCGGCCAATGGGACGCTCATCAGCGGAGCGTGGGCGACGCCGAGGAGGTCGCCAGGCTCAAGATCTGCAACCCCAACGAGGGGGAGAACTTGTCGTCCGCAGGTGGCAAAGTGCTCCTCAACTAACTGGGGGTAAATCGGGCTGGGGTAACATTTCGACCAGGTAGTGCCCAGTGAGCGCCGGGGATCCATTGCTGCGTACCAAGTTGACTGCGAGTAGCTGTGGTTCGTCTGACAGGGTGGCGCCCGTGGCGCCGTCGTAGAGGAGGTGGAAGCCTCCACCTGCAGCGACGGGGTCGATGGCGTAAGCCGGTACGCCTGACGAAGCGTGGTTGATCAAGCTCCAGCTCACCAAAGACTCGGGAGATCCGGCTCACGGGGCGGCAAGGAGCGGTAGGAGCGGCGATTAAAACGCATCCCGCTCTCGCCCGCCTAAAAAAACTTTCTCCGTTTTAGGCTAGTCCTGCCGACGACGCCAAATGTGAGGAAGCTAGGTATAAGAGGACAGGGTATCCCTAGCTAGGTCAGCCTATGGAACGGGTACTCGTTGGTACTCACGTGTGTTGTTTGCGTAGAGACAGAAGAAGAGCAGGTATATTCCGTTTGCGTGATGAACGACCGAGAAGGCCGGTGAGATGGCTAAAAGCCATCGGGAACCATCCCTGGTTCCCACCTAAGATACCGCCTTCCAAGTACTACCAATACGATTCTTATACCTGATACCAGGTATTTACCAAACGTCTCCACATCATGCCAGCAGTACCATAACATAGAGGTCGAAGCACGTTTTTTTTGGCTGAAACCGTTTCTAAATGATAGGCTCCTTCTTATTTTAACACCAAAATCGTCGGAATTCCACTTTTTTTATTTTTATGTTGCAAGCAATTTTTGTTTTTCGTTGGATCGTTATTAGGGCCCATATTAACGAGTACCAAGGTATTAAATAAGTTCAATTTGGGAAAAATAAAAACAAAAATTCGCTTTTCATTTGTCAACACACGCACCAGCACCCCCCAAGATCCTAATCTTTGGTGCTGGTGCGCGTGTTGACCAATGAAAAGTGGATTTTGTTTTTTTTTTCAAATTGAGTTTGTTTTTTCTTCGTTAAAACGGGCCCTTAGGTCAGGAGATTGTTCATCATACATACCCGGTATATATGTACATTCCATGCATTAAATGGAGGTGTACATCCTACATGAGGACATATAAAATCCGTAAGTACGCGCGATCGAAGTATTACACTCAGCTAGCAAAGATGAGCTTCGACGAAATCTTCGAGCTCACAGCTGTTGTTTTTATATATTTTTTAATATATATATGGCCTTCACACTTTTTCAGAGTGCGTTCAATCGTCGTGTTTCCTTGCTACATATAATACGTACCTACTAATAGCTGCCTCGCGCTGTGTTCAGAAGACTAAAATAACAAAAAGGTACATAGCACCGCTAAGTCTCGAAATATAAGCATCGCTTGTATGAACATGCCAACATACTACGTAACGGTTCTTATATTATAGTGATAGTAAAGACCACCCAGTCCACAAAAAAAAAAGAAAGGAATGAGTATTTCACGTAGCGGTAATTGCCCGAAATTAAAAGAGCTCGAGGTAAATCGTTCGGAGATGCGTATTTCCCGGTAGCAGTAACTACCCGAAATTAGTAGAGCTCGAGGTAATTTGTTTTTCTACGGGGGGAAATATTGGCGTGTCTTAACCCGCCTCTGGTGAAATCAGAGATAAAAATTGACGATACAAAAAAAACGATGACTATGCGCAACGGCCACTGGGTGATTGGGGGACAATACAAATCGGTGTCCTTTTAGTATTTGTGCAATAAGTCACAATGCAAGGATGCGTGTATACTGCACACGGGCGCAACATGTGATACTGTAAGAATTTGGGAGTTCATAATTTCAGGCCGGCATTTTTTCTTTATTTTTCAAGAATTTACAGCTACCTAAGAATTTGTGCTAAACGAGGAATGCTATTATTTTAAATCCTATACAGAGTACTGGCTCTCTCACAAGAAACCTGAAATCGGGCTCAGGCTGACTTTCTTCTTAGGGCCCATATTAACGAGTACAAAATAAATTCGATTTGGAAAAAATAAAATTTAAATACGCTTTTCATTGGTCAACACACGCACCAGCACCAACGATTAGGATCTTGGGGTATAATCTTGGGTGGTGGTGCGGGTTCTGACCGATGAAAAGCGGATTTGATTTTTTTTTTTTTTCCAAATTGTTTTTTTTTTTCTTCGTTAAAACGGGCCCTTATGGGCGCGCGCGAAAGCACACTTTCTTATGCTGCGCTTTCTTATTTTGGTCCCCAAGAAGACGTTTTCCGTACTGTAGTAGTGCACAATTAATGATGGTGGCTTAGGCCCACGCTCGCCACTGGAACTAGAGGTCACTTTCCTAAAGGTTACTATGCACTGACTAGGCTGAGAGCTTTCTTATTTTTTTTTTTCTATTTTTCAGGCTAACTTTCTTGGGACTTCCTTTCTTATGAGCGGGCCGGTGCTGCACTCGTATACACTATAAACAAACAGCCTTTAGGAGCCTATCCATGCTCAACGTCAGCACCACCACAAAAAGCCGCGACCCGTCGCCAAAATAGGAAATTCTTACTATAATACGTTGACATCACAGTATGCCGCGAGCCTTACGTGGCCAAAACATCTAGGATGTTATGTCGCATACGTACTCGTAGTGTATGCGACACGGGGCGCAGCACAATTCTACCCGTAGTTATGGTCGCTCATGACGCGCCGCTTGGTGCTTGATACACCGTACGTACCACCAAAGTTTCTTCGCTGCTTTGTTGTGTGGTCGCTCTGTCGAGATCCCGAAAGGTTTAACGCGCTCTCGTTTTACGCACAACTTTTACTTGGAATTAGAGTCAGATATATGTTCATGTGTGGTACAGCAGCAGTGCGTTGCCATAATATATTCATATCATACGTAGAAGGGTTTAATATTAATGGCAGAGACCAAAGCAACAGCCCAATGCGCATGCATACACATAACAGGGGTTTACTCTTCATAGTAGAGGTTACCAACCAGGGATATCCCTTAATGAGGGGGAAAACATTAAACACGGAAAAAGCTGTCGAAGGATTATATATACATGTGTAGCCCACCGAGCATGCATGTTCACAGCCCACAGCTCGAATCTCGAACCTCGATCCCTCAGAGCTCAGAGCCATTCGGAAGAAGAAACCTCCAATAAGGCCTCAACCATTCCGTACCCACCCGTAAATTTTTAACGGAGGGCCCGTCTTGCCCCAAGGAGTCGATGGCGGCATGTCCCCCGGGAGGGCCTATACGTACGACACCGACATCAACCAACACCTTGTAACTTAACTCGTGCACAACACCACACCACTGACCGCTGTGTTCATTGATTGGGTGGAGGCCGGCCTTTAGCGGCCGGTCGGTTTGTTTTTTGTAAATGATACCGAGCCGCCGCGACCGCGCCCCTGCCGACCTCGAGCTCCCCCCGAACGGTCGGGGTTAGGGTTAGTGATGGGGTTAGCGTTATCGTTGGGGTTAGCGTTATCGTTGGGGTTAGCGTTAGCGGTGGGGTTAGCGTTAACGTTGGGGTTAGGGCTAGCGTTGGGTTTGGGGTCCGCGTTGAGGGCAGGGTTGGCGTTGAGGGTAGGGTAGGGTTGGCGTCGGGGTTAAGAGTTACCGTTTTCGGATCAGGATTACCGTCGGGGATAGGGTCAGCGTTGGGGATAGGGATAGTGCGGGGGCTAGGGTTAATGTTGGGGTTGGGGTGAAGCGTTAGGGCCAGGGGTAACGTTTGGGTCAGGGTTGACGTTGGGGTTCGGGTTAGCGTTGGAGTCAGGGTTAGCGTTGGGGTTGTAAGTCTGGGCCGCTGTGCAGTATAGAAATTGACCCCAAAGGTGTGGCACGAGCTTTCATACACGGCAGTCCAGGCAGTCCATGACGGTGGAGACACCTATTGAAAAACCGAGAGAGAGAGAGAGAGAAAGAGAGAGAGGGAGGGAGAGAGGGATGTACCCATGTCATGGACGGAAGTAGTGGTGGGGGGAGGGGGGGGAGGGGGCGGGGGGGCTATAGTTGGACACTGGGGGTGCTCCCAATAACCCTGGCTTGTTGGTATCGGCGTGAAAACATACCCCCAATCGTGCCAAGCGTCCACGGCAGCGGCGATGGCGGTGCCGCTTTTTGTCCTCGCCGCTGCCCAGAAAGGGCACCAAGAAATCGACACAACGAACGTCGACGAGTGTAAAGAAGATGTTGGTTATTTTAGCATAGTCAGCTGTCGAGCTGACTCGGCTCAAACATCGAGTGAAATCGAGCGGTTCGTATCATATCCCGATGCCCCATACCTGGTATCCCACTACAAGAATCCCTGTCCAGCATGTGGAACTCCTGATATGCGATGGACCTTATAAGTTGTGTTTCTGAGCACAACCAGCAGGAGAGGCAAAATAGCGATAAGCTTGGGGGGGCGCTGAACGCTCGGGGCATCGTCGCGATTGTCGCATCCCTTGATCCTTGCACGCCCCAAGTATGCAATACAAACAAGGGTCACGGTGAAAGATGCTATACCAATCCGGCCGATAATATAATACCACTCTGGGCGGGAGTATAAGGACCATTTGCACATCAATATGAAGACCAAGCGGCCCTTATATTTTCGCCCAGAGCGGTACACTTTTAGACTGCCATGTGGACATCGAACGGTGCTTATAATTCCGGTCAGGGTAGTGCGTACGTAGGAGACCACGGTTTGTGGCCCCTTCCGTGACTCACCGCCCCTCCTACGACACTAAAAATATTAATAGTCAAATATTCCATACGTACCACTCTGTAAGGACATTTTGTATAGTACATTTGAATTAAAACGGCCCTCATATTTCGGACCGGAGGGGTAGTGTCTTTCAGTTGATGGGTGTGGGGTGAACTTAATGAACGGGTGACTGCCTCGGATTACAGCAGTAGTATGTACCCTTGATATGAATGAATGGATGAACGAACGAACGAATGAATGAATGAACGAATGAATGATGGCACCTTCCATGTTTTTAAGTCGTTCTGTTACGGGAGACCATAGTTAATAGGACCTATGTTACACACAAAAACCTATATATTTACCTATTTTTATTAACAAAATGCGGTCCTATTTACTATGATATGATCCATCGTAATAGATACCCTTCACTTATTCGCGTATATATGTGGACATCGTGATTGGAATAAGCGCCTTACATAAGCCACATGGCAAATGACAAAAAAAAATGGGTGCAATACGTACGTACTTTGGTTTTGCGTTCGGCATCCGACAATGTACAGCGTGGGCTTCGACGCTGATCACTCAGAAACATACCCCGAAACTATTTTTTTTTCAGGAGACGATGTTAAGGCACTTCAACGCCGATCACTCAGAAGCATTCCCCGAAACAAGAACTTGTGTTTTTTGTTTTGTTTTTAGGAGACGATGTTAACCCATTCAGAACTGAAAAAAAAATCCCACACTTATTCCAAGTAACTTGCCCCCAAATATGTGGGACCAGTTCTTAAGGGGTTAAGGCCAAACTTGGTGAAAATGGACCTTTTTGACGCGCCCTCAAACACCCGTCCGTCTCTTATTGGCAGCACCTTTTTTTTCGGTCGTGTTTGGAGCCGAGGCGACCCGACTGCGGAGCCGCGGTCACACGACGAGAAAATAAGCGACGGCCGAAGAGGCCGGCGCAACAAACCTTTTGATAAAAAAAATCAGAGGGAAAATAATGCACACCTCCAACAAATTACGATTTTTCTTTTTCTTTTTCTTTTACATCTCATTTATTATCTTCGCCCTTCTTTTCTCTCTCCTTCCTATTAATAGTCGTAACTCAGATCCGGGGTCACAAAGTAGGGCGCTTCTCCCTCCTACTTCCCCACTACGGTTCGCGCCTTGCATTTTTATCGCGAAAATACTTCAGCCCCTTTTTCCCTCGTCGACTTGCATCGAATTGCGCCTACCCACGGTACTATTAACAGGCGCTTTCAACAGTTGATTCCGTTTTTATGTATATTTTTGCACATATACTCAAATTTTCGACCCACGTGAGACTTGAACCCCGGAAACAAGCTCTTATAAGCATCCGAGGGTACCACTAGACCATTGGGGGGCGACCCACTCTATCTGTCTACAGTAGATCATCTGATCTAGTTCCTTATAACCTGTATACCGTTCTGATGTGCAGGATGGATCTGTACAGTTACAGATCCCTACACATGAAACGTGTCTTCGACGATCATGCACACACGTACTGTACGGCTGCCCCCACCCGGCTACATGTGATGATCTAGGTCCTAACAGATCAGGAATTTGTCTCCTCTGAAAGATCTAGATCATCATCAAGTGTGAAATATTTTATCTGTCCGATGACCTGTCCGAAGTAGCTCGGGGTGCTGCTGGGGAGTCGGGGGGGGGGTGTACGAAGTGGAAAGTGTGAAGCTATACAACAAACAAACGTAGGCACAGTATGGTAATACTCTCACAGTTGCTGCACGTTTTTCTTGCTCAATAGACGGGTGATAAACTGTTGCACTTGCTTTCCCTCGTGTTTGGGTAAGCTCTACGTAGGCCCGTAAGGGTTTATATATATATATATACTTCGTGTATATATACCTGCAACCGGACCTCAAGCGCACAGCACAAAACAGTAATACAACGAAAAATAAATAGTTTCCTTTGCTGATAGCAGTACTACTTACTACCGTTGCCTTTGCCATCCGACTATGCTCAGCATGAGCTTCAACTTTGATCACTCATAAGCGCGCCGAATTAAAACACCAAGGGAAAACAGGACAACAAGGAAACCTGTGCACGATGTATCCGTAATATTATGGATTTTCTTCTTTAATGGCTGTGAAGAGTCGAGAGATTTTTGTAGCTGGGCACTGTCTGTCACGGGAGCTCAACAAACGTGAAAGTACTCGAAAAAAAAGGGTTGACCTTGGGTTTTCTCCTTCTTCTTTTTGGGATGTTTCTGAGTGATCCGCGTTGAAGCTCATCATCATGCTGTATATACGTTGCTGGATGGCAAAACCAATATAACTTTTGGAAAAAAATATATACCTGGTACATGTTGACTGTCCTGTTCGCGGCTGTTGCATCATCATCAACAACAACAACAACAACAACGCAACGAAACGAAACGTTTCTGATGAGGTTGTTGGGGCTCGAACCTTTTCACCAGACCTCTTTGTACTACGATCGTACCTGGTACCAGGCACTCATCTCTGCTCATCATGTGTGTGTTGGCCCGCCATAAAGCCGTATTCCTACAACTACTACGACTACTACTACTGCTCCTGCAAAAATGATGCTACTCAAACTTTCTGAGTCAGCCGTCCCCCCCCACCCGAAAGGCGAAAGTGGGTGGGAGTTACAACTGCACCTCAAATAGTTGTTGTTAGGAATTTTTTCGCACTTGAAACCATTACTCGTAGAACAGGATTATGTATGACTGCACCTAAGTGTTGGGAGAAACCTGCTTGAGATTATTGGAGTAGGATCGTTTGTCGCAGAAGCTGAAGGGATAAAAAAAAGTGGAGAAGAACTGCTTACAGCAAGTAGCACCACTGCTGCTGCTGCTCTGAGACTACTGCTACGCTAGGGGGGCTATACCCCAACTACACTCGGGAGAGTGGCTCTCTTTTTTTTTCCATCCCATTTATTATCTTCTCCCTCCCTTTCTCTCTCCTCCCTAGTCGTAACTCAGATCCGGGGTCCCAAAGTAGGCTCCTCTCCCTCCTCCCTCCCCGCTACCGTTCTCGCCTTGCATTTTTATCGCGACAAGACTTCAGCCTTTTCTTCCCTCGTCGACTCGCATCGAATTGTACCCCAATTAAAATAGCATAGTTAAGTATGTCCTACTGCTGTGTATGTCGGTGCATATCGCTAAAAACCACAAAACAATGCATAAAAACGTTCCAAGACTGCAAATAAATAGGGCAGTCACTCGGCGCAGTTAGTTGCTCTGAGCGGCTGAACTAAAAATTGCTTTTGGGTGACCCCTCAACCGTAGAAGGACCCTTCTGAGCATATCTTCTTCGTCGTTTTGTGTTTTCTAAATAATAAAGTCAGACCGCCTCAACTCATCCTCTTGTTTCTATCTTCGTTCGAAGAAGAAGCAAAAGGGCTTGCTGAGTGATCTAGCTGGACCATCAAACTGCCTAGGATGAAGCCTTACCTCGAGTCGGGGATAGGGGATGGTTTTCAACCTTTTTTGTCCCGACTTCCGTCTTCGAGGAGGATTCGTTTGCATCTATCTTGTCGACAGCTCTCCTTTTCAGATAGTATGGGATGAATCGAGTGGAAACACCTCCCGCTGAGTTTTCGTGTATTTCGAAAAAATAAAAAGCAGAACCCGCGCGAAGAACCTCCTTCTTGGTGTGCCCCTCTGCAAACGAAATGTCGTCCCCTGTGCGCTACACGCCACACACAAAAAAACACCAAACAGATGAGCAATTATGAATTCGAAGATAAAAGTCATCCAACATGCAAGAAAGTCCGCCTCAACACAAAGCGGTTCTTATAGTAATAGGATGCAGCTCGCCCTTCATACGATGAGTCGCCCGGCACCTCACAGAGACTTTCACGCTTTGTTTGATGCAAGCAGGATCTGTCTGGTCGGTGAAAAAACCGACGTGCTCCGTATCGGCAATGTAGGCATGCAAGGGTCTACGTATGTATGGTCATACGACTACGGCCATGCATGGCATGAGTACCCCCCCCCCCTCCTGGTACGCACCCGCTCTGTACTCCACCTCGCGCCCAAGCTAAAACTAAGCTCTGAGCCCGCCACCGCATGCACTGCCGGCGACCACTTTGTAAATTACACACCCTGTACCTAGTACGTACGTAACGTACGTACGTACGTACACGCGATCGAAGTATGTGTCACACGCGAAAATTTGGACCTCACAGCTGGCTGAGGTGTTCCTAAAAAACAAAAAAGCAAAAATCAAACAGGAGACGAACTATTAATTTAAAAAACAAAAAGCAGGAGAGGTAATATTAGAGATGGGGAAATTTCCGAGAATATTCCGATGTTTGTTTTCGCAAGAGATAAAGGAGGCGTAGGTTTAAATTTGGGTTGATTTTCATGGCGGTGCTTTTCTGAAAGGACCTGAACCTTGGAACGGCAGCCATTGCGTTTGGTTAAATCGTGTAGGCAAGGCGGGATCTCCAAAAAGTGCATGGCAGCGGCGTCGACGGTAACTTCGCTGGCAGACTGGCGTATAGAACACGCGAACAGAACTGCCCACGCATCGCCACCAAGGCCAGCAGTTTTCCGGGGGTTTTGACAAGACACGCAATGCCGTGGAATTTTGCTACGTGATTTCTCGAGAGTGTCATCGCTTCAAAATTGTTGTAGTCGACCGATTTATTGAGGTGTTGAAAATAAAGAAACGAAAAAAAACGCAGTTGCTGTCGCCACCTTATTCGACGGCAACAACAAAACGAGAAAGGAGTCGAAGGCAGAAATTATTACTACAGTAGTATCCCTGCCATCCTCAACAATGTGTAGCATGAGGAGCTTCATCATTGATCACTCATAAGCCACGCCGAAATAAGAAAGCCACAAGAAACAACAATAAATAGCTCTCTGCAAAAAATCTACCCCCTTCTCTACCACGCCCGGCTTGATCTCTATCTAGATACTCCTATTTTTGTAATCATTAATCAAAGCGACTATTCCGGGTGGGCTATTGAAGTAAGTAGAAACCAAAGCACACGATGGGCCAAAAAACAGGCATACCACGTATGTTTCCCCACGCCATCCCCCCCCCCCCCCCCCATCTCGTGTATGATCTTCGCCCTTCCTTTATCTCTCCTTCCTAGCCGTAACTCAGATCCGGGGTCACAAAAGTAGGCGCTTCTCCGTCCTCCTCACTACGTACGGCTCGTGCCTTTAACTTTTATCACGAGAAGGTTTCAGCTCTTTCTTTCCTTCGTCGACTCGCATCGAATTGTATTTGGTTGTGATTGCGGTAAGGGCGGTATGAATGTGAACGATCATATGATAAGAGGCCAACATATTAAGAAGGGGCCCTCTCTGCCCCGATGGTGGATCGTCCGAGCGAATTACGAAACCTACGAGGTGC
The DNA here is from genome assembly GCA_008828725.1 of Saccharina japonica. Lineage (NCBI taxonomy): Eukaryota > Phaeophyceae > Laminariales > Laminariaceae > Saccharina > Saccharina japonica. Next base: position 78,880 of record MEHQ01003192.1, read on the forward strand.
ACTAAGGATAGCTACCATGCCACCCAGCAGTAGCCAGTAGTCTACACCGAGTCGTTGATCGGTAACATAGCCGCTTGTAGTGAGTAAGCCACAGCAGCAGTATAAAGTGCTACGGCAGTACACAAGCAGCGGCATGTCTAATGCCGGTTCAGTAGTAAGCGGTGAAACCTTGTTGGATCAGTTCAGTTATCTCGGATGCATGCGGGAGAACCCCGAAATGCCGTTTTTTAGTGCAGCCGGGGTGTTTTGTTCGAGTTTTTTTAGTCTTCACCGCATGCGAGGGGTCTTGAGACTTGGGGAGCTCCTTGATCGATCGACCGTGCACACGCACTCTCCTTCACTCCTCTTCTTCTCTACTCCTCCTCCTCTTCAGCCTGTCCTCTTGGACAAGAGCGATAATAAAAACACTTGCCTTGAGCGCCATTCTTCTTTCAACATGAGTTTCTGAGAATTGAAGCCCGAGCAACAACCAGTCGGTGTGACGCCGGCTGGCGTGCTTACCTCTGCGGCGGGCTGCCTGATCTAACTCAGGAACCGCACACACACGCCCACGACGGGGAATACGCCAACAGGTTATAAGCCTCGATTTACACAACAAATCGTTCGCCCCGGTGGTCTATTAATAGTGGTACCCTCGAACGCTACTAAGAGTTGGGTTCCGGGGTTCAAATATCACGTGGGTCGGACCTTTTGAGCTTATTTGCAAAAGTAAGTAAAAAACGGAATCAACTGCTGAGAGCGCATACTGTAGTAGCGTGGGTAGGCGCAATTCGGTGCGAGTCGGCGAGGGAAGAAAGGGCTGAAGTTTTCTTGTGATAAGAATGCAAGGCACGAACCGTAGTGGCGGAGGAGGGAGAGGAGCGTACTTTGTGACCCCGGACCTGAGTTACGGCTAGAAAAGAGGGATAAAAGGAGGGCGAAGATAAATAAAAATGAATGAAAAGCAATATATGAAAAAAAAACATTTGAACCGTCAACGCTATATCCTAGGTACAAACCCTTTTATAGAATCGGTCGTCATCCTAGCTATAGTAGATTAGTAATTGTATACACCTCGGTTTGGACTCCGATGTTAATATATAATCACCGTTTTCACTCTGATATTAATATCAAATGGTGCCTATATACCCGGCCATCCAGATGGAATCATAGCGAGAAGGGGGAATGGATGCTCGGTGCTGGCTCAACCTGTTTTTCTTTCTTGGGGAAAAAGGGGTAGTTTTTTTCCGCTTTAACCTCGGTGTATATGCCCGTACATCAACAACAATATCCGCGTCGGAATCCCACGTTTACCCGCACGAAGCTCAGCCTGTGTTTTTTTGTTTCTTCTAAAAAGTAACTTCTCGTTTTTCTTTTGTTATAATTAATAGTATACGAAGTACGTATGTATTATAGGTATATCCGGTACTACAACTTCGAAACGGGAAAAAAGTGACAATGTGTTTGGTTCGGAGAGAATGGAAGAGAGACCATTGTACTCCTGCAGTATTCGAGGGCATTCGGCTCAAGACGGAGTGGACTGGGACATGTATGATATATACCATATATTGTCGGGAGTTCGAAAAAAATCACAACATTTACAACATTTTCTCTCTCGGGATAACTACGTACAACGTTTGTTTTTTTTCTCCATCCCATTCATTATCTTCGCCCTTCCTTTCTCTCTTCTTCCTGGTCGTAACTCAGATACGGGGTCACAAAGTAGAACTATTCACTGCTTCCTTTATATGCTTTCACTTGAGCTGAACACACATCGGCGGCGGCTGACGATATGCTTCTTTCGGAACACAAGCGGGGGGAACTCGGTTTAAGAGAATCTCATGCATTCAAGAGAAGTGTTGAGGCAATACGTAGTCCCGTTGGAGTTCCGCACCTTTACTGTAATTGGACGAACCATCGCGAAAACAGGCGACTCTCGATGGATGTTTTTGTTTTGGCTGGAGGGGGTGCACGAGTCGTCTCCGCTCGGGGGCGGCCTCTCGCGCCGTCCCGCCGCCCTCCAGGGCTGCGGCCGCCACCTTCCCGCTTGCCCCTTCCGAAGCAAGGGTTCGAAGAGAAGGCCAAAATCGCTCGTGGGTACGTTCGGAACCCCACCCACCATTTTAAATTAGTATATACGTACGTACAGCGTTTTTTGTTTTCAGTGACGTGGTACACAATATGACGGGGAGGGGGGGGGGGGTACCTCATTTTCATGCACGGCCGTAGTCGTATGACCATAGACCCTCGCATCCCTACAATGCCGGGACGGAGCGGGTCGGGTTTTCACCGACCAGGCATACACATTGATTGCTAGCACCAAGCGCGAAGCGAAACGGTAGGTGTAGGGCGACGAGTCGCATGAAGGGTTTGCTGCATCCTACTAAGAACCGCTTGTTGTGAGGTAGACTTGCATATGGACGACAGCTTCAATGAGTTAATGTAATCATAAACATACAAAACCAGTAGTCGCACGCATGATCGAAGTCACACACACAGCTTGCTCAGATGAGTTTCGACGGAATCCTCGATTTCACAGCTGTTGTTTTTTCTTTTTAATTTTTGTAAGTAATCAGGGCCCACGATGGACTAAAACATAATGTGTTCCCGTATGGTTATACAACAGCATGTACGTTCCCCCGCAATGGTGTAGTAGAGGGGGGGGGTCCTATTTAAGAGATGTTAACCCTTTTTTACACCACTGTATACATTTGTCTACTCTAATTCCAAGTAGGTTTCCCCCCCTCCCAAAAAAAACAGAACGTGGATAAAGTTTTGAAGGGCTTACCTCCACATTGCACACCCTCTCTCTTAGACCGTAGTAGCCCCCACTGCTGTGGAATCTACCACAACGTAGTTCCGCCGCAAGCTATATACCGGCAAAGCCCCGGTGTAATATCTCGAACGCAGTTATCGATACAGCAGTGAGTACCCCGACTTAAGGGAAGGGTACCCTATATAAGATAATATTACAGTTTAGAGAGGCCAAATCAGCTGGGCCCGCCTACGCTAAACGTATATATTTTCCCACTGTGCGTACGGGGCGAAGGCTATTATTACAGAGGAACATAGCAAATAGGCCCGATTATTGTCAGTAAAAATAGATACCTGGTACATATTGAGATTTCAAAGGACCAAATATTGTTAGTAAAAAATATATATATTGTTAGTAGAAATATATGCATATATAGGTTTCAGTCTGTACAGAAGGGTCCTATTTATTAGTAAAAATAGATATATTGTTAGTAGAAATATATGCATATATAGGTTTCAGTCTGTACAGAAGGGTCCTATTTACTATGGTCCTCCGTAGCAATAGTTGTGAGGGGTGGTTTCGGCCCCAGTACAACACCTCTCTAAAATCGGGGTACCCCCTGCTGTTGCCGTCGTTTTAGGGGGTTTCAGGTTTCAGTCGACCCGCCCCCCTCCCCTGCCCGGCGTGCAGGTGCTCGCGGGCCTGAATAAAGTCGACCCCCCCAAAAAACACGCTGGACAATTGTTTGTGCACGCATTCCGTCAAACCTTCATGGAGGCAGCGAACAAACAAGCGTTTTTCTTTGTAGGCCGTTTCCCCGTCGCGACTTTAGGTGAATGGACCGTGGCGGTTGCCTAGGTTGGTGCCCGCTGCTGCTGCCGCTGCTGCAGGTATATTATTGGGTGCATCGGTACATTGCGAGATGTAGGCGGGCACGCACGCGCCCGCAAAAACAAAAACAAAAAAAACAACCACGTTTCGTCGCACCGCCATCTCAAGACGAACAAAAAACCACAGCGTTTGTATACAAAAGTCGTAAGGCTTCCCAGCGCACCTCTAGGGCAACGAAACCGCAATCGTTTGCTTAGTTAGGGCGTGAAAAGTTACAGCATTCTTCCTCTCCTTTTTTTTTTTTTTTTTTTTCTTGTGCTCCCTCCGGAAGCTGGCTGGGTAACATAGACATATTATAACTCACCACGATTTTCCAATCTATCTATCTGTGCCGCTTGTCAATGTTAATTAACTCTTTAGACGTTCCGCCGCACCACCCCTCGAGGCGGAAAACAAAAAAAAACACACACACACACACACAGCAGTCAATGTTGGCTTAAGGCGTTCCGTCGCGGAGCCTCGATCAGGGAGGTGGACTGCGTCTGCATAACCCCGTTTGGAACTAACGAGATAATTATTAAAAGTATAGCGGCACGGAAACAAAAAAAGGAAACAAACGTAACAAAAAAATGTGGTTGCGTATCAACCGTCTCGTGTAACGGTATACATACCTGGTTACTTCGTATGGTGTGGAAACATCGTCCACGACCAGATAGATACTACCACTCAGTGCGAGCGTGTCGTGTAAACGCCTTGCGCAATGAAGTGCAGGCGGTACTGCTGCGCCTATGATTTCCCCTATACCCCGCAGAAGCAGCAACAGCAGCAGCAGTATCCCGGGTTTGCTTGGAACCACTCTGTCCTGAAATATAAGCACCATTTTTATTAAGTTTTACTGTACAAAATGTGCGTATATTTCGGTACAGATGGGTATGGCCGACGCTGTGACCGTCACTGTTTTCCCACATTTTTTCGCTCTGGAGTTTCTCGGAGGGATTGAGGCGTTTCCGTCGCAGCACCTCAAGGCGAACAAACCACCGCGTTGTTGTTTCCTCTCTTTTGCTTTGTGGCCTTCCGCGGATTGGCAAACATATAACCACACTTCCGCACGCAAAGTAACGCTGCGTGCTGTGTGTCAACTTTTTTTTCAAGTTTTCTTGAGGCGTTACCGTCGAGGAACCCCAAGGCAAACAAACCCACAAACAGCGTTATTTTTTTTTTAATTTATTTCCTTTTATCCTCCGGAAGATGGGCAAACATTTAAAAAAAAAAAGTAAGGTCACCACGTTTCCACGCCTGTGTCTTGTGTAAATAAATGTTAACTCCGACAAGGCGTTTCGTCGCACCTCGAAACAAGGAGGAGAAAAGACGCTGCTTATTGCGTGTGGCCACCTGATGGTTAAGCCGACAGGGCAATTCCGTGCCCTCGGACCGAAAAATCCTTTTTGCTACGTATTCTTGGCGGATGGGGTAAAACAACGAGCTTAAGGTCTCCGCATTCTGTGTCGTCGCGTCAATTTTTTTTTTTTTTTACCGTTTTTAGTACTGCACAGCAACAAACACAAGACTAAATCTGACTCTAATTCCAAGTCCTATTTCCCCAAAACGCGGAGCGAAGTGGTCGTTTAAGAGGTTTAAGGCGTTCTTTCGCAGCACCGCAAGGCTAGAAAACCGCAACATTTTTATTTATGTTTTTCTCGTTATATTTTGTTTTGTTTTTTGTTTTTGTTTTTCCTCCGGAGAACGGGTAAAAAACTCAAACTTTTTAAAGGCTCACCGCGGTTCCAACATCAGTTTTTGTCTCGTGGGGCTCATGGGGGGGGGGATTTTAACTGTAAAGGAGGCGTTCCGACTCGGCCTACGACGGTGGAGGCGTTTATGGCCGGTTGCACTAATTAAGTGAGCAATTAAAAGTAAGCGTGATGCTTTAAACCGGTGTATTTGTGGTAGGCTTATATAGCACATACGATAGAAATATCGGCCGTGGTTGGGCGAACAGACTTCTTCGAAGTCAGGTTCGGGTGAAGATGTTGAGCTCCTCATGTGACGAGCTACTCATGAAATATTAAGCCACCGCCCCTACAAGGCACCCCCTCTATAAGGCACCACCTCTATAAGGCATCACCCCTACAAGGCACCACCCCTATAAGGCACCACCCCTGCAAGGCACCACCCCTAAAAGGCACCACCCCTAAAATACACCACCCCTATAAGCCACCACCCATATAAGGCACCCCCTCTATATGGCACCACTCCTACAAGGAACCACCCCTACAAGGCACTACCCCCACAAGGCATCACCCCTAAAAGGCACGACCCCTATAAGTCACCACCCATATAAGCCACCACCCCTAAAAGGCGCCACCCCTATAAGGCACTACCCC
>MEHQ01003744.1:0-31973 GCA_008828725.1 Saccharina japonica
TATATACTTGCGCATGGGCCAAAAAAGGTTTATGTGCTGACACAAATCGCTTAAAATACAAAACGATCCAATCAATGTCAATTGCAGGAACACAGCAAAAAGAGAAAAACCGCCAACGCAGTAGCTTAATGCAGTTAGGAGTTTGACCACTTGAAGGCGTCTGTCACGCTCCTCATTCCCACCGTTCTTGTAAATACGTCAGCTGTGAGTTCAACCGATTGAATGGTAGATACTCAACTTTTCAAAAAGCGGCGGAATAAAAATCGTACCCGTACCCGTTCGGTTGGCTTTGGCGTCGAGTTTACAGCAGCAGTGTGCAGCAGTGCAGCAGTGCGAATAGACACTACTGGCTGTATAGCTACTGTAATCCGGCGTGCTTGGGTGCCCAGCAAGGATGCCGGTGAGCCACGCCACCGCACTCTGTGTTTGTTGAGAGCGGTAGTTCGAAGCTCCCAGGGAGGGACGAGGGGCCGATTAACCAATTTGAGTGTACGTATATTCCCCGATCGGCGGCATGGCCATGAGGGATAAGGATACAAGGGCAAGAGGGTACGTATTGCTGTACCTATGATACAGCCAAGACACCTACTATTAAAAGGGGCAAAATTTCCTGCACCTCTCCGTAACTTCAGGTAGCGACAAGCGTGTGTTTCCGCCGCCAAGTTTGATTGCTCGAATACAGCTGGGCGCGCGAATAACGCCACGGATCTACATTATTTAACTTTTTCGTGGCACGTGTCGCGATACGTGTCGCGACATGTCGCGACAAGCCGCGGCACGTAGGGTCAGGGTTAGTGTTAGGGTTAGGGTTAGGGTTAGGGTTAGCGACACTCGCCGCGACACTCGCCGCAACACTCGCCGCGACACGCCGTGGGGTGCGACATGTCGCGACACGTCCGTGGCGTGTCGCGGCATGTCGCGACACGTGTCGCGACACGTGCCACGAAAAAGACAAATAATGTACATCCCTCAGTTTTCTTATCTCGGAATGAGATCAAACTCTCTCTTGAAGTCGGGAAATGCTTCTGCCCGAAGAGCGCAAATGCGAAAAGTCGGGCGAAACCTGGTTATTCATTGCATGTTCAAGTTCAAAGTTTGTTCACACAAGTGGATTCCAGGGCCTTACAGCGGCATGCGGCATGCATGGGTCCCGATTGTATTTTACATCGAGTTGACCTCAGTTGGATAACGGGAGCAATCGTACTACAAAAAAAGCGCCCCGTCCGCTGACACGCCCCAGCACACCAAGATGCCGTGCCGATTCGAACATTGTTTTACCTCCGTGGCCTTAGGCTCCTTTCTGTAGAACGACAGTGTACAGAAAATAGTAAAGAAACAGAGAAAAACACGAAGATAAACAAGATTACAAGAAAAAAAACATCGGACCCAGCAGTACTATACCTTTCACCCGGGTAGTGCGCGGTACATGCAAAATTGATTTTGTTTCACACGCAGGGTGACGTACATCCCCACCATCATCATCAAAACCGCCATCGTCATAATCATCGTCATCAACATCAGCATCATCACCAAAAATACCATCATTTTCTGGACCCCGCATTCTTCCAATGCTCACACGTTTCGGAACGGCATCCTCTGTGTGCAGTTGTACGTGTCCTGCTGTACGTATCCTGCACGAATAACGTAGAAACACAATCAGATTGATCCAACCGTTGTTAACTCTTCCCCTATAATACTGTAACCCGCCAAGACATGTGGGGACGTGCCCTGCTATGCACAAGCTAACACGAATCGTTGCCAGGGATCGCCGAATCTGTTCGGTAGGGTACGTACCGAAGTACACCCGGGGTATTTTCTCGGTAAATACCGGTACCCGACACTTCGGTAAGTTGGGTATTTTTTTAATACCGGTACCCGACACTTCGGTAAGTTAGGTATTTTTTTAATACCGGTACCCGACACTTCGGTAAGTTCGGTATTTGTCCAATACCAGTACCCGACACTTCGGTAAGTTCGGTACGCCCGCCCGAATATACCCCAGGTACCGGTATACCCTCGACCGCAATACCGGGGGTATCGGTATTTATTCGGTACCGGGCTCGATACCCTACCGAACACTTGGGTATGTTCGGTACTTTTTCAATACCGGTACCCGACACTTCGGTAACTTCGGTATTGTTTCGATACCGTTACCCGACACTTCAGTAAGTTCGGTACTTCTCCAATACCGGTACCCGACACTTCGGTAAGTTCGGTACTTTCCCAATACCGGTACCCGGCACTTCGGTAAGTTCGGTACGCCTACCCGAATATACCCGGGGTACCGGTATACCCATCTGACCACAAAACCGGCGGTGATCGGTCCTCGATACCGGGGAATCGGGTACGTATGCAATACGGACACACATTATGACATTATACAAGGTACCTGGTTTTGTTTGTGGCAGCAGCAGCAGTCTTCTCTACATTTATGTATGTATCTGGTCCTTGGCTCTGGAGTGACACAACGCACTCATCTCACACCCACCATGAATGGCTGCAGACACAACACAAGAATCGCGGAGAGTACGGAGCGAAAGGATATATGATATTATCACCAAGTAGTCGCGCCGGTGCGGTTCGAGGCGCCGCCGAGGCGGTGCTATGGCACGCTCTGCATAGCTTCGTGTAGTGGGAGAAGTTCCGACTGCTCACCTGATAAAGTACTCGTATCATGCGTCCTATTTACGGACTACTTCAACGCGACATCTCGTATCCATCGCTGCTCTAATTACATTCAAACACGGATGTACAAGCAGCAACTACAGCAGCACAACGCGAGGTCGCCGATGATCTACACTGTATGCCGAGCTTCGAAGTTGGGAGATTGGGGTATAGAACGGGCTTCAAGCGTAGCACTTGATGGCACTTGCACGCATGGATTGTATCAAATATACAGTAGAGCCGACAGCAGTAGCCCATTGCCCAAGTTGGAGCTGCTGCTTCTGTCCCTCTGCTGCTGTGTTCTGTTGTTGTTCTTGCTGCGGCTGGTGCTGCTGCTAACCATGCTTCCGCTTGCTACGTGGTTGGGATGGAGACCCCGTCATTGTCGCCGCCATCTGTTTGCTGTTTGTTGCAACAAGTACACATCTATTTTGGGTATGTTCGGTAGGGTACGTACCGAAGTATACCGGGGGTAATTCCTCGGTAAATAACGGTACCTGACACTCGGTAAGTTCGGTATTTTTCCAATACCGGTACCCGACACTTCGGTAAGTTCGGTATTTTTTCAATACCGGTACCCAACACTTCGGTAAGTTTGGTATTTTTTCAATACCGGTACCCGACACTTCGGTAAGTTCGGTATTATTTGAATACCGGTACCTGACACTTCGGTAAGTTCGGTATTTTTTCCAATACCGATACCCGACACTTCGGTAAGTTCGGTACGCTCACCTAAATATACCCCGGGTACCGGTATGCCCTCGTCCACAATACCGGGGGTATCGGTATTTTCTCGGTAGTGTGGTTAATACCCTACCGAACACTTCGGTAAAATCGTTATTTTTTCAATACCGGTACCCGACACTTCGGTAAGTTCAGTATTTTTTCAATACCGGTACCGGACACTTCGGTAAGTTCGGTACTTTTTCAATACCGGTACCCGACACTTCGGTAAGTTCGGTACGCGCAACAAATAAACCCCCGATACCGGTATACCCTACCGAACTAGCCTTTGGAATCTTCCTACTTGCCTAGTGCCTACGTGCCAATAAAAACACACAATACAGAAAACAAGCGATCGAAGTACGCCTACAGCAGTGTAGGCCGCTGTGGGAGAGCGATTGCCAGGCCATTATTAAATAAAATTATTACAAGAACGGTGGGAATGAGGAGCGTGACAGACGCCTTCAAGTGGTCAAACTCCTAACTGCATTAAGCTACTGCGTTGGCGGCTCTTCTCTTTTTGCTGTGTTCCTGCAATTAATTGTCATTGATGGGATCGTTTTTTATTCTAAGCGATTTGGGTCAGCACATAAACCTTTTTTTACTGACCGGCAGGTAATTGATGGGTGTGCGTGGTGGGTGAGAGATTTACTGGGTTGGTCGGTTGGTCCCTCGGCTGGTAGTCCCACAATCACCAACACCACCCACCAACATTTACTGTTAATTAAGCGATGCGTGTCAGCGCAAAAACCTTGTACGAGTACAGAGAAAAATGTACCAGTAAACAAATACATCTGAATCATTTCATAATTCGTTTTTGTTGTATGATCTTTTTGCTCGTATTTTGTAAAATCTGTATCAGGTATCAGGTCGGTTGGTCCCTGGGCTGGTAGTCCTACAATCACCAACACCACCCACCAACATTTATTGTTAAGCGATGCGTGTCAGCGCAAAAACCTTGTACAGAGAAAAATGCAAACTAAGAAATCTGAATCATTTCAGAATTCGTTTTTATTTTAATATATAAAAGTAAATAACCCCCCCCCCCCCCCGTGCTTCCCATTTATTACGAGATAAATATTAGGTACGAGTTTTAGTCGTATAGAACTCATCACACAATTAAATTATGCAACCACAACATTAGCATAAGATAGCCAACAAAACGTGACATCATCATGTTATCTCTAATCTCATACCACCATCCACTTCATAAAAATAGCAAAACTAATAAATACTAAAAACTTAATGACATGGTTCCAAGGAACCCTCAGGTTTGATTTGGTGCCACCTCGAGCCATATCAAATATAACTGGCATCACAAAACAGCAGCTGAAATAAAAACAACAGCCATTCCCCGAAGAAGCAAATAACCCCCCCCCCCCCCCCCCTTCCCTATCATACCACCATCCACTCCATTCAAAAAACATACCTGGTAAAAACTTACTAACAAACAATACACCTTAATTCGGGAACGCCATGGTTCCAAGGAACCCCCAGGTTTGACTTAAGTGCAACCTCGAACCATACCAAATATAACCTGGGCGTCACAACAGCAACAGCTGAAAATACAAACAGGAGCTCATTCCCCGAAGAAGCACTTTCAATTTCTTAACAAAATACAGCATATGAACGACTAAAGCAACAAGACTTGAAACGTTTATATAAAACAACTATTAATACTACGCTCTCCACCCTACTCTCCACCCACACTGTTGTAAGGACGTCAGGACCTGAGATTACACAAACACAACCATACATATAACCCCCCCCCCTCCCCCCTCCCTGTCCCCCTTCCCCCGCCCCATGCCCCCCCCGTCCCCCCGTCCCCCCACCCCCACCCTCCTCTAAAAAATTCTAACAACAAATCACTTGATGTAGATGTATACGATTACCTTGCCAAATATCATACTTACCTCCTCTACTAATGAGGAATAAACACATAACATGTGTGAACGACTTATTCTATAATCAAGTAGTAACTACCAGAGTACCCAGTCCATCACGAATCCCACACGAACTCTATAAATAACACATAGAACAAAAATCCTACACAGCTCGCAAAGTAAGTATATAATATTTAATCGGTAAAACTCACAGCTGACGTATCTATATTCGGGAACGCTATGGTTCCAATTTACCTTCAGGTTTGATTTAGGTGCCACCTCGAGCCATATCGAATACAACCTGGGCATTACAACAGCAGCTGAACATAAAAACAGCAGCTCATTCCCCGAAAAGACACTTCCAACTTCATAAAACTAATAGGGTTCTGCGGCAAAAGACTTTTTAGAAAAATACTTTTCCAAAAATTGACCCGCGGTAAAAATTAGCGGTACTTTTCTGAAAAAACGACCGGAAAATACTTTTCAGAAGTAACGATTTGGCCAAAATTTGCGGTACTTTTTGTGCTCTCTGTTCATTGGCGTACAACGTACCGATATTTCACCCGACGCACTGGGTCTCATCGACACCACCGGGAGCCGTACCTTGCACAACCGACAAAAGCGCTGCTACTCACAACACGGCAACTATCCGCGGAGCGCACCGAGGCTCAAAAGGTGTAGGCTGGGGTATGGCACGGACGAGTGGCGTTGGGCTGTCACGCCGGCCGCTGCTGCGGCACCCACCCACTTGGTGTCGTCGTGAAAGGTGCCTCGATCAGAAATTGGTACTCGTACGTGCTGCCTGTATACCTCCCTATGATACAGCATGACAAGTCTTGTGTACCATCTCCGTAACACGACCGTGGTGGCGGCAGCACAGCAGCTGCAGCTACAGCAGCAGCAGCGGCGGCGGCGGCGCGGCGGCGGCGGGCACGGAGGCGACTGCGCCGATGTGCGAGGGGATCGGGCGTGCTTGAATCGTAGCGTTGGCACGCGTAGGCTCGAACAGCGAAGCTCAGCAGCAGCACAATAATAAGAAAAAAAGCTGAGCCCATGATCGAAAGTTGCAAAAACGGAAGCTGATTGCTGCTGAGCTGCTGCTGCTGCTGAGCTACTACTGCTGTTGAGCTTCTGCTGCTGCTGCTGACCCTAGCCACCCCTAGGAGAGTACGAGTAGCTGCTGCTATCTGTGCTGCTGCTGCTTCTGCTTGCTATCTGGGTATACAGCGGCTGCCGCCGATGCTGGGTTGCTGTTGCTGTTGATATATACCCTGGCTTGTATTCGTTGCTGTTTTGCTATAGGGTGCACCTGGTACCACGAGTCTTACGCCTATATACGTGCTGGTATACGAATTCCTTTTTGTTTCTTCGTTTTTGTCTCCCCGTGCTCACCCGCTTCCCTGTTTCACACGGCACGAAGGGTTTGCAAAGTCTTTTTTGGATTTGCTTTTGCGCAAACTCTAAGAAATCGTGAGGGAAAGGAAATTCACTTTTTTTAGCGTCCAGAAAATTATTTTCTGAAAAGACTTTTGCGCAAACACTCTAATACTTCATAAAATACAACATATTAACGACCAAGCAATAACAAGAATTAAAACGTTAATATAAAACAACAAAATATTACGCTCCCCACCCACAATGTTGTAAGGACGTAAGGACCTGTGATTACACTAACACGACCATACATAACCCCCCCTCCCCCCCGTGCTCCGTCTCGAAAGGGATGCGTGATCAATGGGTCAAATAACTAAGGCAAGCAACAAATGAGTACGCCCCCACCTACCCCCCTATCCCCCTATCCCCCGTCCCCCTGTTTCCCCGTCCCCATCCTCGTCTAACAACACATTTTGTGATATAGATGTACTCGATTACTTTACCAAATATCATACTTGTCTCCTCTATTCGGGTTATATAGTATCAGTGCGCAGAATGATCATGGGATACCCTTGTTACATTGTCCTGCTGACCCGGGTAGTATCCAGGGGAGTCACTGAACCATATCCTTAACGAGGAATAAACACATAACACGCGCGAACGGCTTATTATAAAATCGAGTAGTAACTACCAGGCTCCTAGTACATCACGAAACCTACACCAATACCACAAATAATACATAGAACAAATATTATACGCAGCTCGCAAAGTTGAGTATCTACTATTCAATCGGTTGAACTCACAGCTGACGTTATTTATTTATTTATTTATTTTTTGGGGGGGAACAAAAGGAAAGCAGTCGGTTGGTTGGTATGAAATGCTATGCATTTTATGGCTCATGGGGTAGGCGATGTTCTTGCATAGCGACTGAGTGTTGTTGAGTGCAACTTATGTTTCATCTTTTTTGAGGATTGAATTGTTTGTGTACGGTCGCAAAATGTTTGATTCCGCATAAACTCTGGTTGTATGTGTATGTATGTATATAATCATTATTGTATAATCGGGGTCTCCTCACTGTTGCCGCGGCGTTGCATACCCGGGTTATGAGCAAATCGACGAGAACAAGCAAAAACACTCTTATCTGAACAATTTCCGTGCCAGTTAATGATATGCGCGAGTTCGATTATAGTGTAAGACCAGCTTTTCCAGGCGGACGCATGAGGAAGGTACAGTAGGCTCCTCTATCGTGACCAGCAGCGCGTGGCGAGGGGTTCAACCCGGAGATAAGGCCGAGACTGGGTCGATCTCACAAAACATACCAGTGTCTTATATTGGTCAGAACTGGTTACCTACTACTGTTCCACTCAGTCAGCGCTGCGTGATGAGTTGAATGCTAGGTCATCCCTTCTGCCCAAGAAGCCACGCAACCGGCATCGTCATCAGCATCAACCAGCGTCATCTCAATACTCACGCGACTTAATACGATGTCCTCTACGGCGCCAGACAGATTGCGAGGGTAATGCCAACGCCATTCAATGCACACATGGAAGCAGCGAATCACATTCTCCAACACCTTGCGGACGCGGCCAACTTCGACATCACCTACAAGGGAGAGGGTACCGGTTGTTTATGGCGCTTATTGAGGCAATAACCCGGACAACGGCAAAGTTGTGTCAAGGTATAACATGATGATGTCAAACGGTTTGATGAGCTTCAAGGTAGGCCTTCAAGAAATCGCAGCCCAGTGGGCGATGGAAGCGGAACTTGTTGGGGCAGCACTATTATGCAGTAGTTCGTCGTGCTGGCCAAGGAATTCCGGATCTGGCTTGACACCACTGGCGAGAAAGGGACGTCAAGACAACAGAGCGCAGAAGATCTGGGGTGGTTTCAATTGCTACATGAGCTACACCCTCCCCTACAACACCTCCACAAACCAACATAAATAACGCCTCTTTAGGACCATTCTTATCGAAGTTTTCGTATTGGCATATTTCCTGTTGTCCCTGTTTTTGTTTATGTTCCTACAGTAACTGAATGTTGCAATTATTCCTAAAGAAGGAATGCTAAATCGCTTTTAGTTGCTTGCACGCTCACACAAGTTTTAAAGATCGTGTTTGAATTTGGATGTGGTGGCCGTGCCGTACGCGTGTAACTTGGACCAACGATTTATATAACCCCCTGATCAGGCAGTGGCCGTTGCTCTACTAATATAGCCCCTTCCGAACGCAACGTTTCCCCTCTGAAGTCCCTATTAATAGAGGGTTAATATGATATCCAAAACACTCTTACACACCCAAACAGGGTGCAGTTAGTTGTGCTGCTGCTTGTGCTGGTACTGTAGTCTGGTGCTGGAATTGCTGTGGTCTTCTGGCTACACACGCACGCGCACAAAACCTTCAAGGAAACCTGTGCCTCTTGACTCTAGGTAGACGAGAGGGGGTAGGAGACCGGCCCTGTCTTTCTACCCTTTCACAGGAACAGGGCGCAGGGCTCCGAGAGCCACAACTATAGGCACATGCTACAGGGGGATACACGGCCACACCCGCATGGCGTTGGACTAATCTCTGCGGTGTCGTTTTCCTGACCGAGCTGCAAAAGCTGTATCTGCCTGTATTACGTGCGCAGCCTTGACAGCCACGACCCGGAGACACCAAGTAAAAGTCCACATGAAAGCAACGCAAAAAACAAAAATACTACGAACTCTCAATGACCCGGCGGCTCGCCAAAATGCACATTTCAGCGAAATCGTATCGTTCAGCCCACACGGCACAGGGGGGGGTGGCGCTCGGCGTAGACGAATTTCCGCTTCAGCTGCCCCTGCCCGCGACCGCACCGCCTAAACTAATGTCCGTTTTGTTTAAGTTACATATACTGGTACCTCGACCTTGCCGCGAGTCGGCTCGAGTGCCCGTGCAGGCGTCTCGCAGCTGCCTTGATCAGCGCGACCTATTCATAGTGAAATCTTGAACTCGACGCCAATCGGCTCGAGCGTTGGTGTAGTCTTGCCGTGTCAACCAAAAACAGTTATTAGGGGACAGTCTCTACCACCCCGCAGCACAGTCTAACTATGCATAACAAACAACCCGGAAGCTCTGACTACGGCCGTAATTACCGCAGACGTTTTTTCCAGACTTTTCACATTTGTGAAATACTTTTTTGTGAACTAACTTCCAATTTTTGGAAATTCTTTAGCGGGAAAATTACCAGGCAAGATGATAGTTAATAATGTTCACATATTGTGACAGAGCACCTTGCAAAATACCAGGAGAGTTGGAGTTCACAAATTGTGACATAACGCCTCCAATGTTCTGGGGAAACGCCTTCCGATAATAACGGCCCTTAGGGTTGCAGAATGATCACATAGTGGTATGGTCAAACATACAGCAATTGGCATATTACCACTGCAGTAGTTGATATTGCATGTATCGCCACCGAGACAGCACGGCGTCACAACCGAGTCACTCGGCTCCGTGACAAACCTTGCCACCGTGGAAGCAGGCGTGCAGGATTTCGCCAAGTCATCTACCGCCCATCCACCTCCGGGCACCCCCCCCCCACACCCACAACGATATGCTGCACCCACCGAAAACCCTGCTTCAACTCACTATATATTATAATACACGCGACTTGCCATCCTGGCGGTCCCCGAGCAACAACAGACCATACTGCCTAAAGGGGTACCCCCCATCCACCGTATACGCATGCCGTTTTTCTGCTTCATCGGTTTTGAATTTCCCCCCAACCGACCGCGACACTCCCGACATTCATGTCGGTATGGTAGTTGACCGTTTCCCTGGTTCTGACCAGCGCTAGTGTCTACAGGCTAGCATGCGCCTCGTTCACACCCTCCAAGACTTCTACGTCGGACCCTCCTACTCCCGAACTTCGCCTAAAAATACAAATTCCACCAAAGCCCCTCAAATCACCCGATCATGACCGCCGTCGTCAAGAACGACGCAAACCGTCTCGAGGACTCTCGGACGGGCGTAACCGGTACGAGGAACCGGGGTATGACGACGACGGCTACATGGTTTGCGGCCCCCAACCCCGCCCCGTCCGCACATCAACCTTAACTTCGTCATCAAATCTACACCGCTCAGCGCCTGCTTCGAAATCTTCCCGCCCTCCCAGCGCCAACGTTAACACTACGATTTGGGTTTGGCACTCGTGCTGGAACGGTCCGGATACCCCAGACTGTTACAATTCTGAACATGTCCCCTATGGCTTCACCGGTACCTTGTCGTTGACGATTCAGGGCCACCGGCCTTCAAGCCCTTCGACCTTTACCCTTTTAACCCCTTACAGTCTGCACTGAGCTCCATCTTAGCTTCTTGACGCGTCCCCCACTAGGGTGATCCTCCCTCATGGTAACGGTCTGGGGTCTAGCGTGTGACGGGTCCGTTGAGCGGCCGTTCCGCCGCCACCGCCGTTGTTCTGGAAATGGATCCCAAGTGATCAACGACAACCTTCTTTGCTTCGAGCCCTGTCCATAGCAGCAGTGCACTACGCGTCTGTCCTTGAAGAGGGGGAGGGGTGTACTCATGTCGTGCACGGCCGTATTCATATGACCATAGACCCTCGCATCCCTACGCCGGGACGGAGCACGTTGGGTTTTCAGCAACCAGGCAGGGGCAGAGGCAGTAGGTAGGCTGCTTCCCTCATGCTTCCCACCTCGGCCGCTTCAAGCCACCAGCCGGTTCACACAGCGCTTCCACGCTCAAGCCCGTTACCAGATCGTCGAAGACCTCGTTCTTTATCTGAACGCATACGTTGGGCACACAGTCGGTTGGTACACGACGAGCTGCCTCAACAACCGTGCGTGAGTCATGCAACGCCCGTTTGGTACTGACGCCAACCATGCCGTCCAGAGCATGCTGCTTGCAGTACAGCGCTGGCGTAATTCCCACGAAATTGAAGCTCGGCCCCGTCTTGCAGGAGCCGAATAAGCACTGCTTGCTCTTGACGAGTACCATGCCGTCCTCAGCATGCTGCTTGCAGTACAGTGCTGGCTTAATTCCGGCGAAATTGAACGTCGGCCGTTTCTTGCAGGAGCCGAACGTACACTGCCGGTCGGTTATGTTCACCATGCCATTCTCAGCATGTTGCTTGCAGTACGCCGCCGGCTTGCCCTCGAAGTTATAACGCCGTTGCTTTCTGCAGCAGTCCTGCAAGCACTTTGGGCTTGCGACGTTCACCATGCCCTTCTCAGCATGCTGTATGCAGTACACCGCTGACCTGATTCCCTCGAAATTAAACCTTGGTCGCACGTTACAAGAATCGCGTGAGCAACGCTTGGTGCCGACGTCCACCATGCCGTCCTCAGCATGCTGCTTGCAGTACGCCCCGGTCTTCATGCCCTCAAAGTTGAAGCTCGGCTGCTTCCTGCAGGAGTCCCGTAAGCACCGTCTGTTTGTGACATTCACCATGCCGTCCTCAGCATGCTGCTTGCAGTACACCGGCGACTTGATTCCCTCGAAATTGAAATTCGGTCCCTTTCTGCAGGAATCGAATAAACACCGCTTGCTGCGGACGTCCACCATGCCGTCCTCAGCATGCTGCCTGCAGTACGTCGCCGGCTTGATACCCTCGAAGTTATAGGTCGGTCTCTTGGCGCATGAGTCATGTAAACACAACTTGCGTTTGACGTCCACCATGCCGTCCTCAGCGTGCTTCTTGCAGTACACCCCAGTTTTTGTGCCCTCGAAGTTATAGGTCGGTATCTTGGTGCATGAGTCATGTAAACACCCCTTGTTTTGGACGTCCACCATGCCGTCCTCAGCATGTTGCTTGCAGTACACCGCCGGCTTGCTTCTGTCAAGGCTATAGGTCGGCTTCTTGGTGCAGGAGTCGTATAAACACCGTTTATTGTGGACGTCTACCATGCCGTCCTCAGCATGCTGTTCGCAGTACGCCGGCGGCTTGCTTCTCTCAAGGCTATAGGTCAGCTTCTTGGGGCAGGAGTCGTACATACACTGCTTACGGCTGATGCCCACCATGCCGTCCTTAGCATGCTTCTTGCAGTACACCGCCGGCCTGATCCCCTCGAAATTATACCTCGGTAGCATCATACAGGCTTCATGTGAGCAACGCTTGCTTTTGACGTCCACCATGCCATCCTCAGCATGTTGCTTGCAGTACACCGCAGGTTTGCTCCCCTTGAAGTTGAAGCTCGGCTGCTTCCTGCAGGAGTCCCGTAAGCACCGCTTTTCTGAGACATTTACCATGCCGTCCTCAGCATGCTGCTTGCAGTACAGCGCCGACTTGATCCCCTCAAGGTTATAGGTCGGCTTCTTGGGGCACGAGTCGTACATACACGGCTTGCGGCTGATGTCTACCATGCCGTCCTCAGCATGCTTCCTGCAGTACACCGCCGGCCTAATCCCCTCGAAATTATACAACGGTAGGAGCATCACACAGGCTTCATGTGAGCAACGCTTTTTTTTTATGTCCACCATGCCGTCCTGAGCATGCTTCTTGCAGTACACCGCCGGCCTAATCCCCTCGAAATTATACCTCGGTAGCATCACACAGGCTTCATGTGAGCAACGCTTTCTTTTGATGTCCACCATGCCGTCCTCAGCATGTTGCTTGCAGTACACCGGTGGCTTGCCCTCGAAACGGAAGGTCGCTCGCATAAAGCATTTCTCGCAGAGGCGCTCCATTTTTGCCACCTGCTATTAATAGTGAGGACAAATGCCTCCAGCCAAACGCCTTCAGCGAAACGCCTCCTGCAAAACGTCCGCGGCGGTCCAGAAAGGGAAGGCGATCACGGCTGTGTATCGTTGGGCTGGCGCAGGCACACCTGTGATCGTTCACCGAACCGGCATTGGCAACGAGCAGAACGGTCTTGCAGACGTGAGTCTTTGAGCCAATTTGTAGGTGGTTGGATGTTGTGTTGTTGCTGTAGTTGTTATTGTCCCGTCCGGCACCTGACAAACTGTAGTACGATAAACTCAACCCCTTTACAACCGACTACGACCCACACTCTAGGAGTACACATATAATTAGAATGGGGTCACTTGTACAGCAACATTGGGGTACTCGTAGACAGCTTCCGATACAGGCTAAGTTTGCAAAACGTTACGAACTGGTTCAGGCATATCACCCAAAATTTCGTCAGTCACGAATGCCGCATGCAATAGCAACTCCAATGTCACATATTTGGTATCATACTGACCGCCATGAACAGTGGAAGAGGGTGACATCGCCAGTTTTTTGTTCAAGGACCTAGAACTGGCGCCACCGCCGATCATGTGGCCCGACCTATCACAGGCCTTCAAAGTGGTCAACAATAGGCAGGCGTTTCCGTAGGAAAACATGTTTTCCCCCATTTTTGTTTTCTGAACGAGCCGCTTCCAGGTGGCCCAAGGCATGTTTGTACAAAGGTTCACGCAAATATTCCAAGATCTGACTGCGTATGATCATATGAAGTCATATTTATCGCCCAAAATCGATTCTATACTGAAACTAAGTAATTACGAGGCGACGCCTATTTTTGCACTTTTACCGCATAAAAGTCCAAATGTCCACGCCGTTTTTCGGAGATAGACCCTGAAATTTGGTACACGTGTTATATGCGCCCTACCCGAGCCTTTTGCGAATGGATTTTTTATTTATTTATTTATTTTCGCCGGAAATTTCGGATCTTTTAAGACCCAAATTTCCCAAAAAATTACAAAACAGGCAATATCTGACGGAAACAAAAAAAAAAACCCGTCCGTTAAAGTCTCGGGTAGGGCGCATAAAACACGTGTGCCAAATTTCAGGGTCTATCTCCAAAAAACGGCGTGGACATTTGCCACTGAATGAATTTTGGGTGATATGCCTGAACCAGCCTGTATCTGTATTCCCTCACGTTTATCGGTATGAAAGGTGGCCATGGTTGAAAGAAAAAAGAGGAGCCCGTAACAGGGATGTCTTCGGTACTTTTACCGTGGTAGTAAAAACCCCCATAAAGGCCCGTTTTAACGAAGAAGAAAAAAAAATCAATTTTGATTTTTTTTTATTCAAATCCGCTTTTCATTGGTCAACACACGCACCAGCACCAAAGATTAGGATCTTGGGGCATAAAAAATGGTGCTGGTGCGTGTGTTGACCAATGAAAAGCGAATTTTTATTTTTATTTTTCCAAATTGAATTTATTTTATACTCGTTAATACGGGCCCTTTTATTCTCGTTAATCGGGCCCTAGGGCCCGAATTAACGAGTATAAAATAAATTCAATTTGGAAAAAATAAAATCAAATTCGCTTTTCATTGGTCAACACACGCACCAGCACCAAATATTATGCCCCAAGATCCTAACTTTGGTGCTGGTGCGTGTGTTGACCCTAATATTTGGTGCTGGTGCGTGTGTTGACCAATGAAAAGCGGATTTGATTTTTTTTTTTCCAAATTGAATTTTTTTTTTCTTCGTTAAAACGGGCCCTAAGGGCCCATCTTAACAAGACAGCAAAAATCAATTTGGAAAATAAAATCCTATTTGAATGTGATTTCGCAAAAAAAAAACTGGTCTGCGTCCTATGGGGAATAGTGAATTGCTCGTTCAAATATTTATGAAATCGAAAAAACGCAGCATGCGTCACAGCGCCCAGGTGAAAAAAATCGACGAGAGGAGACGAGAGGGAAAGCATGCGTCGACGCGTGCGCGCCGCCGCCAGCATACTTTTGCTTTTGACCGTCCAGGCTAGAAAGCTATCGCTCTCAGGGTCTCCTGGGTGGGCGTAAGGATCCCTGGAACGCCACGGGCGAGACAGGGGCGGCGATGGTGTTATCGAAGTCTTGAGCGTATCATGCTGTTTTTGGGCCGATCGCTCGGTTTTTGATCGGGTTGGAGCATCGAGCTGGTTGAAAAGTTGGGATTGCGACCGCCATGATTGGTTTTGAGGCGCCACCGCCGGGGTACGCTGTGCTATGGTCTATAGGCGTGGGCGCGGCTGTTGTCCCGGTGGCCTCGGGTTGTGGTTCACGTGTTGTCGCCTCGGTCGTGGTCATCGATGCCACCAAGAAATGACCAGATTATACCGGGGGCGTTTACCCACCGTGGACATGCCGGTCCAAGTCGGGCCAACTCCTCAATTTGATTTGAATTCTTTGGAAAAGAAGGTCCTGGGACCTTCTTGGTTTTTTCGTCCAATTCAAATTGATTAGACCCCAAGATCCTAATCTTTGATGCTGGTGCGTGTGTTGACCAATGAAAAGCGAATTCGAATTTTATTTTTTCCAAATTGAATTTATTTCATACTCGTTAATATGGGCCCTAAACACAGCGGTACACTATTTCCCGGCACTGCACTGCATCGCAACGAGCACCCGCGCATACTCACAAATAATTCGCCGGTACAGTACCAGGTATTGCACAAACATTTACCACGATTTCCCGATAAAGGGGGCAACTAACAAATAGCAGCACTACCGGAGACATGGGTGCCTCCCATCATCATCGCGCGAGTGACTTCCGTACGACCATCGACTCATCGCTCTGCCTTGAGGACGTGAGCCGGAGCTCGACCTCATGTCCCGATATCCGAGTTCGATTTTCGCACAAAAAGGTTTGTATTAGACGTAAGGTATGTACCATGATTGTGTACACCATCCTATATTGTGCGGCATAACCTTCACCGTCGATCGATCATAAACAGTTGCACTGAAATAATAAGAGGACCATAAAGCCTAGGGGAATCAAATATAGGAGCCTGTTGAATTGTTGTATTTCATATTACTACTAAGGTCAATACCTGGTATGGACATCAAATGCGTACGTACTGCTAACATTGTAATTGCACTCGATGAAACCCTTTTGCGTATTGCTCCCTAGCGTGAGCATTTGTATAGGTGCAGTGTGAAAATAAAGACGATACGAACGGCCTTGGCGAGCGATGTGTCTCTGCTGTAATGGTGTGTGATGTTGCCTGGGTGGGCCAATTGAATGGGCGTTACCTACCGTACCGGATACTTCACGTGGATCGTAACAATTTGTATATATAGTCGGAAGGTCATTCCCACGAACGAAGCGCAAGCTAATACGCCCGTCACGACCGCGCCCCGTCGTTGCTGTGTTGGTCTGGCTGCGTCGAAGGAGAAGCCGCCCAAAGAGGAACGGAGTGGCGGCGCGGGCCTTTTCTTGCGCAAGTTCGCTAACGACGGCAACACGTAGACGCCGGTGGCGATGGCTCTCCCAGTGTGAAGCATATGGGGCCCGTTTACCCCCGGGCATAGATTTCGTGCAATGAACGTGTCAACGAGAGTTTCCACCGACGCCCGCGTTTTTTGTTTCATACGAGTATCCACCTGGTATACTGCGAGGTATATACGAGCACGAGTACGAGTACGTAGTGCTGTATATAGTATACCTGGTACTTTGTCTCGTGGTCTCCGGTCTAAAAAAAAACAATTTTCAGTTTTTAGGGCAGGCCTGCGCAAGAGCATGCACCCGGGGACATGCGTATCCTTCTGAGGTGTCAAAACGTATACAGTTAGGACGGTGATTCAAGACGAAATATCCCCAAAAAAAGTGTCCGGTCTATTGACAAAACCGTTCAAAATAAACGGGAAAAAAAAAACAGTTGAAAAATATTTGCCACCACCCTATTTACTTGGTTTTAGACTACATTGAAGGTTGGCAGTGTATTACGATTTACTCGACACCGGAAACCAATCAGGCCATGTCGTTCGACATGCACGTGTATTAGGTGGGACACGACAGCATGGATCGATATTTTTTTATCTGCAGTTGATCTCCGCGTCTAACCGAGGGAAATGTTTCGGGAAAACTTGGATTTTGGGGGGATGAGCGTTTTTTCTCTCTGGGCACAACAATTCGAAATGGCTGTAGGAACTGTACGAGCCTCCCCCTCTGCTAGGAGTTGGCGCAAGCGGCAAAACAAACCACGTTCCAATTTATGAGATAGCTGGCGAGAAATTGTGCTCAGAAGTTGGTGCTCTTCCTGGGGAATTCGTGGGATGAAGAACGAAAAAAACAGTAAGGGTGTCGAAGCAAAAATAAAACCAATATACATTTGCCTTCGTTGTATCGGGCCAACGGCGCCAAACCCGGGCGTAGTCCCACGCCTAGCTATTATTCTTATCACACCTGGTGCCATCGCGGCAGCGAAGGGCGTCTGTGGTCGGGCCTTATGCTCCGGGAAGCGAGTTGCCCCTTGCTTTAAGATGCGAACGCAGCAAGACTAACTGCTGTCTCACGAGTACGGGAAGATTCTCGTGAAATAATCTCTACGGTACCGCTCTGTTCGTAAATATAAGGACGGGTTAAGTAGATATATAAACATACAAGATCCTTGCGCTTACGGACAGATATATACGTATCGACATTTCGTGGATACCGCTCTGTCCCGAAATATACCCAATTTTTCTAAAATTAATATCCAATAAAGCGGTGCTTATATATCGGGACAGCGTGGTATCAAGTCCTCGTATTTATGTATGTACTCTTACAGCAGTAGCTCGGAGCAGTGTCTCAGCCGCCGACTGGTGGCCACTGAAATGACGATGGGTGTGCCAATCCAAGCCGCACGCACAGCAGCAGTAGCTTGCACGTGAGCTAGAGGTGGGGCGCACTCCTATGGAGAGTGTCGTCGGCCTCACAGAGTATCGGCAAGGTGCATCCTGGAAACCCAAGACATATGATATTGTTGTGTACTACTGCTGTACCACCAGTATACGTATGAGATATCATGCAGCAGCAGCAGCAAGCAAGGTTGGAGCCTTCGACTTGATCCCCACGTACGCGGGAGGGGGGTAGCATTGTCGTACTGCCGGCCGCCAATCTCAAAGGGCCATCCGACAAGCGTGACCTGCTCACCCTAGCGCGTCTGCGTATACGCTTCTATTCTACGCCCCGGGCCTGGTCATGGGCACATTCAAGCAGCGAGGGCACAGCAACATGGCTGCGTTTGTTTTGTAACACAAACTTTGAAGCTCGGTGCTCGATGCAGGGCTTTTGTTTTTCCATTTTTTTTAGAATGCTGTGGTATGATAGTTTTTTAGTGGTGACGTATGTCTTTTTTCCCCTTCGCGGATTGGTTTATTTCCCAAAGAGTTATTTTTCAGCAACCGACCACTAGCGAACATGGGACCTTTTGTTGCCTTTTTTTTAACGTCTAAATCGTCGTCAGTCCCTGCCCGAACAGTCCAACACGCCAATTTTTCATCCTCTACATACGTAATTTCTTGCACGAAAAACGGACATTAAATAATTGATTTTGAGATGGCACCATATCGATTACGACAAATCTGGCGCCAACAGGAGTGGACGAGCTTGCGCTAACTCGTGAGAGTCGTTTCATTGCAAGCCGTCTCGAGTACGCTTCGCGGTGGCCGTGCTCGCCGTTCTTGCCGCGGTGTGCGTTAAATGCGGCGGGGTTCCGTTTTTTTGTTTGCTTGGCATTACAATTTTGAGTTCGTACGCAGCCACGCACACGGTACGTATGCACAAATATCGAAGGTTCCAGCCAAAAATAGGTATTCCTGGACCGTTTTCGACCAAAAACAGGTAACATTTGAATATGAACCAACTAAAAACCACGCGTCAGGGGCCCTGCCGTCGGTCCTGCGATAAGCCAGCCTCACATCATACCTACTTTTGGCTTGAAACGGGCTAGGGACACACGGATTTGTCTACAGTAACTATCTA
Organism: Saccharina japonica; assembly: GCA_008828725.1. Classification (NCBI taxonomy): domain Eukaryota; class Phaeophyceae; order Laminariales; family Laminariaceae; genus Saccharina; species Saccharina japonica. Next base: position 19,296 of record MEHQ01003744.1, read on the forward strand.
GCTTTCATCTGTTTTTGCCTATGTTTGAGCCAATCATAAGCCATACAACGTCCCCCGTCGTATAAACCCCTTACGCGAGCACATCACCACACCGCAACCCACCACATCCACATCCATGCATGCACTAGTATGTAGCACGATGGACACAGACAGGAGTTCGCCTGCCCCACCCAGCGTCGAAGTGGGCTCATTTCGTATGTACACGTATGACAAATAAATGGACGATGTGCCGCGCTGTGTGCAAGTGGTTTCTCGGGGATGGTCGAGACTTCAAAGCTGGCAACGGGGAGGGGGCGCCAGAAAAAATATTCTTGCTCCGTCGTACTAGATACCTTCTCATTTATGCACGGCTGCTGCTAGCTGAAACGATGTGGATAGAGAGCAGTTCGTTCTGTTCATATGCAAACGGTGTGGCTACTTACAGGACGAGTGCGAGCGTGATCACGAAAACAATCAAAACATGCACATGAATACGTACCCGAGGGTATGCTATGTACGAATTCGTACATACAAAAGTGTGATTTGGGAGGCCGCACGCTCATTGGTTGTTTGGGTCCAGGGGGAAAAAAATGTGTTTGCGATTTCTCATGGCCAAATACACCGCCTGTGGCAGCCTGCGGTGTGTATTTGTCACTTGGTTTCAGTACGTACCTTTTATTGGCTCAGATGGAGCAAGTCGTACCTGTTTTTGGCTTTTTCGCCCAAACAACAACAGGATCGCCTCATTTCAACTCTGACTCTTCGTACTGCAAAATTGCATTGGACTGCTTTGAGTCTGACTGGCTGCAAGTATTGCTGCTGTATATGTTACCATGTATGCTGTACTGCTGCTGTGTACCAGGTATTACTACCTGCCGTACTTTACACGCTGTGCAGGTTTACTACAGCACTGACTGGTGTGTTAGTATCATAGCCACACACCACGTCCCCGAGGGTACCCACTCCGATTTTAGGCACCGCTTTGGGAGGCGCACGCAGGTGGACTCACAGGGAAATAGCCAGATCCAGAGGCGACTCCGGAGCTAGTGGTGACACGGCTCTTCTCAAACCCCAGGCAGTCCTACGAAAAGAGGTGGGCTCCTGTGTAGTGAGAGAGGACCAAGAGCGGGGACACTACTTGAGGGGCCCCACACCAGACATCCTTGGAAACCCTTACAAGATCTTGTACCACCAGCAGGAAGCTGGAAGCTGGAGAACCTATATTTCTCTCTCGCTCGCGCACCCTGTGACCCGGTTGCACACGGTCGGAGCAGCTGTCTTTTCCGATCAGCACGCTCTCCAAGGTGGTGTTCATGGCTATTCGTGCGTTCTTCCGGAAGGAGGGTGCTTCGTTGTACGTGGACGTCATCAAGAAACATCGGCATGAGATATTTAAAAAAATGCGGCGGAATGAAAATCGTATCCGTACCCGCGGGGTTGGCTTTGGCGTAGAGTTTACAGCAGCAGTGTGCAGCAGTGCCAATAGACACTACTGGCTGTAGAGCTACTGTAATCCGGTGTGCTTGGGTGCCCAGCAAAGATGCCGACGAGTCACGCCACCGCGCTCTGTGCTTGTTTGGTGAGTGCGGTAGTTCGAAGCTCCCGAGAGGCGGATGCACTAATAAATATAAGTAAGTGTAGACACGGTTTCCCGACCGGCGACATGGCCATGAGGGACAAGGATACAAGGATTGTATGATGCCGAGGAGGAGAAGTGAGTTCTCCGCGGACGTCGGGCGCCGGTCAGCAGTTACATCCTGGATCAAAACGTTCCCCGGAATATACATGCCTTCTGTTGTTTTGGATTACAGTAGGAACCGTTTCATCACCACAGCTGCTGCTGTAGTTACGACGAAACTTTTGTATAACAGGGGTCGCTTACTTTGCGCCCCCTCCCTTCCCGTGGAGTCGCTTCGACGCGCTCTGCACTCTCGTGTTCTCGCCCATCGGCACGACTCGAGAACAAGCAATCCATTTTACCATTTACCTCTATATTCCTGGGAGACCTCCTCCACTACAGTACACCAGCAGCAAGCTCAGCCAATCTGGGATACGTGCGAGCGCACCTCATCGACTAGATCGAAGAATCGCCTGGCTCGAGGTTGGTCTGGTTGTTCTCTGTTCCATGCATAGCGTACTGTCGTAGGCATGTTGTGCTCTGTGCTCCTGGTCTTTCCGATTCCAGGCCCTGCTAGTGCTCGCGCAGATAGCCCATGCATGGACTGTTGGCCTCATTTTCACGCTAGACACTCTGGCCTGACCTCAGCACCCTTATGATCTGTAACACTTTTACCATACGAGTATACGTATTCCACGTATTGCACCGCACATGACTGTGCGACACTCCCAGCTCACAGATCATCTGATGTACTCCGAGCATACTCAATTGCCCTCGGTGTAAGACGTAAGATAGTCATTCACATACACATACAGAGTGGGGGCCCGCTGTTAAGAAACGTCAATTTGGCTTCCAGGCTCAAAGTCTTATTTCGTGTGCCCTCACCATTAACATTTGCGGTTTTTCTTATATGATGATATTCTCGACTTAAATTGTAGTTTTTCCAGTGTGTTTCTTATACAGTACCGGCCCGCTCGTAAGAAACCAGAAATCGGGCTTAGGCTGACTTTCTTTTTTGAGAAAGGGGTGTGCCCCACACTAACTTCAGTATAATAGCTGTCGACTTTCTTATTTCCCCCGTAATGTTTAGGCTGGGTTTCTTGTGGGGCACTTTCTTATGAGAGGGCCGATAGTGTATCTTATGTATATATGCTGCGAGAACCACATATCACGTTGGCATTGTATATACAGGTCAGCCGCAACCGACGAGGGCGTGCTACCACACTGACTGCTGTAATACCTTGGGTATAAGGGTGCTCTCTTGACCTCCACGACCAACAAACCTGTACGAGTAGCTCAATCAAGCGTGCCACACATTCTACGTATACCAAATGTAGACCAACACAACACGGATCAATTCGCCCCCAACTAAGCTGCAAGCTCCGGGTTGCGGACATTCAAGTTTTGCGATGAGACTGCTGTAAAAAACAAGCTGTCCGGGAAAAACGATATGGAGAGAAATGAACAATATCGGCTGTGATGATAATTTATTGCTTGGTTTACTTTTTTTCTGTACGATACCCTTAGCACGGCTGGAAGGTTTTAACGCTTGGCGTTTCTTCGTCCGTGCAACGGTCCGGAGCGACCTCATTTCTTAAATTGGATGGAACGCCAATCACTGCTGTTTCTTATACAAGAGTTTTCTTATTTCGTTGCCCGGTTTGAGCTGACTTTCTTACACGCAATTTCTTACTTTTTCTCACAATCTCAGCCTCTGTTTCTTAACAGAATATTTATTAAATGCGGGCCCCCAATGTATAGCAGGGAAAAACTTCGTGGGAAACCGTTTAACAGGACGAAAACAAAATATACCAAAACAAAATGGAACCAAATACCATTTAACAACGTCAATGTACTACTACTGTATATGGACCGGTCCTAAGGTCGTTTCGTATGGGATTTTTCTTAGGTTCATAAATGCAGCCTTTTGACTCGTCTGTGTGTGACTTCATTTTAGAAGTCTTGTACGAAGCCAAGTGTAGTTTCTTATGGAAGCGTTTGAAAAAATAACGCATTCATTTTTTTCGTAAGAGGCGGAGACCACGAAAGACGAGAGACCACACATAAACCAAGTACTGCCAAGTACTTCTGTGCCGGTATGATACCAGGCACCTGGTATGTGATATGTATACGTATAGCAGCAGTGCTGCCACCCAGATCGTACTCGTTCAAATAAAAAGTTAGCACCGAGCCACATACCACATCGCCCAGCACGTGCGCCTCTGCGCGCGCAGCTCTTTCGACTCCAGAGAGCGATGACGGCACCCAGATGCCGAGCGTGCTCGACGAGTCGAGAGCATCTCGTGTCGGCTCTGTATAGGGACAAACACACTCTCACAGCAAGATGCTGCAGCAGCAGTGGTAGGATACGAGCTGCCCAGCGAGAGCTCGTTCGTCGACAGCTCCTCAAGACGATCGATGGCTCACATCCACCTCATCGTCCCTCCCCGATGCCGCAGTGAGAGTTCCTGACTGAGGGCCGGGCGAGTGTGGGCTTGTACGCGACCGCTTCTTCAGTCTGTATTTACAGCAGTTCTTCTACTGGTGGTGTGCCGGGTAGATGTAAATAAAATACGAGTACGAGGTACACACTGCCGTTATACCAAACATATAGTATGCATATAAAAACCTATATAAGGGTTCAAATATGAACCTCAGTTTGTAACCTCTGACCCTGTTCATTCTGGGGCGCAGAATGATCGAGGTGGCTTGATCAAACTGATATTCATATTTTTTGTAGTCAAACTTTGTCGTTTTGAGTTCCATAAGATGCTGTTTTTTTTCCCTTGGTCGAAAAGGGTTCATTTATGAACCTAAAAAACAATCCCATAGGAGACGGCTCAATGAGCAAAAAAATGAAAAAAAACGAAATAATCGAACAGACTTTCGCTTTTTGGTCTAAAATGGTACGGGTCGAGTCCTGACGAGAAGAAAAGAAAATGAAACATAAGACAAGAAGCCGAGTCGAACTCTTATGCGGTGCATTTTTTCGGAATTACCCAACCGCCGCAGCAGGCGTTTTCCGGCAATTGCGCTCAACAACGCCGGTGGGTAGACATAAATCACACACGCGAGGCACCCCTCACAGGAAGCCGTTCTTGTGGTCCAACCCGCCCCCTCCGGAGTGCGCTAGAAGTCGCGTATCGGCCATCGCTGTTTGATGGCGGACGTTTGAATGGTGAGTGGCACTCTTGACGAACATTTTGCCGCCACAGCAACTTTCTGACCCCCCGGTTTCTTGCGAGGGCACTCCTTGGCCATACCCTATCCATGTTTGCTGGCGCCAGGAGCAGATAAGCCTCGTGGCAACCACATGGACTACCTCGCCCATCGAGCGATTGCCAACCGGTCGTAGAAAGTTTATCGGAAGCTTCATCCCAACGCTCCGAGCTCCTCCTACGTTCCTCTTCGCCCTGGGGACCCCATATTCCGTCACAATCACACCCATCTCGTAAAAACAAAGTGCCTTGGCACATAAAAAAGACGAAAAGTGAAAACAGAGGTATCGAGATCTGTACCTCTAGTTTCTCGATTTTTACCAATAAAAACCACTTGCTCTTCGGCTCTGCTCTTCGTTTTGTTTTTTCGTTTGTTTTTCCTAGGTAAGACCGGCTCTAACAGCCCCCCTGTTTTTTTTTTTAAATTAGTTTTTCCATTCCATTTATTATCTTCGCACTTCTGTCCCTCTCCCTCCCTAGTCGTAACATAGATCCGGGGTCACAAAGTAGCCTCCTCTCCCTCCTCCCCCACTACGACGGTCCTTGCCTTGACTTTTATCGCGCAGAGAGGTCGCCCCGGTAGACTAGTGGTCAGCTTCAAAGACTACTGGCATTGGTCCCCAAGTTCGAATCCCACCGTGGTGAAATGTTTAATTTCTTTGAAATAATAAAATGGAACCGATTGCGGGGAGCGCCTTCGTGGCGTGGGTAGGCGGAATCCGACGCAAGTCGACGAGGGAAGAGAGTGTCGAAATATTCTCGCGATAAAAGTGCAAGGCAAGTACCGTAGCGGGGAGGGGGGAGAGGAGCCTACTTAGTGACCCCGGGTCTGAGTTACGACTAAAGAGGAAGATAGAAAAGAAGGGCGAAGATAATAAATGGGATGGACAAGGAAAATAAAATAAAAAAGAGGGTTCAGCCTTTCCAACGCTCGTCGATTTTCATCGAACTTTCGCTAACTCACGCTCTCGCGCTTTCCGCTAGTCAAGGTGTTTTCTTTTTGCGAGAAAAAATCCCTACGAGCACGAGTATGCACCCGGGGGGGCTCGAACCCACAATCTTGACTCCAACAGGGACGATATTTACCTGTCATTCCACCGGGGACGCCGGCTTTCCCTTTTAATGAGCGTTGGTATACATCGTCACCATTGCCAGGTTGAAAAACGGCAATTACGCAAGTACACAATATCACCGCCAACAACATACAAACTACCAATGTGAAACGGTGTTTGTAGCCTCAAGCAACCAGCCAAGATGAAGGGTGCATGTGTTACACGACGATTGTAAGAGAAAACATAGTACAAACTCTCATACAAATTATAGTAATCACTAAAGAAATTACAACAGCCCGAGCCTCAAAAGTTGAAAAAAACTAAATATAACACATTATGCTCGAGATCGCGAGGTACTCCGTACCCCCGGACAAAAGTCTTGTTTTGCCCCCTACTCCTGCCATAGATACACAGATCGCGACGTTGAGGCGAGATAGCATAAATCCTCTTTCGCATATGTCTTAAACATAGATTTTACCTGGCGTTAAACGTTCCCAAATAACCCCCCGCGCGAACAAGCGTTCTTATATCCAATAAATCCGCAAAACGATACTCTAATGGTGCTAGAATAACGAATGACGAACGAATATGCATACCCTACAATATTCTTCTCCCTCATTCGCAAAATTAAATAATTATACCCCCCCATACCACGAACAACCTACCTAACGAGTAAAAACGTAAAAACTACGAGTACACCCGAACGCTACGAGTACGATATTCTTCCACTCCAGAGCTTTTTTGGAGTATTCTCCAATCGAATAGTAACCCCTTTCAATTCACCTATACTCGTCTATTTCAATTCACCTATCCATGCTCATCCATTTAAATTCAACCCAAACGTACTTCTCCATTCCCGCTAAAACACATATATAACATAAAACCCAGCCCATGTCCATGACAAAGTTGCAGTGGAAGTGTAACGCCTTCGCGCTCAACGGTTTCGAAAACAAGTCAACATGTTGCCATGCCGACCGCACGTGCGTTATGGCGATCGTTCTCTTCACAACTAGCTCTCTCAGGAAGTGATGGCGTACATCGATGTGCTTCGATTTCGAGTTGGTCACGGTGTTTTTCTCGAGATGCACAGCACCCCCGTTATCCTCGAACACCGGTACACTGTCCCACTCCATACAGCACCACACCTGCTGCAGAAATAACACTTCCTTCATAGTTTCCGCCATTGCGACGTATGTTCTGCTTCAGTAGTGGAAAGCGCAAAACAGTTTTGAGTTATAGAAAACCACCACACGCAAGAACCCCCACATAATATCACGCCCCCCGAAACCGATATTTTATCGGTTGCTTTCCTCAAGCAGTCTGCATCGGCAAACACCTACGTCGATAACTCAACCATAAAAAAAACAACATCAACCCTCACTCCATCCACAACAACATCAACACCCACCCCATATTCATGAAAGTAAACTAGGCAGTTGGCGGCGGCTGCGGTGGTGGCGGTGGCTGCGGTGGCGGCAGGGCAGATGCTGGCATACACCCAAATATCCAGCACTTCCGGTGGCGTCGGTACAGCAGCGGATGGAGTCGCCCCCCCCCCCCTCCCCCGCCCCCCCTATAAGGGTTGGCGTCGGTTGGCAACGACGCTGTAAAACACGCCACTCGCTGCGTGAGCTCGACAACCAGGGTGCCGTTTGTTTTTTTTGTTTTGGCGGTCACCAAAGCTGGCGGTCGAGTAGATCATTTGTGCGGGGTGGAGAACCTTTGCTCCGCACAAGGGGAATGGTCGTATCACGTAGTGTTAATATGGTGAGGCATCCGCGAGGCAGTTACATAGTGAAACCCATTGCTGTCTCAGGAAGTGGCCACACCAAAAACTAAATTAACTCATTGAAGCTGTCGTCCATATGCAAGTCCGCCTCAGAGGCGGTTCTTAGTAGGATGCAGCTCACCCTTCATGCGACTCGCCCAATACCTCACGGCGCTTCGCGCTTGGTGCAAGCAATGTCTGCCTGGTTGGTGAAAACCCAACATGCCCCGTCCCGGCATTGTAGGGATGCGAGGGGCTATGGCCATATGACTACGGCCGTGCACGACATGAGTACACCCCGCCCCCCCCTCCCCCGCTATCAGCGGCGGCGCCACGAGCGAGGTGCGAGGGGGCACCAACATCATACCCTGCGTGGACACCGACCTCGACACTCGCGCTCTAGCCTTCTGCGCCATCACACATCCAGCCCTGGCAACGAGCTATCCCGTGACGCGGATGTCCTCCTCTTTTGCCGTTTCCCTCACAAAATAGGTCCGTTGGCGTGAGCGTGGGAAACGTGGAAGGTCTTAACATCTACTTGAGAGACAGGGCACTTACCGATTAAACATTTCCGTTTGCTCCGGGCCAGTACTGCAACGGCCATCCCGATTTTAGCAACAGGGGGCGTGGGGGGAGGGGGGGGGGGGGCGTACTCATTTGTTGCTTGCCTTAGTCATTTAACCATTGACCACGCATCCCTTTTGAGACGGCGTGGGGGGAGGGGGGGGCATGAAAGGCCAAGTACCGCGTTTGTTTTTTTTACTTTTGAGGCTTGGTGGAGATTGTGATTCACACACGTTTTCTGGTAATGATGGACGATTCTGTGCGGTAAACTTGTTTCGACCCTATTTCAAGATGCCAATGTTCGTTTGATTACCGGGTAATGCCTTACTTTCGACATGGTTGTAATGATTACCGGGGATATGTTGGAGTTGCAGCCAGTAGTTTATTCGTTATGTTGCCGATGATGTTTGGTACTAAGGACGGCATATTGATTGTTCGAGATTCTGGCACTTGATACTGATTCCAGAATTTCGTTTCCCGTTTTCGGGGTGGTACTGAGTCAATCTTGTTGCAATATTCTGTCTCCTGTTCAGTGTGTAGAAAGCGTATTGATTGCGTAGGGAATATTGTTGGTGACTCTGTGGTTCAGTGGGTAGTGCTATATGATTCCCTAGGGAGGGTCGGGGGTTCGAATCCCGCCGATTTCACAATTTGTTATTTCCGAGCGTGCGCGCTGTAGACATTGTGAATGGTTATGATAGCGTGCTCCTGGACACTAGTCCGTGGCGAGGGGAGTGCCCCGGAGACCGTGACTCTGTGGTACAGTGGGTAGTGCTATATGATTCCCTAGGGAGGGTCTGGGGTTCGAATCCCGCCGATTTCACAATTTGTTATTTTCGAGCGTGCGCGCTGAAGACATTGTGAATGGTTATGATTGTGTGCTCCTGGACACTACAGTAGTCCGTGGCAAAGGGAGTGCCCCGGAGGTCAATACAGCAAGGTGAGATTCGACGAACCCCAAAGTATATATTTTGTTGGTTACCAGGGTATATAGCATAGACCACTGGCCTACTGAGTCACGTGCCTGAGTAGGCTGTGCCAGTGGTCTATGCTATATAACCAACAAATATAGTGGTTGCACATGTGAGTGAACGAATATCATGCCATTTCTCTGTGCCGTGTGCAGAGCAGGGAGGATGCTGGTTGCTGGTTGTGCAAGATACTATCGTGACGACAGTTTCGGAATGTTGGGAATTCAGTGGCAAGAGAGTGGCTTCGTTATTACATTGGGACGCTTTCTGCTGAGAGCGAGTTCACATCTTTTGGTGCCGTGCCCTCCTCTACTCTATGGCTTGATACGACCTGCATGGACGGAGGATTTCGTGTGACTGGAAGAAACTTGATATGGCAGGAGGCTGATGAGATATCCAATGAGTACCTTCTTCACCTGGTGGTGTTGATGTAGGACACCGTACGATATACTTAATGCGAGACTGGCTTGTGTGAACTTTCTTCCGGGCTTAGTGTCCATAGCTCCGCTCGGCCCGAGCATCGCTCTGACTTGAGGATCAAATCAAGATTGGCTGGTCGGCGTTCACGTGTGTGCTGTATGCTGCAAATACACGGAGAACATGGTAAACATGTGAATATAAAATTATATATGTAGATGGTACGCGGGTTTGGCCTCGCCGGGTTTCCTAAGAAATGTTGTTAACGCGGGAGTCAGGAAAGGGCGGAACGCGGGCCGCAAGGAAATGGGTTCAGCAGTATATTCTCTGCATACAGAAAAATGACGGCGATGAATGACAACAGCACCAGCAGCAGCAGAAGCAGCAGCGGCAGCTCATATCGCGTGGTGTTATCCGCTCGCTTGGTCGCCCGCCCATCCACACTCGTTGAGAACGACGAGTATACCCATACCGGTATCATTTTTATTTTATTTTTTTCCATCCCATTTATTATCTAAAACCCTCCCTTTCTCTCTCCTTCCTAGTGGTAACTCAGATCCGGGGTCACAAAGTGGGCTACTCTTCCTCCTCCCCCACTACTGTTCTTGCCTTACATTTTTATCGCGGGAAATTGTCTGTTGAAGATAGCTACGTTGGTACACAACAGCAGTACGTAGCCTATCGGTTCGCTGTCAGGGACACAAAGACACCTGAGTGTTACAGATCGTAGAAAACAGCATCAATACTAAAATGCTGCTGTATGGTACATATATATGGCGAGTAGCAGACTGCACGTACGTACGCGTTCAGATTGTTGGATCGGTACGATGAGCTGTCATATATACGAATAGCAGATTGATCAGGATATGAGATCAGTTTACAAGATTTCGTAACGGTTCAGTCGTGAGGGACCCCAACAGACAGTTTATATGTACGAAGAGTTTAGCCGAGTCTTTTCCGGGTCGTGCCGCTTTTTTTGGTTCGTTGAGGGTGATACGACCTGTGTGGTCTGTTTTTGTTTTTGATTGATTGAGCAGTGATCGACGGGCATGCACTCGCACACCCTCTCACTTCTTCTACTTCTTCTAGTTCTTCTCTTCTCCACCCATCGTCCTTTCTTCGAGACCGCTGATAATCAATACAACAACTGGGACTATCTTATTTTACTAGCTCTGAGGAGCTCGCAGCTCATGCTGTACCAATCGATCCACATCGATTGAGTGCTCGACTCTGCCCGCATGCAAGGACAATCTTCAATAATTTCATCACGTTCTTCTCTCGTCAACTTTCATCGAATTGGGCTTACCCAACCTGTAATAGGCGCTCGACATTTGGTGTCATTTGCGTATAAAAAACTCCATACGGAGACTCGAACCCTCGACCTCCAACTTGACAGTCTTCGTGGTTACCTGCTAGACCACCGGGGCGACCGGTTTGCATCGTAATTATGCAAGTGCAATAGTGTGTATTGTTGGTTTGCACGTACAAGGTCAAATTGTGCAGCACAGAAGAACGCTCGACGCGAATCATATAGAAGTGCCTACAGAAGAAACTATAGTCTGTTGTATGATACAATACTGTACTACAATACCCTTTGGGTTTGTTTACGACTCTGTCCAAACACGTAAGGACCGTTTGGTTCGGTGGTATTATTTCCGGACAGCGTTCTGCTGCTGCTGCTGCTGCAGAGTACTCTCTGCGGAAACTTATGGACATGGGACCCCAAGATTGAGACAAAGCCGATGGTAACTTTGGTGGTACGAACCATCTGCATGCAGCGCGAGCGCCCAGGAGGACGAGTTTAATTATGTGGCGGCCGTGCCGTACGCGTGTAACTTTGACCAACAGTGTATACGACCCCCTCATCACGCAGTGGCCGTTGCCCCGTATAACCCCCTACGGACGTATTTTTTCCGCTCTAAAGTCCCGAGAGGGTTAATATTCTCAGTTTGCAAAACTGAGTCTCTATTTTGAGAATCGTCTGTCTGTGTGTCTGTCTGTGTGTCTGTCTGTCTGTCTGTCTGTCTGTCTGTCTGTCCGATGAGAATCAGTCTGGGGTACCCCACGGCCAAATTTATTTCAAAATTCCTACACCCGTACCGCACGCAACAGATCGGCATCCCTCGAGGAGGCGTTCGTCATGGTCCAAACCATATCTAATGGGGTGCCCTGTGTGTGAAGTAGTCAGGGTTGGCTGCCAGCATCCGCGAGCCGAGCAGCAGCAGTCGCGGAGTGGCGGGTCTAGCAGCAGCCCGAAGCCGGTGTCTATTTTCAATTGGAATCGGATTAATGAAATTCATGTTTGGGCAGCGTCACGCATTTATCTGTGCTGGGAGTGATCGTGGCGAAGGCTTTTCCCTCCGTCCCAGTCTCGCTTTCTCGCTCCCTCCCCCCCTCCCTCCCTCCCACCCTCACTCGCTCGCTCTGCCCCTCTCCCACCTTCCGTCCCTTCCTCTGTCCATCCCTCCCTCCGCCCCTACCCTTTCACGCTTCCCTTCTCTCTCCCCCCCAGCACCGTCCTCGAAACAAAGATGTCACGACATAGCACTTTGAACCATTTGAGAGACAGCCCCTGTAATGACACCATTCCACTAGGTTTTAGTGTTAAATACTCGGCCCTATTCCCTTGACAGCGTATGTTTGCCTTGCTTGACGTGACATAATTGTGGAACCCAAATTTTACACCTTCCGACCACGGCAGACCACGATGAAATCCAGATTTTCCAACAAATTGCTCTTGGGCAGGCTGAGACACATATGTATAGGTACTAAATCGACATATTCCCGGAATACTTTCACTTTTCACCCCCGGCCGCTGGTCTTTTCTAGCGCTATCGGCTGCGGGGCACGAAGGGGGCCCGCGTGTACGCCACGGTGCAAGCGCGGGTCCCGGCCTTGGCCCGTGGGGCGTGCTCTGGGCCTTCAAAGTCGCGAATTCTGGTAAATAACTCAGGGGAGACGTTCCGACTTGACACCGCCTCGCAACTACGTGAAAGCCTGTCATACGACTATTTTTGATGCTTCGTTTTTGACCCCGCATGAACGAAACACATACAGCACTCACCACGCACGAGACAACAAGGACCACACC